>OX387422.1:30116452-30716452 GCA_947563755.1 Lochmaea crataegi | reverse complement strand
CTAAATTTCACTACTAATAATAGGTCACATGACACGGATAAATAGGACCTATATTGAGGGTTATTTATATACAAATGTTACAATATAGTATTGACAAATTTTCGTCGCGACCCGGATTCGAACCTTAGGCGTACAATTCTTCATTTCACGAACTCAGACATCTCAACAATCCCGCTACGGAGACATTTATAATAATTTATCAAGCTGTTGTATATATAGGGCGTATAGATGTCAACGTCAAAACTAAGAATCTGACGTTTTAAATAATTTATAGCTGATTGCAAGAATTTTAATTTATTATACTGAATTTAAATTGAAATTACTAGAAAATATAATATGGAAAGCGAATCAGACACTGAAATGAATGTTACCCCGCCAAAAATTAGAGAAGTAGAATAAATAGTATCCTTAAATTTATTACCAGAAAAGTCGAAAAAATTATATATGAAAGCCTATAATCCTTTCCTAAATTGGAGGGAAGAGAAAAAATAAATTCATTTATAAACAAGTAATTAATAGTGGTGGACAAAAGATAGTATTCTACTTGCATATAATGGCTAATATTCACTTAGGTGTTCATGTCACTCACCTGCGGCTCGCGTCATAAACGCACCTTCGTGAATAATAGCCATCATTATATGCTTTTTGAATAATATACTATTATCTGCTATATAATTTATTTGACTTTATATACTGTTTTTAGTCCTTGAAAATGAATACTATGATAATCGAAAGCTCGGAAATAAATTCTTAAGAGTACACTCCGGTATTATTGCCGCATCCCCACAAAAATTCCTTTTATATATATGTATTAGTAAACCATTGCTCCATCCTGTATTATAAATAGACATCTGTAAACAATCACAGAAATATATTTTATACATAGAAACTAAAACACCATGAAATAAATGTTTTGAAAATCATTCAATAATTCTTCATTTTGTAGATCAAATGGAAATCTATTATTTTTTTGTGAAAATGATTGTAAATTTACCCACAGGTTTTCAAAGTATAAAATAAATATTAATTTAATTAAATTTGTTTCAATAAAAAATGTTCAAAAATTTCAGATTATTATACAATATAGATGGCAAGATTAATGTCACCATGTAGAAAGTACGACGGATGAATTAATGGAAAAGTCTTTGAATTAGGTAAACAAAAAAGTCGTTTACCAAGCCCTTAGATGCTAAGAAAGTGGTTTCTTATCGAACATTCGCTTAGTTGTACATTCAAACCGCTTTCAATGACTCTTCTCATTTAGTAGAGCTGTCAAATTGAACCGAGGAGGTTCTAGAATAGTAAGGACTTACTGAATTTATTGCCTGCGTGGCTTTCATCCCAGATGATGTAGGTACAGTAGATTCATAAATTGAATGATCTGCTAGCTGTTGAACCAGAAATGCAATTTCATTCCTTTAGATAATTTGAGAATTTGTAAAATCGCAGGAGGAAAAAGACTATCACAAATTACTTAGTTCTACATGACTTGCTGTAAGTACAATTAAGTTACAATTTATCCTGTAAATATTTCCAATGAAACTACAATGAATATTACTTTTCAAGACATTTTCGGAAACGCATTTTTGAAAATAATCAAATGTTTTTATTTTAAAGTTGATGGTGATATAGTTTCACATATACAATATAGTTAACAATTTCAAAGAAAGTTATTCAAACAATATTGTTTTATATTTACAAATACATAGTATTTTTAGTTTCTGAAAATCCGGCAACAATATAAAACAGTAGGTAAAAAGTTTTTAATAATTATAGTTATCACAAAGATTTTGGATGATATTCTGTATAATCGAAACCTTTCTACCCGAAGGTGTGAGGTGTATATATATATAAATTAATACAGTTTCCTGTAAAATTGTCGTATTTAGTAAAGCGTTTTACCAATAGATATCGAAGAATAAAAATTATTTATTCCAACGCTTACAACAATGTTTTGAAAAAGAATTTTTCAAAAACAGTGACCGTTCAACGAGCCCACGTGGCTTGTTGTCACATTCGAATTCTGGTTTGTGGACTTGGAGGTGAAGGTGTCGCCACTTTCGCAGCTAACACATTTCCGTCATTGGAAGATATGTATTGCTGGCGTTGGTAGTGATAAATTCAGTTCGGGATTAACTCTCGAACGATAACATATACCTTGTACTGATGAGGCGCAATACGCCGAAACCGGTCTACAAGTTATGGTGTCCCTTCTTGTTGCAAACCAGAGTGGTTGGTTTAAATCTTGTAGATTTACCAACCCCGTTTGACTTAGAAGTGTAATTCAATGTCTGTCGGGGAATGTAGCCCGGGAAGTAGTTGTTTCTTCTTCGTTGAACGGTCACTGTTTTTGAAAAATTATTTTTCAAAACATTGTTGTAAGCGTTGGAATAAAATATTTTTATTCTTCGATATGTATATATATATATATATATATATATATGTATATATATATATATATATATGTATATATATATGTCTAACTATTATTGTGGGGGATGCGGCAATGTGAATAAGTGAACTCTTTTTAGTTTGTTCTGAGCTTTCGGTAATTTATTATCACCATTATCAAAGAACTACAAAAGATACATTTATAGATATTTCAAACAGGTATAAATAAATTCAGTTTAAAAGTAAAACATTAATTACTTACAACTAAGCGAGGTTAATCACAATATCTATATATAATTTGTATAATATGGAGAAAAAACATGGTATAAGATATAATTTTCTTTTTCAAGAAATTAAATTAAAAATAAAACTATCAAAATTGACATTACGACATCGATGTTAATTTTTAGTAGTCATAGAAATGTCTTTAAATATGTTTAGTATATTAGCAAGTGAAATAATAGTTGGTAAGTTAATATAAAGGAACAGAATTCTCATCTTCAATATTTGAATTTTTTGTTTTTTTGTCAAAAGATAATAAATAGCTATAAATTGTACTAAGTTTTTGTATATCAGTTCTTTTATTTAAGCAATTATCTTCTTGAGATATGAATGCCATTTCCAGGAAAATCCTTATAGAGTAGTTGTTTTCTTTATGTAAAATTTCAAAGTTTTTATAATCTATTATATGATTTGTAGAAAAAACATGTTCAGCTAATGCTGATCTTTCTGGATATAATCTTGCATCGCTCTTATGTAGAGCTATACGTTTAGTTATTTTTTGTGATGTTTCACCTACATATGCAGATTTACATGTAGAGCAAGTCAATCTATATATTACATTAGAAAGATCAGTAAGAGGATCAATTTCTTTCAACTTACTATAAACACAATTAAGTGAGAGAACATTTTTATTTGCAAGTTTTATATTAGTTACTTCTTTTAATATTTTGGAAATTTCAGGTGTAAGCTCTCTAAAGTAAGGTAAAGATGCAAAAAATATGTTAGTTGTAGTTGTATTCGTTACATTTTCTGAGTTCGTAATAACTAAATTTAGTTCAATTGCAGTATGTATGGGATGAGGGGTGTTAAACAGAATTTTTCTTACTAATGTTTTAGGATAACCATTATTAATAAATAGGTTTGATAATATATGTAAGTTTTTATCATGCATCGTACTATCTGAGATAATAAGTACCCTATTTTTCATTTGTTTTATCAAATTTATTTTTGTTGAAAATTTATGGTATGAAAAATAGTTGATATATCTACCAGAACTACAGGGTTTTCGATACCAATCAACTGTAATAGTATCATTTTTCCTTATAAGTCTGGTATCTAAGAAAGGAACGGATTGTTCTGTATCTTCAGTTTCAATTGTAAACTGAATGTGAGGGTCATAACTATTAAATGTTTCTAATATCTCATTGATGTTTATGATAGGTAGTGCTACGATAATATCGTCTACATATTTTTTTATAAAATGAAGATTGAAAGAAAGTACAGGAACAACAATGTCTAACAAGTCATCCATAACGTATGCAGCTAATATGGGAGATATATTTGCTCCCATTGGGGTACCAAAAGTTTGTTTATAAAAGTTTTTATTAAATGTGAAAAAAGTATTATTAAACAAATAAGTGATAATTTCTAAAAAAGTATTTTTGTTTATATTACAATGTAAACGAATACAATCCCAATGTTTATCAATAGATCTTAAGCAGGTTTCTAAGTATACATTACTAAATAAAGATACTACATCTAGACTTGCCAAAACATAATTTGGAGGAAGTTTCATATTATTGAATGTTACTGAAATTTGGAAAGAATCTTTTACAAAATATTCATTATTGCAATCATATGCATTAGTAAGTATATTATTTATAAATGCAAATAAATGTTCTGTAGGAATTCCCATAGAAGCTACAATAGGTCTTACTGATAAATTTGGTTTATGTATTTTAGGTAAACCGTAATATTTAGCTATAGTACCATTATAAGTGGTTAATTGTTTTTTCGTATTTTTATCGATCTGATGTGAATCAAATAACTTTTTAATAAGTTTATTACAAGATGTTTGTAATGATGCAGTAGGATTAGAATTTATTCTTTTATATGAATTATTATTTTCAATTAGATCTAATGATAATCTTGTATATTCTTCTTTATACATTACTACGGTAGTATTACCTTTATCCGACCTTGTTACTACTATTTCGGGATGTTCTTTTAAAAAATTTTTTGTTTTGAATAATAAGTAGCGAAAGAAAGAGGGTTGTGTTTTCTCTAATGTTGAATGTACATAATTAGTTATTACATTAGTTATTCTTGCTGTAGTAACAGAGCGAGTATTAGTATTTTCAATAGTATTTATTGTATTTTCAACATCTGCTAAAAATGATTTCACTGGAATGTCTAAACCTAAATGTGGTTCTATAGAAAATTTTGGTCCAAGTGATAGAAATTTATTGATATCATAAGGAATGTCTACATTAGTAAGATTTTTTATCCAATTAGGTTGTGTTATTAGACATTCTTGGATCATATTATTACTTAGTGCAGTTAATTTTTTTATGTTTTTATATTTAATGTTATGGAATATTTTATTATAATTAATATTTTGTCTGTGATTGAATTCATTGAAAATCAATCCAGAAGTTGAATTAATAATGGTTAATTTTAATTCAATTATATCATTCTCAAGAGTATGAATAATTGCATAAGAATTGTTAATTTCTATATTTAAAAGTTTAAAACCTAACCTGTTATTGTATTTTTCATTCTTATTAACATTGATGTCTTTCAATAATATGAAACTTCCTCCAAATTATGTTTTAGCAAGTCTAGATGTAGTATCACATTCAGTTTACAATTGAAACTGAAGATACACAACAATCCGTTCCTTTCTTAGATACCAGACTTATAAGGAAAAATGATACTATTACAGTTGATTGGTATCGAAAACCCTGTAGTTCTGGTAGATATATCAACTATTTTTCATACCATAAATTTTCAACAAAAATAAATTTGATAAAACAAATGAAAAATAGAGTACTTATTATCTCAGATTGTACGATGCATGATAAAAACTTACATATATTATCTAACCTATTTATTAATAATGGTTATCCTAAAACATTAGTAAGAAAAATTCTGTTTAACACCCCTCATCCCATACATACTGCAATTGAACCAAATTTAGTTATTACGAACTCAGAAAATGTAACGAATACAACTACAACTAACATATTTTTTGCATCTTTACCTTACTTTAGAGAGCTTACACCTAGAATTTCCAAAATATTAAAAGAAGTAACTAATATAAAACTTGCAAATAAAAATGTTCTCTCACTTAATTGTGTTTATAGTAAGTTGAAAGAAATTGATCCTCTTACTGATCTTTCTAATGTAATATATAGATTGACTTGCTCTACATGTAAATCTGCATATGTAGGTGAAACATCACAAAAAATAACTAAACGTATAGCTCTACATAAAAGCGATGCAAGATTATATCCAGAAAGATCAGCATTAGCTGAACATGTTTTTTCTACAAATCATATAATAGATTATAAAAACTTTGAAATTTTACATAAAGAAAACAACTACTCTAAAAGGATTTTCCTGGAAATGGCATTCATATCTCAAGAAGATAATTGCTTAAATAAAAGAACTGATATTCAAAAACTTAGTACAATTTATAGCTATTTATTATCTTTTGACAAAAAAACAAAAAATTCAAATATTGAAGATGAGAATTCTGTTCCTTTATATTAACTTACCAACTATTATTTCACTTGCTAATATACTAAACATATTTAAAGACATTTCTATGACTACTAAAAATTAACATCGATGTCGTAATGTCAATTTTGATAGTTTTATTTTTAATTTAATTTCTTGAAAAAGAAAATTATATCTTATACCATGTTTTTTCTCCATATTATACATATTATATATAGATATTGTGAATAACCTCACTTAGTTGTAATTAATTAATGTTTTACTTTTAAACTGAATTTATTTATACCTATTTGAAATATCTATAAATGTACCTATTTTTTGTAGTTCTTTGACAATGGTTTTAATAAATTACCGAAAGCTCAGAACAATCTGAAAAGAGTTCACTTATTCACATTGCCGCATCCCCCACAATAATAGTTAGATATATATATATGGAATATATGTAAACATCTTTGCAATAAACTATCAAATTTTGCATAAAAAATTGGTGTTTGTGCCTGTTGAAAATACATTGCCGAATAAAGTCTTAAGAGAATTTTCGATTCAACTCTCATGCTCTACTTTGAGTGTTTAAATCCAAAAGAAATTAAATGATTAAAGACACAATTTAAAAAAAATATGGTATTAGTTGAAATTAATAGAACACAACTGAATAAAAGAAAACCCTGTCAAATTAATTAAAGAATTAAAGTTTATTGCTACAAGTTAAAACACCCCAAAAAGGCACAAAGGTTGTAAAAGGATTAGCATAAATAGAAAAGTTTGAGCCAGTATTCATTTTTAAAATGAAACTAACTGTTTCTAATTAATTCCACTATTTAATGAAAAAATTATGAAAATTTTAAGATATTGATAATTATTTCGAGTTTGATAAAGCTACTGTGTTAGCGAAACGCGTCACAAGTTTAAATTGAACGTCAGTTCAAATATAATGGAGTTTTAAACAAATTATATTGTTTTATTTCATCGTTCAGTATGGATCTTCATCAAGTAAAAGCCTCATCTATTCAATGTGCAGAAGCTTTACACGATAACTGAAAAATCAAACAATGGAATATCCTTTCAGCATTTACAAATATAATGATGGGAAACAAGATTCATATTTACTTAATTACAGTTACCTGTAAATAATTATCATATTTTAGTAAAGCGTGATCTATAGACGTCAAAAAATAATAGTTCAATAGTATTATAACGCTTTACAAAATTTGAAAAATAATTTTCAAAGAACAGACCGTTCACTAAGAAGCAACAACTACTTCTCGGGCTGTATGCTGTATACTTCTAAAGTAAACGGGGTTGGTATATATTCAAGATAGAACCAACCATTCTGATTTGCGATTAGAAGGAATCACGTCTCTTGTATACTGGTTTCATCCAGCAGCTCTGAGAGCATAATCCTGGTCTGGAGACTACGTTGATACCACACCAATACATTAACCTCAGTAAAGGAAATGCTAAGAGTGCGATATCAGCGACATCCTCACTTCTAATCACAAACCAAAATTCTATATCGACAAAAAACCATCTCGGTTTTGTAGTTATTTACTTAATTACAGTTACCTGTAAATAATTGTTATATTTTAGTATCAACGTAGTATGCAGTCCAGGATTATGCTCTCAGAGCTTCTGGACGAATAGCATCTACCTTGTACTGATGAGGCGCAAATACACCGAAACCGGTCTACAAATGATGTTATTCCTTCTAATCGCAAATCAGAATGGTTGGTTCTATCTTAAAGATATACCAACCCCGTTTACTTCAGAAGTGTAATTCAATGTCTGTCGGGGCATATAGCCCGAGAAGTAGTTGTTGCTTCTTAGTGAACCATATTCATAACATGACTTAAACAAACTGCAATTTTTGAAAATTACTATACATTGAGTAGTTAACAAAATGACAGCAATATTTGAAGACAGATAAAGACTCTAGATTTTACTTCTAGGTGCAAATACTCCTTACAGTCATTTTACTTACATAGTACTTATGTAGCACTCTGTATATTTTTAAAAAATTTTCAATAATGTCTCAAAATGTTTGCAATAAACTTCAATTATTCACTTTATTCAAAATTTAATCTAAAAAAAAATTAGGATAAACATAGGTGCGATTGGTTTTTAGTAGCTACCAACTAAAAAAAAACAATGCATTTGCTGCCATGTAACTCTGAAGTGCGAAATATTTTAGAATAAAATTGAATACCCGAAAAACATCGAACAACTAATGTTTCAGATATTATGAAGAAAAACGGCAAACATCAAGAGAAAAAAATTATTTTGTCAGACTGCGAAGTTTTTCTTTATTGCAATTATATTCTTAAATATATACTCAGAATATAAATCAAATCATACAGTGCATTTCAAGTAAGGCAGTTATCCTATGATGTGTCAAAAAATTTTTAAGTAACACAAAGAAACTTGATAATTTATAATAAATTTGCAGCTTATGTAATTTTGTACAAACTCTTAGATGACTCTATTTTGTTCAACTTACCACCAATTCCAAATTCAATTTGACCACATAAGTCGTAGTTTTAGGATCATTATAACTACTTTTAGACACAATAGTAGGTGTAATCTTGTTTGAGATGCACTGTATTAAATGAATCGTAGTTATTTGTACTAGAAGATAAGTATTGTATATAACGCTGAAAATATTAAATTAATAATTTATATAAATAGGTACACCGTTACCCCAAATACAGAGATATGATTTACATTTAATCGTTTTGTAAGTGAGGCAACTAAGACAAGTTAAGTGCATGAATAGTGACATGTGACATTGTAAGCCTACAAATTTAGCTAAATTAGTATAAAATAAGCGTATGTTACTAAAATTACTGTCTAAAAATTCCAGCCGTTGCGGGTTTTGAATTAATAAATTGTCGAATGTCAGATGTCAAATTATGCAAAAAGATGATTGGCAAATTTTACTTATAAGTATCGATTTCATAAGTATAATACCATTTTACTGAAAATTTATAATTTTGATTTGTCCTTTTACCATTTTCTGGAACGAATAACAAACTTTTCTTCATTAATAACTTATTAATTGATTTGTGGTTACTTTATACAACTGATCACTTTTTTAACGACTATTGAGGAACGCTATTTCTACATCAACATTTTCGTGTCGAAAACACACATAGTGGTTTGTTGGACCAATTCCTTTCCTTTGTCTCTCCGTACACGTCGATGTGCCTTGTTATAACTTAGAGATAAGAGCAATGCCCATGCAATTTCAAGTCCTATGGTCGGTAGGAAAGTGGCCAGATCTGTATAATTTATAGTATGAGATCGACACTTGTAACAACAAAACTCTTTTAGAGGAAGAAACCCCCACTTTTACAAAGGATTACAGAGTTTAACCAGACAGAAGGTTACACAAAGTACAGTTATGAGTATAAATATATAAAATTAGTCTCATGCTAATTATCTATAATACTTGCAAAAAGATGTCCAAGTCTTCACTAAGTGATTTCATACAAATATAAATTAACGTTATACATGTCTTTGAAAAAATATCATTTGTAGTCTAATATTTACTTTCGGTTTTTATACCACATTTGAGCTGATCGGTAAAAGCAATAACTGTTTTTTATTTAGCAAAACAATTACACTTTCAAATTATGTTAACCCATTTTTTCACAAGTTGTATTTTATTTCTGTGTTTCAAATGTTAATTAGAAATAATTGCAATTAGATTTGCCTTTGCTCCAATAAATGAAAAACTTTTTGTTAAAGTAGGTTGATACAAAAAACGAAATAATAATTTTTTAAAAACATGTTACCCTGAAAGTTACCTATAAACATATCTCGTTAAATATCACTGTAGCCTGTAAAACGTTCATTATACTAAACCCTATAATTAATGCTGTTCTTTAGCTCTACTAGGGCCATGGCGCCCTGAATTTCTTCACTTGAAATCTCCTTACTTTTTCCACCTTGAACACAGACAAGGACAGAAGGACGATTCTGTTTTTCATTTATTTTAGGTACATCTTCTACTTTTTTTTCAACTTCTGGACAAGGTTCATCTCCCCAATTTATAGGTGACGCTAAATCATTGGTAGATTCCCAGCGAGTTTGATTTTGAACTGCCTCCCTTAACCAACGTTTTTTTGGTAATTCTGAAGGAGTACTTTTAGGTGATGCCTCTTGCAGTTCAAACTCTGAGTTGCTGGAGGTATTGAAATTTGATGTATCATATTCAAGGTCAGACTTTGGTGAGTTCTCTATATCATCTATTAGACTGGATTTTGAGCAATGAGAAAAGAAAGATGAGCCTGCACTGCTGTAGGCAGAGTCGTTTAATTTAAATATGGATTTTTTTGGTGTTGTGTCTAAATTTTCATTGGAATCACATGATTTATTTCTTCTGCAGAGAAAAAACATTTATTGTAATTATTTATTGCTTATTGAATAGTATATGGTAACTATATTATTAGAAAAAGAGATATTAATAGTTATTTAATAAACTAATTTGTTAATGAAGGCGATTAATAAACAAAACTGTTTAAAGCACGAACGAGCGATAGCCTTTAATATTTGAGTTTATTAATCGCCCATTAATAAATGAGTTGATTACAATATTTTTTCGTTGACCGTAAACTCTTTTTTTGTGACAAAATTCACTTTTCCACCAAGACTATCAGGAGATAATAATGTCAACTCCATACCAATGACGTAGAATGTCATTGACTCCATACATTTTCAATTTCAAGTAAAAATCACATTGAGGATTCAATCCAAAACAAAGTAAACACTTGCAAACAATTATTTTCCACAAACGAGAGACATAATTATGTATTAAAATTGTTAATTAAAGTGTATGATGTTAGTCTCTGATTGTTTTATTTTATTTTCATGACTATAGCTGGTTGTTTATATCAAAATATCATCAAAATGACTACAAACTACTTGGAAAATATCCATAATGATATTGGTATATTGTCTATATCAAAATGTCATCAAAACGTCAGAATCACAAAAAGTGCGTTAATAACGTCCATTAACGCACCCTTTTTTAAATAAAATAATTCATTAATATCGAAATTAATAAACGGTCAAAGAAAAATATAGTTACAACAATAAGGCTGCCCTGTTCAGGTACCTGTTACATATAGTAAATAGGCATCACACAATTTTATTTAATATACATCAACCAAAACGTGATGAAAGCAAGATAGCAAGAATTTTTAGTCAATATATACATTTGATTTTTCAACTTTCACCCCACACATTATGATGTCCCAAGTTTTAAAGATAGCTTCTCAAAATTAAAATAGTATTAAGGAATGGTCAAACTAAATTCGATAGATAATTATCTACTACCATCCAACAGTGTATGATTTTTGAAAATATGTAGCCCCAGCCCTTCAAGCCTATTAAAATTGAATTGTTGTGAAATTGGTAATTGTGGCCTTATTTAAGAATCTACTGAGGACTGAACTCAATAATTATAGTACCGTAAGTATTCCCCAGGAGATATATATATATAATAAGTGGCTGGATAGATCAAGTATCTCCGAAGAGTAGATCTGGGTATCTTGGTCTTACGCTACCACGAAAATAATATAATTAAATAGTAATTGAATACAAAATATAAACAAAATGGATAGTGATGATTATTCTACAGAAGATTCAAAGAAAAGAAAAATGGATGCTGTATTTGAAGTTAGCAAGAGGACTAGCAGAACCCCAACTAAAAGTAAAAAAGATGAAAAGTTAGATCAAATCATAGCGTTAATGAAGGAAATGTCTGCAGATCAAAAGGATATGAAATGGGAACAACAACTGATTAAAAACGAGATCAAAGAAACCAATGATCAACAGGCTCTGTTTAATGAGGAAATATTAAAGCTGAAAGTTGAAAGTTGAAAATGAAGTATTGAGAAAAGAAAACCAAGCAATTAAAAAAGAAAATGCAGAAATGAAAACAGAAATGGAAGAGATTAAAAAAACGATGGAAATTATAGATAAAGAAAGAAGAAAGAATAATGTGATGATAAATGGATTAAAACTTGATACTAATGAGCCGTCGAAATTGGTAGAAAATGTCAGAAACTTTTTGAGTCAACAACTAAAAATAAATATCGAGCCTAAAGCAGTTAACAAGATAGGGGAGAAAATGTGTATAGTGGAATGTCAAAAAGAAGCTGATAAAGAAAAAATTATGGCAAATAAAGCTAAATTAAAGGAGAGGAAAGAAGAAAGAGTTTTTATAAATAATGATATGACCAAGAAGGAAAGAGAAAAACAAAAAGAGATAAGGATGTTTGCAAAATTAGAAAGTCAAAAGGGAAAAGACGTAAAAACGGGATACAATAAGGTAACGGTAAATGGGCAAGAATGGAGATGGGATAAAGAAACAAATAGAATGAGAATACTGGAAAAAATACATTCAAAAAACTAAATAAAGAAACAGATATTCATGGTAACAGAGAAAAAGACACAGCAACGGAATTGGATATGAATAAAGTAAAATCAGCAACGGAAATGTGGAGAATTGGAACATGGAATGTAAGAAGTATTTTAGGAAAATAAAAAGAATTAGAAGAAGAGTTTGAAAATACAAACTTGAGAATACTAGCTATAACAGAGACAAAAAAAAGGACAGGGGATAGTGAAAATGGATAATGGCCATATACTCATATATAGTGGTATTGAAAATGAGAAAAGAGCGGCAGCAGGAGTTGCATGCATAATACATAGAAACTTAGAAGAACAAATTACTGGATGGAGGGGATGGTCGGAAAGATTATTGGTGATGGAAATGAAGGATAAAAATATGAACACAAAAACTATAATAATTGTATATGGACCAAATGAAGACGATACAGTAGGAAATAAAGATAGGTTTTGGGAAGATCTAACTATGGCTACAGAAAATGCAAAAGGAAAAATAATTATACTTGGAGATTTGAATAGCAGAGTGGGAACAAAAGATGACATTTATAGAGCAGTAATAGGAAAACATGGTGAAACATTTAGGAATAATAATGGAGAACGGCTGCTGGATTTTTGCATATTACACAATTTTATTGTAACTAATACATTTTTCCAACATAAAGACATAGATAAATATACACGTGTGATGGAAAGCAGAAATGAAAGGTCAATAATAGATTATATATTAGTGGAAAAGAGAAATAGAAAGGAAGTATTGGATACCAAAGTTAGAAGAGGACCAGAAATAGGAAGTGACCACTATTTACTTGTAACAAAAATAAGAGAACAAGTAGAAATTACAAACCATAATAGACAAAAATTAGAAAAAACAATAGAATATGAATCGGTCAGATCATACAAACTACAAAACAAAGATATGGCAGAAAAATACAAAATAGCATTATCAGGAAAGTTCTTAAATAAATGTGATATACTGAAAAATGGTAATTTAGAAGAAATGTGGGATTATTTCAAAAAAACCGTATTGGAAACCGCTAAAGAAATATGTGGTTGTAGCAAGAAAACTAATAAGAAAAAACAAACAGCTTGGTGGACGGACGAAATTAAAATAAAAGTAAAATTAAAAAAAGAAGCGTGGAAAATGTATATAAATAACAAAACAACGGAAAACTATGAAATGTATAAAGAGAAGAGGAAAAATGTAAAAGAGATGGTAGCAGTAGCTAAAAGAAATCAGTGGAAAGAATTTGGCGAAAAAATGGAAAGCAATAGTAAATCAAATCAAAAACTGTTTTACAAAACATTGAAGTCATTAAGAAAGGAAAAAACACAAGAAATAACCTGGATAAAAAATAAAAAAGGAGATATACTAAGAAATGAAAATGAAGTAATTGATAGATGGAAGGAGTATTTTGAGGAATTACTAGGAGCAGACAACCAAGTTCAGGACATTAACAAAAAAAAGGATGCAATAATAGAAAATAAAGACATTGTAACATTAAAAGAATTACAGGAAATAATAGATGAATTGAAAAATGGAAAATCTCCAGGAATTGATAAATTAACATCAGAAATGTTCAAGAATTTAGGGGAAACAGGAACAAAAATATTATTGAAAATATAAAACACTGCTTGGAGTGAAGAACAGATTCCAGAAGATTGGAAAACAGCCTTAATAGTTCCAATATATAAAAAGGGGGATAGACAAGACTGCAATAATTATAGAGGAATAAATCTACTTAGTACAGCTATGAAAGTCTACGAGAATATTATAGACAGTAAGCTAAGACCACTGATAGAAAATACTCTCGAAGAATCGCAAAGTGGATTTAGAAGAGGGCGAAGCATACAAGACCACATATTTACGGTGAAACAGATAATTGATAAGTTCTCACAACAAGAAAAAGAGGTATATATGGGATTTATAGATATGGAAAAAGCTTTTGACAAAGTACCAAGGGAGAAGTTATGGAAAGTACTAGAAGGAAGGGGGGTAAACTACAAAATAATAGACATAATCAAAAACATTTACAAAAATAATAGAAATTGTGTAATATACAAAAATAAAGCATCAGAATCATTTTCAACACAAGAAGGATTAAGGCAAGGAGGGGGACTAAGTCCATTATTATTTACAATTTTTATTGATGAAATAATTAAAAAATCGTCAATCAAAATGGCAAAACTACACGTTGGATACAGACATTTAGGAAGAGTGGATATATCAGAAGCAGCTTTTGCAGATGATTTAATAATTATGGCAGGGAAAGAGAAGGATTTACAAAAGAATATGGAAATATGGAGCACGGTATCTGAAGAATTTGGAATGACAGTTAATCAAAGCAAAACCAAAGTTATGGTTAGGAAGTCGAAATTACCAATAGAGTACAAAAAACGATGAATCTTTATCACACGATGAATTCGACATTTATAAATAAAAAAGAAATTTCCAAGAAAACGAAGTTAAATATATTTAAAACAATTTACCGGCCAATATTAACATTCGGATGTGAATCTTGGGTATTAACAAAGAGACAAAAGAGTCGAATACAAGCAGTTGAGATGAAGTATCTTAGGCGAGTTAAAGGAGTCACAAAGAAAGACAAACTAAGAAATACGAAAATAAGAGAAGACCTTAACATAGAATCAACACTTAAATTCATTGAAAAGAGACAATTAAGCTGGTGGGGACATTTACAAAGAATGAACGATACAAGACCAGTTAAAAAAGTATGGCAATCAAAAATACAAAAAAGAACGAAAAAGGGAAGACCAAAACAAACATGGGATGGTGTTATGGTAGGCATACTGCAAGAAAAAGGAAAAACATGGACAGAGGCAAAAACAATGGCAAAAGATAAAAAACAATGGGCTAAATTTGTACATGAATAAAATTCTATCTGGACCAAAGCATCGATGAAAAAATGGATATATGTCTTAAGCATAATACTATGTAGTTGAAACAAGTATAATTGTAATAGTATACCCTACACCATACACTATGGTAATTGGGTTTTTGATAATATATATATATAAGTATTCCCCAGGCCACCAAATGTCCACAGTAGCCCTATGACCTAATCTATGGGTATTATGTTGCCTGATAACAAGCCCACAAGTTAATTGCCACTAAGAGTGTGTTTTATCAAAAACTCAAAAGTATATTTATATTGGATTTTATTTACCTGTCCCAGTTGCTAAGCCATTCTTTAACTTCAGCATTATGAGCATCATCATATTTCTTGTTGAGATTAGGTTCAAGTTTGGCATTAAATCTTTTAAGGGTATATTCAGGATGATCAGGGCAGTGACGATTGGCATGGGTAAAACTTCTAGTACAGTTTGGGGCAGCGCAAATGAAAGGTTTCTCCCCTGTATGTAGTCTTTGGTGTGTTTTAAGTTGACCAGACTGGGCAAATCTTCGAGTACATCGAGGATAATCACATATATATGGTTTTTCACCTAGAGAACAAAAATTAATATGTAATGAAATTATTATATTATTTTATCACATAGAATGAGCATCTTCAAGTCTTCTCTCTGTTGACCCACCTCTATTAAGTTGCGACTTGTGTTCTCAACTGTTTTTTCAACACAAACATTATAGTACTTGAAGCAGTTAATATGTGACTAGACTATTTCTGCTTATTTAAAACATGGTGGGTAACAGTGGAACAACACCATACATTTCCACACAGTAGTAATTTACTTTCATTGGATGTGAAAAATACTATAACTTATTTGAATAAAAATACCTCAATCAATATTAAGTTTCTGGGAGTATGTAAAGTATAACTATTTTTTTGTATAGTGTTAATTTCAGAGTTTTTATTTTGGCAGTTTTTAAGTTTATATTATATCAATAACTACATCAAATTGTTCAATTTCCACTAGCATAATTTTAATACCTGTTAATATGTTCCAGAAAACACATGAATACAATAATTGTCCCTATTATCTAGAGGTTATTTAAATTTTAAAATAGCCGAGCAACTAGCCAACAACTCATTTCGCCGAAACCTGTTCTAACTACACAGAAAATGTGGTCAAAATCTTAACCTATCTATAAAATTTTACATTAACAATACTTCACTTACCCATTTTCCATTTATTCTAGTTCGTGGAATTATAATTTCACATTGATTTGAATATAATAAAAATATATAAGTATGTAGATTATCGGTAAACTTCATTTGTTCAAGACATTTAAATATGGAGTAATATATACAAACAGGTATTTAAAGTTCATTTGTTCCTACCTGTATGAGTCCTTAAATGGGCTTGTAGTGATTTTTCTCTAGGAAAAACTCTCCCACAATATTTGCATTTAATAGAACTGGGAGACGTAGAACCCTCCAAAATGAGAGTACTTAATAAATCCGCGTTGGGCCTTCCTCGTCTTGATTCTCCTGAAGCACTTCCTTTGTCTGCTGAATTCGACGATCTTGATTTAAGTATTCGATTGTCTGGTGTCAATTTAATACCACTATCATCCTTAGATTCCAATTTATTCCTTTTTGGTGTTTGAAACATAGTTTTAAGTTATTCATTTAACTTTTTAACTTATTTTCTTACAAATCACCAACGTCCACATTGAGCCAATCAAAACAAACAGACACAAGACAGATGTCGCTCCAAAATGGAGGGAATTGCATGTCTAATAATTTATTTACATTATTATAGGTGACATATGAAATGTTTGGAGGGGTACCAACAGCAAGTAAATCAATACAAATTTAAGTAATTTTTTATCAAATTGTAGATATTATTTTGTCATCACTATGATTAAATCAAACGTACTAATTCTGCATTAAACCAAAACCTCATTATCTGTAAATAAACCAGTATTAAAGAAAGATGAAGTTTTCTGCATATTTACGACTTTCGTATTTAAAGTAGAAACAAGGTAGAAACATCGATATAATAGTAATATGTAAATTATTAGAAACGAGTTATGCTACTTACGTCTAGATGGAGCCTTTCAAACATTTTGCCACTTTTATCTACAGTGACTCAAGACAGTGGCGACAATGCAACTAAACCCCGCCATATTGAGGCAAATTTGAATATCAAATGCATATAATTTAAATGGAAATCTATAATAAAACTAACAATTTGGAACATAAATACATAAAAATATACAATATATCTCTTGGACTTTGATAGGAAATGGGTATCTTTAAATAAAACACACAATTTTTATTTTTTTACCTAATTATATTTAGTATAATAAGGAAAAATAACAAAAAAAATAATATATATAAATTGCTTGTAAAGTATGATGGGGTACAAAGCACGAAAAAAATTATATTGCTAAAGGTACAACTGTTATTATCTTCAAATATAACCATAGATTCAGTTAATTATCAAATAAAATCTATAAATAACAAATTCAACAACAGAAATATAACATATATTACTCGATCGGTTTCCCAAATTACATTTGCATCGTCAGGATCATAAACTATAAAAATTGATATAAATATAATATCTGATGTGTAATCTATCTTTTGTTGATTTTATTTGATAATTATGGAAAGCTTTTTTCATTCCTGGAGTGATAGCCATTTCATCCAAAACCAAGACACAATCCTTTTCATGAGTTGAAAATTGCTCCACTTTCAATTCTAAAAATGAAAACACCTCATTTAGAATACCTAAATCAAACTTCAAGTTCTGGAGTTTTCTCTGTAAAGTTCTGGTTGATGGGAGAGGGTATTCCTTGTTTTATTAGTTTATCCACTACTACCACAACTAAATTTTAATTTTAAAGAACTTGTAACGGTGTTGTTGGTCCACTTCATTAGCTTATTTGTTGTTTTCCATTTTTTTTTCTTTTTTGAAGCTTCTATTTGATCTTTGTTGAATATTTGCATTAGGGGGAAGTCGGGTAATTGTGCGCGGAGGACAATGGTGCGCACCATAATACGAAACGAAAATGCTCATTATTTGTTTAAATCTGTACACGTAGCGTTATCTTTTGGTTGTTATTGAAAGTTACGCTGTCATTCGGGCGATTTTCTGCTTAAACGACCGGGTTATGGTGTTTGCCGGTTTTTCAGGTTTATGTTTATTAAATTTGTCGGTGTGAAAATAAGCCATAACTTTTTAAATAAAAAAGTTTTTATTTCGGTTCTTAGACTAAGATAATCAGTGTAGTTCGGGTTATTATTGGAGTAATTTACTTGAGGTAAATAACATAAAGTTTTAATTTTGTGAATTTTTATTACCAGCAAGTTTTTGTCCGTTAATGGTGCGCAATGCGCACAATTAGCCGTCCTTTTAAATTTTAAAAGTTCTTATGGTATTAATTTAAAAATACAATGACACGTAGTTTTTATTGTTTCAGATGCCAAAATATACCCGCAAAACAAATAAAGCTAGCTGGGACGCAGATTTAATGAAAAAAGCTATCTTATTTGTTACAAATGGAGGGACAATTAGAGATGCCGGGCGAAGGTTTGGAATACCTGAATCCACAATTCGCAAAAGAAAGAAAGACTATGATAAAGGCAATGACATCCAGGGTCCTCAATTGGGACGACACTCTATTTTTTCGCAGAAACAAGAAGGGGATTTGGCTAGTCATGTATTAAAAATGGCTAAACTCTTTTATGGCGTATCAAGAACTCAACTTCGGCGATTGGCGTATTCCTATGCATTAGCTAATAATATCCCAAACAATTTTAATGCTATTACGAAAATGGCAGGGAAAGACTGGTACTATCAGTTTTTAAAAAGAAACAACGGATTGTCGCCCAGAAAACCAGAACCAACCAGCATTAATCGAATATCCGCATTCAACGAAGCACAGGTTACACAATTCTTTGAGAATTTAAAGAAGCTTTACGAAAAATATCACTTCAAAGATGATAAGATTTTCAACGTAGATGAAACGGGCATTTCAACGGTCCAGAAGCCATCTAAACGTCTTGGTCCCAAAGGAGTGAAGCAATTCGGAGCAAAAACTTCAGGTGAAAGGGGGAAAACGGTAACCGTAATTTGTTGCTTTAATGCTGCTGGTACATGCTACGTACCTCCGATGTTTATTTTTCCCCGAGCTCGGATGACAAGCACATTAGAAAAAAATGGGCCGCCCCATGCAAAGTATAGTTGCTCAAAATCTGGCTGGAGTAACGAACAACTGTTTTATCAGTGGCTTCAACATTTTAAGGAAACTGTTAAACCTTCCAAAGATCAACCCGTTCTGATAATTCTGGACAATCACTCCAGCCATATTTCTGTAGAAATTTATGATTTTTGTGAGCAAAATGGAATAGAATTACTAACCATTCCACCTCATACATCCCATCGCTTACAGCCTTTGGATTTAACATTTTATGGCCCACTTAAATCGGCGTTTAACCGCCAGTGTGACAACTATCTTTTACATTTTGAAAGAATAACACCCTACGATTTGGCAGAACTCTTTCATAAGGCCTATAGTCAAGTCGCAACTATTGAGAAAGCTCAATCAGGGTTTAAAGCTGCAGGAATATGGCCATTTCAGCCTGAAAAATTTACCAAAGAAGACTTTTTGCCATCAAATCATTACATGCCGACATTGACAGTCGAAGAAGATCATCAAATTGGGTCCGTTATAGAGACTGAAGTTTCCTGTCCCAATACTTCTAAAGTTTGCAAGCAAGTTGAATCTCAGGCAAGCACTTCAACTGCTGGACAAACTATTTCTGGCCCAAGTGGCGTTTCAAGTTGCTCGCTTGAAGTTTCATTTGAAGAATTGAACCCAATTCCAACTCCATCTACTAGTAAAATTCAACGCCGTAAGAAACAGAAGTCCGAAATTTTGACAGAGACGCCCAATAAAGACGTTTTGCTAGCCAGCGAGTCACAAAAAAAAGTGAGACAAGCAAATTTGGAAAAAAAAATAAAACAAAAACCGTCAATAAAAGGTAAGGCTAGTGCAAAACATCCCGCTAAAAATAGAAAGGCCGTTAAAAGGAAGGTTTTTGAAGAAAGTGACTCTGAAGAAGACCTATCTGATGGCCACTTATGTGATGATGATGAGATGGATGACACGGAAGCCAACCCCGAAGATAGATGCTTAATTTGTGATGACACGAGCAAAAAAGATGAATTTTGGTTTCAATGTGTTATGTGCGGCAGATGGGCTCATGAGCTTTGCAGTGGTGTTGACTCCCCCGAAGGTTATATCTGTGACTTTTGCGATCATTAATTTGTAGTTTTTAAGTTGCAATAAATATATAATGTTCTTTGTATCATTTGTTTTAATTCTACCCTTTATATCCTAAAGTTTTTAGTAGTTTTTTGCTTGCGCACAATTACCCTGACCAGTGCGCACAATTAACCGCATAGGGTGGACAATTGTGCGCAATGTCAGTTTTTATCTTATTTTGTCCCTAGGCCCAAAAAATTGTTTTTGTAATATTTGGTTAATTTGGGATATAACCTATAAAAAGAAGAACATCTGTGCCAAATTTCAAAGCTCCATCTACCATACTTTAAAAAATATATGTTTTTTTTCTTAGGTGCGCACAATTCACCGACTTTCCCCTAGTAGTCCGAAGAATTGGGAGTTTTTTCTCTTATTTTTTTATTAGCTTCTTTCGTGTTGCTCTTACAGTTTTTTTGTATCAATAAGCTCTACTTTTTTCTCTTCCATACAACTTCTTGTGTCTGTTTAATTTAAGCTGTAACTGAGCTATTTCACTCATTGGATCAATTTCTGATATTAACGGTGAGGGAGTTGTACATAAACTGTCTTCACTCAAACTGCTTTTAGATATTGAAAATTGTTGACCTGATTCTACATCCAAAGCTAAATTTGAAGTAGATGGTTATGGTAATTCCTCTGGCACAGTCTCATCTAGAGCTAAATTTTGACCTAGAACAAATTATTAAAAAGTTTTTTACATTATTATGTGGGGATCAGTTGTAATTACCAACAGATATCTACTTACCCGACAAACGTTTAGGTGTTTTTGGAGAACAAAATTTCCTTGGAACTGGGGATTTCCTTTTAGGTTTTGGTTTCACAAAGGAAAATATTGTAGGAACACCATTTAACTTTAAAATTTTCTTGCCATCTACACGAGGTTGCTCCCACATTTCAGGAGCAAAATGAATCTTAAACAAAATCTTACATTAAAGTTTATCTCAATAATGACTAACAATAATTTTAAATCAAATATAACAATTAGAAGTCCTAAAGCAAAAGGCTTCTACCTACCTCACATAAACACGAATAGTCTGTTGGAGTCCACTTATCTCTTCTAATTTTAATGAGCCATTCTTTTCTTCTAGATGGATCTCTAGGAAAACGTTTCATGAGAAACCCTTTTTTAGCAGAATTACTGCAATCTATTGCGGCACACCCCGGCATTTCCAATGTTATTATCTAGAAAAAAATCAAAACTTGATGAATAGTATACAATTTCTAGGGTTAAGCAAGCTAGCTTACCAAATTTCACGAGTTTTCCGATTCGAAATAAAATTATTTATAGGTCCAAATACAAGTCTTTCAATTGTCTAAAAGCAAAACACCTCTTTTTCACTGAATATTCACCAAAAAAGCACAAAACCAATCATTCTAATCACAAATGTAACAAGCACTATAAGAAACTTCGTACACACCAAACGTAAACAGAGATTTTAGCCTCAATATGGCTGCCAAACTGCCAGCCAATCAAAAACGGGTTACATAAGGATTGGCCATAATACCCAATAATACCTCTGCACAGAGAAAAAAATTCGCTAGCCATTAGCGAATATTCACTTGCAGTAGCAAAAAAAATCGATTAAATAGTGGACAAATGACTTATTCATTTACCACTGAAAAAACCTTATTGCTAAAATTAAACATTTACAGTTAATATAAAGATCACTTATCATAGATATATTCCAAGTAGGCTATTTTATTTACTACAAATTATTCAGTCACTTACAGTTATCGACCTAGATAACTTGCTAGTAGCTATTTAATATAATATCGTTTATTAAATCTGACATATTGTACACCAATCCTTAGTGATTTATTTATTTATCTCTAATAACTTTATAACCTATAATAGATAAAATGTATATTTACCTCAGTAATACAGGTTATCAGGACTAATTGGAAAGTTTATTTACAGTAATCGATTTATTTATCAACCTAAATCTTGGCATTTAGGCTTATACAGGATGTCCACTTATATTTCCCCTATTTTAACTGCCTATAAATTCTAAACGGTTCAGGAGATAAGTATGCGGTTTTCACGAAATTGTCTCATTTTAGTAGCTACAAGTTTCGTTTCAATAGATTGATTTTCTTCTATCGTTTTCGTTTACGTCACAATAAAAATTGCGCATTTTTGACAATTTTTTTGATTGACTTTGTTAATGGAACGACCAGTATATTTATTGTAGTTTGATAAGTAATCTTCACCTATCCAACGATGGAAACTTTTCAAAATCGGTTAGCAAATGACGGAAATTGTGAAAATCCGCCATTTTTGTTTTGACGTAATCGGAAGCAATGGAAAAAATTCAATCTATTCGACCAAAACTTGACCTAAAATGAAACAATTCAGTAAAAACCGCATATTTCTATCCTGCACCGTTTAGAATTTATAATCATTTAAAGATTTAGGGGAACATATAAGTGGGCACCCGGTACTGAAAACTAATACAAAAGTTGAAATTTTATATACCAGGTACGTCAAATGTATTTTATAAAATATAAGTATAAATTAACAGAATGGAATACAAACTTCAAATTTCATATTTTTTCCATCATTAGTTTTCCATATTTGCGAAACACTCAGAAATGGGTTTAAAAAAAGCATATTTATAAAAAACATTTATTTTAAAATTATAAAAAATGAACATTTGTATTTTTTTAAGTAATTAAAAAATAACTTTTCAAAATATACCTACAACTTTCTTAAAGTAACCAAAAATAAAAGTAACGTTTTCGGAAGTAATTACACAAGTGCATCAAAATTACCGATAATTTTTCATGAAAGCATGTTGTCTAAAAAACTGCATTCGGTTATTTTCATATTTTGTTAAAATAAATAAAAGTACGTTATTTTTGGGTTTACTTTCGGTCACTTTTTCTTGAATAGAACTTAAAGAATCTTGTCCAATTCGCGACATTTCAACGAATTTTAAAATTTAGCATATGTCAAAATGACACATGCGCAATTTTAACACTCGTTACTGTAGTTACGGACTTGCAGGGAAATTTTCGATAGCTAGCGGGCAATTTTCGGATTCTCCCGGGCAATTTTCGCCGAAAAATTCCCGCTTCATATGGGATTTTTAATACATGAGGGAAATATTCAGTACAATACAAATCATACAAAAACATTTAAGTTTTAAAATTATTAATTTTCTTAAATTATACAAAATAAAAATAATAAGGAACAGTTTCTAAATACAAAAAAAAATCCTATACATGGTGCGGCCGATAAAACCGACGCTTAGGGAAATCTTGTTTGTTCTTTTCTTCTATATCAACCTGTTCTCTTACTTCTGCTTCTGTTAGTAATTCCGTAAAATATTCCATCCATGTCTCTTTATATTCCGTATCTTCATTTACTATTCTTCCTTCCTTGTTTTTTATTCATGTTTGTTTGGTTTTGTATGTTCGGGTCTGTGCATTTATTTTTTGATAAAAAGCTTTTGTGTTCCTCGCATAACTTGTCCTTTCTATTTCACTAATTATCTTTTCAATTGTTGTTCTCTTAGCTTGTTTTATGATTTTCTTTGTTTCTTTTCTTAGTTTTTCATAAGCTTCTCTTTCTACATTTCTGTTCGTCCTTATCCATTTTAACCATGCTTCTTTCTTCTTTTCTGTCATTTCTTTGCATTTTTCGTCGATCCATTCCTTCTGTTCTCTTTTTACCACCAATCCTATTTTTTTGTTTGCAGCTGTATTTATACATTTTTCTATCCTTTTCCATCCTGCTTGAATTCCACTCATTAATGAATTGTTCTTCTATACTATCTCTGTACTCGTTTTGTGTTTCTGTCTGTTCTGGTTTTCTTATGTCCCATTTTTTGTTGCATGTTTTAGTTTTATTTTTTATCTTTATCTTTTGTAGCATAGTTCCTGCAACCATGTAATGATCCGTATCAGCACGCGCCCCTCTATATGTTCTGACATCTTTCATTGTCGACCGTTTTCTTTTTGTTATCAATATGTGATCAA
This sequence comes from Lochmaea crataegi, assembly GCA_947563755.1. Classification (NCBI taxonomy): domain Eukaryota; kingdom Metazoa; phylum Arthropoda; class Insecta; order Coleoptera; family Chrysomelidae; genus Lochmaea; species Lochmaea crataegi. Next base: position 30,691,728 of record OX387422.1, on the reverse strand, counting down.
TTTGTGTATATGTTTTGCAATCTGGTGATCTCCACGTAACTTTATGCCATTTGTTGTGTTGGAACATCGCACTGCAAATAATCATGTTCATTTTTACTGCTAGATTCCAAATTATGTGTCCATTGTTGTTTGTTTTTTCTTGTAATGTATGTATGCCGCTTATCTGTCTGTAATATTCTTCTTTTCCGATTTGCGCGTTCAGGTCACCCAATAATACTATCGTGTCTTGTTTTGGTATTTTTAATATTTCCTCCTCTACCTTTCCATAGAAGGCTTCCTTTTCGTCATCTTCTGCCATCTCTGTGGGTGCATAAACATGTATTATTGACAGATTGAAGGGTTACGCCTCAATTCTTATATATGCCATTATCTCATCGATTGGAACTCCATTACATTTCACTTTATTATTTCTCTCACTATAAATGCTACTCCATATTGCCCTTGCTGTTCTCTGCCTGAGTAAAATAATTGATATTCCTTTTTTTCAATACTTCCCCTACCCCTCCATCTCATTTCCTGTAACGCTGCTACATCAATATCATATTTTTCCAATTCCCATGCAATTTCCTCCATCTTTCCTGGTTCAAGCATTGTCCTCACGTTCCAAGTACTAATTTTAATTTCTTTATTCCTACGTACTTTTTTCTTCTTTCCCCTTTTTGATTGATATTTACTTTTTTTATCTCCTTCATCACCATTAGTGATTAGTGATCTTGTACCTTTTTTTCAAACAAATAATTACAATTTTTATTATAGATCTCCCTACCTTTTTTATTTGTACTTATATTACCTTCTTTTTTGTTATTTCCTTTATCTATCCTAATCCTATTATCTACATTTATCCCTTTACTACATTTTGTTTTCATTAATTTTCTATTACTAATCTTAAAATTATTTCTAATTCTAAATCTAATCTGTTCGTCTTCATTGCCTCTTTCGTCTCCACGTTCCTCTTCTTCTAGTTTTTTTCTTCTCTTCTAAGCATTTTGGTAATTTTCTCCTCGCTTTTTCCTACATCCGGTGACCTTACATTTACTTTCCTTTTAGACTTATTTGTCTCTGCCCTTTCTATCTTTTTCTCTTCTTCCTGGAAACTATACTTGTCATGCACATTCCCATCTATTATCAATTTATCATATTTAAAATAAGCTCTACTTCCATTTTCTCTAGCTCTTTTCATAAACTGCATCATGTATTTCCGGTCTTCCTGTGCTCTTTTTGTCAAATCATCATTTATCCAAATGTTTGTACGTTTTAGGTTTTTCTTTTTTTTCATTATTTCTTGCTTCTTTTCCCATTGGTTGAGCTTTATGATTATTGGTCTCTTATCTCTATTATTGAATTCTCCTATTCTTCGTAAATCAGTGATATATAAACAATATGATGGGTAATGTTTTTATTAAATACACAATTAACAATGAAGCATAAATCATCGTCACGCTTTCCATGAGCTATATGTATACTGTGTTTATATATGTACTTTTTTTGTAAAAATTCCATTTACGATGGGCTTACGATAAAATTTTTAAAAGGGATTCATTTATTGGAGTTTTCACTTCTGTCGGCAGTCCCATGACTGGACTCTACGTTTTTTTTATTTGTGGATTACAACATAAATCTGTCGGCATTGTAATCAATCCCATTGATGATAATAAATGCCATCTAGTGGCGTGCATAAGTATTTCGTAAAAATTTGGAAATTTTGAAATAATAATTTTATTTTTTCAAAAGATGTGGTTCAGAATATTACAACTTATTAATTTAATAAATTATTGTTTTACTTTTTACTTAGGATGCACACAACTGATACTTTTGAAAAATTATTGGTAATCTGAAAAAAATTACTGCTCAGTCTTAACTACAGATAGTTTATACGAAGATCAAAGGGCCCCTTGTTGGTGTTTTTGGCGACCGACAATTGGAACAATAAAAAAAAAATAGATTTTAGAAAATAGCCGGTGTCTTTGATGGGATTTATCCAAAAGGATTTCAAATCTGAAAATTGGTTTTAGAGATCTCTCTAATCGACTTTTCAACGGCTGCAAACTGTAGGACATTTTAAAATCTTCATTTTTCCTAAACCAAACTAAAAAGTGATTATTAATCAACCTTATATTACGGACATGGTAAATACGATGATTTAGACGAGCAATATCTCGGAACTGGACAGTAGTACAGAATTGTAATTTTGGTGATGTATATAAAACAAATGCTGCAGCATTTCTTGTTATTATGTTACCCAATGACAATAAAAAAAATTTTGGTGTAATATGAATAAATGTAAATTAATTATTAACAATAATTTACTAAAATGAAGTTGTAGTTACTTAAAAAACATATATTTACCAATTCTAAACTGTGGCTTGTGCTTAAGCATGGAAAATCACTAAAACTTTGATCTAATACGGTATTCTTATAGTGCTTCTGTCGAAATGGAAAAGTAGTTTCCCAAGCTTTTGTAATGCGTACATATGGCTCGATGGCAGACTTTAAAAAGATAAATCAGCTTCCACATTATATTCTTCTACATGGGCTTGCGAGCTGTCTTCCTGAATTTCAAAAATTAAATGATGCAATTTCTTGTCTGAAATCAACTTAACGGACAGCCCAACAGCCCGAGATGTTACCGGAATGTGTCGAACACGTGATTTCAAGTACTTGTATGTATGTATGTATGTATGTATGTATGTATGTAAATTGGGGTGACATTCACTGAGACCTAAAAGATCTATTGTGCCCCCTTACTTCTACTTAGTTCCTGAGGAAAGTCTCAGAGACTAGTAGCTCCTTTAGACCCATTTCCCGCAGGAATTCTAGGATATCTGCAGGCTTCAACTTAGGTAAATGTCCCTCTTCTATCCAGTAATCTCCAAGGTGTTGTGCCCTAGGAGTCTGAATTGCTGTGCAGTTCGCAAGTATGTGGATGGAGGTTTCTTCTTCCATACCACAGAATCTACATTCTTCTTCCTCCTCTATTTTGAGCTTTTTCAGGTGCCCATTCAGGCGACAATGTCCCGTAAGGATGCCTGTTAAAACTCTCAGTGCAGTTTTACTTTGACTTATGCATTCATTTGATCTCTACAGGTTGTAGTCACCCAGAAGAATCTTTTATTGCCTAAGTCCTACTAGATCTTTCCTATGGTCAGATCTTCTCTTTTCTTCGGCTTTGCCTATTTCTTCCAATATTACATTGGAGCTGATACCGCAAAAGGGTTCCGGCCCCCCAAAAAGGTGTTCCAGTCCCCCTCTTTGCTAGTTCATCTGCTATTTCATTTCCTTCTATCCCTGTGTGTCCTGGAATCCACATTAAGGTGTCTATATTGTTCTCGCCTAGTTCATTTAGTTTGCCTAGGCATTCCCACACCATTTTGGAACTGATAACACAAGAGCTCAGTGCTTTAATGGCTGCTTGACTATCCGACATTATGATAATCCTTTGCCTTCTATATCCTTTATCAATATTGAACTGGGCACACTTTCTTATGGCGTGAATTTCCGCTTGAAAGATACTTGGGGTTTTTCCCAAGCTTTCAGAGTGTTTGGTTCCTGGCCCGTACACTCCTATCCCAGTTCCTTCTATTGCTTTTGAGCCATCTGTGTACCATTGAATGGCATTCTTTCCAAGTCTGGTAATGGTATTTGGATCCCTTCCTTCTTGTTGCTTAATTCCGTAACGAATTTCTTTGAAAAGTTATACTTTTTCATCATGCCATCTTGTGGCATGTCCCAGGTTTTCTGATTTCTAAGAAGTAAGGAGGTGGTTTTTTTTAATGATTCCCTCTCTACTTAGTCTGTATCTTGTTCTTTCTGCAACACTTTCCACCACCATATGTAGTGGTGTGAGGTTGAGAATAACTTCCATGGCTGTCGTTGGGCATGTTCTCATTGCTCCTGTAATGCACATACAGGCTAGTCTTTGAATTTTTGAGAGGTTTTCTCTCGTTGTCAATAGGCTAGTTCTACTACTCCACGCAATGGCTCCATAAGTGATAATTGGTCTCACTATGGCAGTGTACATCCAGCTCAGGATTTTTGGGTTGCAACCCCAATTTCTCCCTGCCAGATTCCTGCACACCATTAGAGCCATTTTTGCTTTGTATATAATCTCCTTTTCATGTTTATTCCACAGGAGTTTACTGTCTAGAGTCAAACCTAGATACTTGACTTCTTGTCTCCATTCAACCTCGCTCCCATCAAGGTTAATGGTTTTGAGGTTGAGCTTTCTTTTCTTAGTGAAGGCTAATAAGATGGTTCCGTAACCGTTCGTTACTACAAATGTGCTTAGCCATTGTAGTACTTTCTCTCGAAGGTCTGTTATGACCTGCGAGAGGACTATCTCCCCTATTTGGGCTACTCCCAGGAAAATGAGTTTCTAGTAAAAGTTTCACTCTTTCGCATATTCGGTATATTTACCGTCTGGCTTCCTCAAAGCCATATCTGTGTTGACCTTACTTTTTGCCATGACTTTGCAAAGTCTAGCCGCAGCAGGTGTTGTATTTATATCTTCACAGAATTTTCTGAAGTTATTCTGTTTTCTGTATCTGTTTTTCGTGGTTTTCTTCTGGGGCTCACCTTAGGTTTGCCTAGTTCCAACTTGAATGTTATGATACTATGATCGGAGAGAGATGGTTCGCCCGAAACTCTCCAATCTTTTACTATATGTTTTAGATCCTGTGTTGCCTTACCCTTGTTACAAATGTGGGGGTATTCCCTATATTGTGAATATTAAGGTTTTTATTAAGGATAAATTCTAAAAGTTGCTCACCTCTCTGGTTGGTATTGCTACTGCCCCAAACAGTATTGTGTGCATTGGCATCACATGCTAAGAGTAGAGGTAGTCTCTTCTCTTCACAGTACTTCACCAGCCTTTGTACCTCGGGGGGTGGTGCTATCCCGTCTCCCGAAAAGTAACATGATGCTATTACTATCTCCTTGCTCTCCTTCTTGTGTTCGAAGAGTGCTCGAACTGAACGAGGTCATGTATTCTGAAAGACAAAAATAGTTAATATTGTTCCTTATCATAATACATGTTCTTGGTATATCACTACCTGAGTGATATACTATTTTAGCATCTTTACATGCTAATCCTCTTACCTGGTTATTATTGACCCAAGGTTATTGGATCAAACACATCCCCCATTGGTCCTTAGTGAACAATCTTGTGATCACCGCCGAAGCTCCTTTGGCATGGTGAGCATTAACCTGAGCTAAGTTAATCCCCGCCATCCTGTTGGTTTTCAGGTTGGGTATTACCCTCTTTCATCAGGGTGATGTCCCCTTCTGTAAGAGTGCTGTCCCCTTCCTCCAACCCAAACTCCATTCCCTCCTCGGACAGCGGCGACTCCTCCCCAAGGAGTTTAGAGATGTGTGGGCTTTCTACACTACTCGAGTCGTCGCTGGCCTTGGAGGGTATAGAAACCTTCTCAGGGTTTATTCCCTCTTCTTTTCTGAGGACATGTACGGGGATTTTCCCAAACTGGTGATGTATGGTGAACCCGTTGTTCTTGATTTTTTGACAGGATAGATTTTCTATTCCTGCCCTCAAGACTAGGCCTTTGTCCTCTTCTTTAAGGTTGAGGACCTTCCACTGGTCTGTTACCAAACCTTCATTCTGTGCTTTTATCAAGCGAAGAAGTTTTCCTTCCTCTACGCCTTTACTTCTTGGGAGAAAGATCGTAGCAGTGAGCATTTTTGGGATGTTTTCTCCCTGGCACACCATCAGTTCTACTCCCTTCCAGCTTTTCAGCTGTGGTATTATCAACTGGAGCCATTCTGCAGTCTGTGGTGTTTCACAGTCGATTAGAACGACTCCTGGTCTGAAATGTATGCCAGTAAACTGGAGCTTATGCTCCCATCCAGCATACATTTCTTCTACTATTGCGTTCTCCAGCAAAGGTTTGGTCGTCCGCACTGAGAGTGCGGTCTCAGGGTACGCCCTAGGGAGAACCGTCATTCTTATTATTTTAGCTGCAGCTGCATAGCTGCCAGCTGAAGAAGGGATGGCTATTTTGCCCTCCTTTTTCTTTTTCACCTGTACTTGCGGTGACTGGGCTGTCGCCTCTTCCCGCTTTCGTTTTTCTCCTTTAGGAGGGATGTTCTTCTCATCTACTTGTTTTTTGCGTTCTGCGGCTTTCTTTCTTGCTTCTTCCGGTGCAAGTCCCTGCTCAAGAAAGCGAAGATACCATCTTACCCCCGCTCCACTAAGTCCATGCCTCAGTGGATCGTCCCTTCCTCCAGGTTTACCCAGTTCAGGAAGGATGGGGGTTTTTCTACTTTTCTTCCAGGATTTTCCCGAAAACTCTCAGCAGTTGAGGAGGTTAAGGGTATGGGTGCCCCTGACGTTCTCCTCTCCTGTTTGACTACAGCCTCCTCTACACGAGGGTTGCTCGCGCGTGAGGGAGATGCTACAGTTTTTTTGGGCACTGCGGATACATTGCTCCGACTTGTGCCCGGTTGCGGTGCTTGCCCGCTCAACTTTTTCTTTTTCTTTTTTCTTTCCATGGATGATCCCACGAGTAGCTAGGGAAGTATAAGGTCCACTCCCGCAGAGCCCCGCATGCAGGAGTAAGGGTGATTAAACTGGATGTCCCCATGTATCCAGAGTCCGCATATTAGCGATCAAGCTTCCCCTTGACCACGCAGTCCTCGGCATATGCTGTTCCACCTTGACTTGAGGGGTATTTTATTGTGGTCTCCTTTCACTTGGCCAGCTGTTTAAGGCGAGCCCCCACATCTAGTGAATATACCTCATCAACCACCTTCCACTAGATACGGTTTATATCAGGCAGGTTTCCACGAGCAAACTATTGCTCCGACAACACCGCTGACTCCGGCGACCGACCGGCTATCAACGAGCCGATCGGGACAACAGTCCACTCTCCACGCTGAAAATCCTGATATCGGATTTCTGCATTCCACAGGAATCTATTGAGCTGTCCTTTGTTTCACGTATTCCCCCCCCATAAGGCCCGAGGAGAAACCGCTACTCGGCTCCCCCACCAACGACGGAGTCTCACAGCTCCTTGGGGGAGATTTCAAGTACTTAGATAGCTAATGATTAATATTGAGCTCACTTAGAATAAACGATAGATAGTTAAGGGTAAATAATTCAATTCTAGAAACTTTTTTTTAAGTACAAAGTACCTGGTAACTAAGGTTTGTCGATCGCTTCAACGGACAAAACTAGCTATCTGTTTTTTTTCAACTTCTAATGAATAATGTTTCTACCACTAATAAAAATGTATTTGCAACAAGCGTTTTTTTTTTCTAGAAACCTTTTTTATTTGGCCGTGTTTTCTCTGTGTGTATCGGTGATTGATAAGTTATAACTTATCAATCAACGTCTGTATCGTGCCGTAATACACCCCCAATAACCTAGCAGAACCATTTCGGAATTTTGAATTTTTGATTATGCCATAATTTGTCGCTAAATTCTCGCTAATTTATTACCATAATTAAAAATTTGTCGCTCGTTGTTTTAAAAAAAAACATGGTTCTGCTTTCTGCTAGGTTAATGTTAAGCTAGCAGAACCACTTTTTATCTATCAAATTTTAGAAAAAACTGATATTACCATAATTTGTCGCTAATTTATCGCTCTTTTATTACCATCATTAAAAATTTGTCGCTCGTCGCTTTTTCAAAAAAATCCAAAAATTTGCTAAGCTTATACGAGATTACATCTGCCGATGCACTTCATATTTACCTTGTTGTTCTAATTTCTAGTAAATTCTCAAATTCGTCCTGTTCAATTTCAAAACACAAAAGCTCACAAATTGTCGGAAAAAGAAATAGATGACTCTAATTCACAATTATCACTATATTGTCTAAAGGTTTATCACAATCTATCTCTCTGTAATCAACTGACTCGTTGAGGGGTTTAAATGGAGTAAAAATCTTCTCTTTTTCCCTACAAACTATAGAATATAGGGAAGTCGTGGAAATTTTATCCCAAATACAATGTTTCTTAGACATAATTTTGTTATTTACAATGATATGGTCTGCATGATTCACGAGGCAACTTAAAATCAAATGTTTTTCTATATTAGGTGGACGTCCCACCCTTTGCTGTTCGGTATTTTCTTAGATCCGCGTCCTACTCATTATTCCCCTTCTTACTATACAGTTTTTCTAAACAATATAAAAAACTGCTAAATTCCATCAAAGACACCGGCTATTTTCTAAAATCTATTTTTTTTGGATTGTTCCAATTGTCGGTCGCCAAAAACACCAACAAGGGGCCCTTTGATCTTCGTATAAACTATCTGTAGTTAAGACTGAGCAGTAATTTTTTTCAGATTACCAATAATTTTTCAAAAGTATCAGTTGTGTGCATCCTAAGTAAAAAGTAAAACAATAATTTATTAAATTAATAAGTTGTAATATTCTGAACCACATCTTTTGAAAAAATAAAATTATTATTTCAAAATTTCCAAATTTTTACGAAATACTTATACACGCCACTAGATGGCATTTATTATCATCAATGGGATTGATTACAATGCCGACAGATTTATGTTGTAATCCACAAATAAAAAAAACGTAGAGTCCAGTCATGGGACTGCCGACAGAAGTGAAAACTCCAATAAATGAATCCCTTTTAAAAATTTTATCGTAAGCCCATCGTAAATGGAATTTTTACAAAAAAAGTACATATATAAACACAGTATACATATAGCTCATGGAAAGAGTGACGATGCTTAGAAGAGAAGAAAAAAACTAGAAGAAGAGGAACGTGGAGACGAAAGAGGCAATGAAGACGAACAGATTAGATTTAGAATTAGAAATAATTTTAAGATTAGTAATAGAAAATTAATGAAAACAAAATGTAGTAAAGGGATAAATGTAGATAATAGGATTAGGATAGATAAAGGAAATAACAAAAAAGAAGGTAATATAAGTACAAATAAAAAAGGTAGGGAGATCTATAATAAAAATCGTAATTATTTGTTTGAAAAAAAGGTACAAGATCACTAATCACTAATGGTGATGAAGGAGATAAAAAAAGTAAATATCAATCAAAAAGGGGAAAGAAGAAAAAAGTACGTAGGAATAAAGAAATTAAAATTAGTACTTGGAACGTGAGGACAATGCTTGAACCAGGAAAGATGGAGGAAATTGCATGGGAATTGGAAAAATATGATATTGATGTAGCAGCGTTGCAGGAAATAAGATGGAGGGGTAGGTTAGGTTAGGTTAGGTTTTTGATGAGTGGGTCTATAAGGCCCTCCACTGCGACTCGCGAGAGTCTATTGTGGCTCATACCTATTCAGATTTCACCAAACAAATTCAGCTTCTTAACAAAGCCAATTAGTTTATTTGGTGAATGATATTTCAGGTCCGAGGGCGAGAGAGAATCCCTGCCAAACATCAGATACCTGATTCGAGCCGCGGCGGGGCAGGCACAAATTATATGCTCTGCTGATTCATCATCTTCCAGACAAAGACGGCAGGTCGGATCTTCCGACAGTCCAAGTTTTAGCATATGATGATTCAGATGACAGTGGCCTGTAAAAAGACCTGTTAGACAACGTAGGTCATACCTGCTATAGTCTAACATTTTTTTGGAGACATTCTTCGAAGGATGTATGAAAGCCTTTGAATGAACCAATCCTGGTAAATTATGCCAGAAGTCTAAAGCTCTTCTTGCCGTCCAGGTATTCAGTGTTTGTTTGGCAAAACTTATTGCGATGCCAATTATTGGTTCTGGTCCGATAGAAACACGTACGGCACCCTCCCTTGCAAGAGAGTCTGCCTTCTCGTTTCCTTCCATGCCAGAATGGCCAGGGATCCAGACCAGCAATACTTTATTGAGTTCTCCGATTAAGGAGAGTCTTCTTTGGCAGTCTAAAACTAATTTCGACGTTACACGGTGAGAGCTAAGTGCTTTCAAAGCCGCTTGGCTGTCCGAGAAAATTTTTATTGTTCTATGGAGGGGTAGGGGAAGTATTGAAAAAAAGGAATATCAATTATTTTACTCAGGCAGAGAACAGCAAGGGCAATATGGAGTAGCATTTATAGTGAGAGAAATAATAAAGTGAAATGTAATGGAGTTCCAATCGATGAGAGAATGGCATATATAAGAATTGAGGCGTAACCCTTCAAACTGTCAATAATACATGTTTATGCACCCACAGAGATAGCAGAAGATGACGAAAAGGAAGCCTTCTATGAAAAGGTAGAGGAGGAAATATTAAAAATACCAAAACAAGACACGATAGTATTATTGGGTGACCTGAACGCGCAAATCGGAAAAGAACAATATTACAGACAGATAAGCGGCATACATACATTACAAGAAAAAACCAACAACAATGGACACTGAATTTGTAATCTAGCAGTAAAAATGAACATGATTATTTGCAGTACGATGTTCCAACACAACAAATGGCATAAAGTTACGTGGAGATCACCAGATTGCAAAACATATACACAAATTGATCACATATTGATAACAAAAAGAAAACGGTCGACAATGAAAGATGTCAGAACATATAGAGGGGCGTGTGCTGATACGGATCATTACATGGTTGCAGGAACTATGCTACAAAAGATAAAGATAAAAAATAAAACTAAAACATGCAACAAAAAATGGGACATAAGAAAACTAGAACAGACAGAAACACAAAACGAGTACAGAGATAGTATAGAAGAACAATTCATTAATGAGACAGAAGAAATTAGTGGAATTCAAGCAGGATGGAAAAGGATAGAAAAATGTATAAATACAGCTGCAAACAAAAAAATAGGATTGGTGGTAAAAAGAGAACAGAAGGAATGGATCGACGAAAAATGCAAAGAAATGATAGAAAAGAAGAAAGAAGCATGGTTAAAATGGATAAGGACAAACAGAAATGAAGAAAGAGAAGCTTATGAAAAACTAAGAAAAGAAACAAAGAAAATCATAAAACAAGCTAAGAGAACAACAATTGAAAAGATAATTAGTGAAATAGAAAGGACAAGTTATGCGAGGAACACAAAAGCTTTTTATCAAAAAATAAATGCACAGACCCGAACATACAAAACCAAACAAACAGGAATAAAAAACAAGGAAGGAAGAATAGTAAATGAAGATACGAAATATAAAGAGACATGGATGGAATATTTTACGGAAACAGAAACAGAAGTAAGAGAAGAGGTTGATATAGAAGAAAAGAACAAACAAGAGGTAATTGAGAAACTAACTAAAGAAGAAATAAGAGAGATAATTAACAGGAGTAAGAACGGAAAAGCGCCAGGAAGCGACGGAATTAAAATGGAACTCATCAAGCACGGAGGGACAAAAATGTTAGAAAAATTATACCAATTGATATATAAAATATGGGAAGAAGAAGAGATGCCGGAGGAAGGGAAGGTGGGTCAAATAGTAACAATACACAAGAAGGGAGACCAACAAGCATGTGAAAACTTCAGAGGAATTACACTACTGAATGCAGCATATAAGATAACAACAACAATTATAAAAAGAAGACTGCATGACGCAGGTTACAGAGGTGGAGAATATCAGTACGGGTTTACAAAAGGAAGGTCAACTACGGATGCGATACACATACTGAAAGAAATTTTGGAAAAGTCCAACGAATATAACATAGACATTGAAATACTATTCATTGACTTCCAAAGAGTATTTGACTCAATAAAAGGAATCAATTACTGAAAGCGTTGAATGAAATGGGAGTGATTAATAAACTAATACAATTAATAAAAATGACACTAGACCAGAGCGTAGCAGAAGTAATAACTCAAAGAGGGAAAACGGAGAAGTTTACATATAATAAAGGAGTCAAGCAATGAGACTCTCTGTCGGCAACACTATTCAATTTGGCACTAGAATATACATTGAAAAAAATATGTAAAGGAAATTTAATAACCAGAGAAGGACAAATAATAGCGTATGCAGATGACGTAGCACTAGTGACTAAAAACAGAATGGTAATGGAAGAAATGTTGGAGGAAATAATAAGGGAAGGAAAGAAAATTGGACTTGTGATAAATACATATAAAACCAAATTATTAAGACTAAAAAAGAATTGTGAACAAAAAAACGTGAAAATTGGAAGATATGAATTTGAAGAAGTGGATAGAGTTAAATATCTGGGAATAACAATAAGTAGAGATGGGGACAGAGAGAATGAGATAAGGGAAAGTATCGTTGCAACAAACAAAGCATTTCAGGCTAACAAAAAATTATTAAAAATTAAAATAATTAGCAAGCGCAATAATTAGACCGGTGATGATGTATGGGGCAGAAACATTAACTATGAATAAAAAACAACAAGAGGATATCAGAGTACAGGAACGAAAAATACTCAGAACAATATTAGGACCAAAAAAAAATAGGTGAAGAATATAGAAGAAGAATAAACATGGAACTATATCAAGAGATAAAAAAAGTCATAGTAAAAAAAATTAAGGAGCAAAGATTAAAATGGTTGGGAAACATATGGAGAGCAGGTAAGAAAGCAATAATATACTCAATGGTAGAGTGGAAGCCTTGTAGTAAGAGAAGAAGGGGAAGACCCAGGATAAATTGGTTGCAGGAGGTAGTAGGTGATCTCAAGACAATGGGAATTAAACATTGGGAAGAGAAAACTCAGGACAGGAAGCAATGGCTACAAATAGTAGAAAAAATATGAAAAAGGAAATGTGGTCTGATCCACCCTTACAAAAGGATCTAGAAAGCTCGTAAGAGCGGCGCTACTCCTACGGGAGTGTTAAGCCCCTTACGACGGAATCCCTAAGATATATAAAACCTATTATATATATATATATATATATATATTGTTTATATATCAGTTTCTTTAAAAATATCAGCATTTAGAAGAAAAACTAAATTACAAAAGCAAGGATTGGTCACTTTTTTATAGTGTAGTATATTTATTAAATCACTTTTTAAAAAGTTACCCTTCATATCTATTTAAGTACATCATATTTCTTGCAGTCCTTGCTAGTAACAACGAGCGACCAATTTTTAATTATGATAATAAATTAGCAACAAGTTATGGTAGTATTAGTATTTTTGCCCAAAAGGTAAATACGAAGTGCATCGGCAGATGTAAACTCGTATAAGCTTAGCAAATTCTTGGATTTTTTTGAAAAAGCGACGAGCGACAAATTTTTAATTAACGTAATAAAAGAGCGATAAACTATGGTAGTGTTAGTTTTTTCGAAAAGTTGATTAGATAAAAAGTGGTTCTGCTAGCTTAATATGAACCTAGCTGTCCTAGCAGAACCATGGAGCGACAAATTTTTAATTATGGTTATAAATTAGCGACCAATTTTGACATACTCAAAAATTCAAATCTCCGACATGGTTCTGCTAGGTTAATGGGGGTCCATAATAGCTATTTCGAGAGTTTTGGACATTTTTAAGTGGCCTCTAAACAGGCCATATTGCAATATGTGGCTGCAACAGAGTGGCCGGCAACATTTCCAACAATAACAGCCAGACTATGTATGCTATATAGAATATAGGGTAATATTTTAGCATTGTTTAATAATTAGAGACGATGTACCATAAATTTCAAACGTTCCAACGCAAGTGAATCTACTTGTCGTTAGTTGGTGTACGGTGGTATCACAGATCTTTGGCACAGATTACCCTACAACTTGTAGGGTAATCTGTGTCTTTGGTAACGCCGTTGTGGTTTTATCTGTTGCAGACAGGTTGCCGGACGATCGCTTGGCGAGCGAAAATACAGTGCAATATTACATTGTTTTGGTTATTATTTGCTGTTTTTTGAAAAATTTGTAGGAATAAAATGACTACTACCTGGTCTAATGAGAGGATTATTGACTTTATTAATGAAATACATTTACGCCTTGAGTTGTGGAATGTGAAGACCGGAATATATAAAGATAGAAATGCTAAAAAAGATGGATGGGCTCTATTATAGTTGAAAAATTTGATATATCAAGTGATTTGTGGTTCAAAAAGAAATTCGAAGTCACTCTTTGACATTCTTGAAAAGTTTTTAAATAGATTATTATCAAGACTTATTTCTAGACTTAAATTATCTAAAGTTTCACGCTTATTGAAGTAAGGTCGAATCCACAATCTTGTCTTTTTTCTTTAAATGTTTGTAAAAAACAATAAGCCGCTGCGACGCGTATTATTTCGTCAGCCATTGTTGCCCGATTGTGTAAACCGTTTACGAAAGAAATTTACGGGCCATACTGTTGCAGGCATTATTGCCGTGATATATATTGCAGTAGCGGATTTAGGTTTGAGGACGCCCTAGGCCCGAGACGATATGGCGCCCTTTTTCTTTTGTATATATATATATATATATATATATATATTATACATAATATATAATATTTTTACAAAAACAAAATATAAAGATGAAGACTTGAAAAAATCTAATGTAGTATAAAAGATCTCTTGTAAAAATTGTGATCAACTGTATTATGGACAGACATCTAGAGTACTAAAAGACAGAGTGACCCAACATAAAAGTGATATAAAACTTGATAAACAATCATGTTTTATAGCTGAACATAGTATAAAAACTGGTCATCATCCAAATTTCAACAACATCAAGGTTATACATTCAGAATCCAATTATCATAAAAGATCCTGCCTAGAAATGTTTGAGACCGCTCTAGATGAAAACTCATTGAACAAAAAAAGAGAAAGCAACCATGTAAATCACACTTATGCATATCTTCTTTCATTAGACAATCACCATAATAATAGTAGAATTGTTGATATTTCAGATTTATAACGATAAACATCTACCTAATTAATAAGTTATAACAGGCTTGTTTTGTACATACTACATTTGCTATTGTTATCTTGAGATTTTAGTGAGGTAATTAGTGAGAGTAAATTGTCTCACAACTGTGTCTTTTTAACAATTGCGAATAGATAATATATATATATATATATATATACAATATATATATATAGGATAGTCTTTGCCGACTAATTAGGTATAAAACCAGAAATATTGGGGAAACGGCAAGTTTATAAAAGTGAACTCTTCTTACTAATTTAACAAGCTTTCGGAAACTTTTATTTCCATTATAAAGTTACAGTAAATTGAGGATTGATATAAAATGGTAAATATATATTAAATGCTAAAATTGGTATTTGAATTTTTTAAAAAATATTGAAATATTGTCATTATGACAAATAAACAATTTCATTTTTTTCTTTCTAATAAGTTATAAAAATTATGTCAAAAAATGGAGAGTGTAGGTTATGATAATGTCAAATTATTATAAAAGTTTTTTTAAAAAATTAATTAAGAATTGAAATTTGAAATCTTATTATTGTGATCCATTGATAGTAAGTAGTGATTAACAAGAAGAGTGACCATAAGAATCTCAGTGATATTTATCACTACTTACTATCAATGGATCACAATAATAAGATTTCAAATTTCAATTCTTAATTAATTTTTTAAAAAAACTTTTATAATAATTTGACATTATCATAACCTACACTCTCCATTTTTTGACATAATTTTTATAACTTATTAGAAAGAAAAAAATGAAATTGTTTATTTGTCATAATGACAATATTTCAATATTTTTTAAAAAATTCAAATACCAATTTTAGCATTTAATATATATTTACCATTTTATATCAATCCTCAATTTACTGTAACTTGATAATGGAAATAAAAGTTTCCGAAAGCTTGTTAAATTAGTAAGAAGAGTTCACTTTTATAAACTTGCCGTTTCCCCAATATTTCTGGTTTTATATATATATATATATATATATATATATATATATATATATATATATATATATATATATGACTTCCTTCTTTAATAGGATCATGATTAAGTGACAAGTCATGGTACTATTAATCAAGACTGTCTTCTAAGTTATAAAGTTAGTCACTCTGTTATTACTCAACCAAAAAAATATTAAAAAATGTAACTTGAGTTTTGACATTCCACATAAAAATAGTGCCTTCAATGTATGATATAAAATTTCTTACATACAAAAAAATATATTTTACTTTCTAAATAGGAAGTTTAGTTTTATAAATTATTAACTCACTTTACACGTAAGTTTTTTAAAATTATTTTACAAAAGATATACCAAAAAAATGTTCATATTTCAGCCTTGAAAAAGAAAATAAAATTTTTCGAAACGTTGGGTAGTAGATAAGAGTTTCATTAAGCCCTCCTTACGACGGAATCCCTAAGATATATAAAACCTATTGAATTATCTACCGTCAAGAATTCCCTTTTGTTTATATATATATATATATATATATATATATATATATATATATATATAGGTGCACTTGTGTGTTTATACTTGCCTTTGGGTCTATTTCGCCAACCTTGGTTATGTCTTTTCTCTCAACAAGCCTATCTAACTCATATTTTAAGGAGTTCCTTCCTTGTAGCTATGGGTACTTTGGTAGGGGGATAACACACAGAGTCAAAATTTTCAACAGTGGTTATGTTAAACGTAGGTACCTGGAAACTTTCCAGAACCACTAAATAGATCAATATTATTTCTTAAAAACAAATATCTCTCATAATCACATTCAACCTCACATACACTGCTTATTATTTTTAATAAATTTAATTTTAAACAGGTTTGAGCACATAAAAGCACTTGGTTGGCCACATTAACAATTACAAAATCTTCATAACTTTCAACATTTTTGAATTTACAGTATAAATTTACAATACCTACAGGTTTAGCTTCACTACCTCCAATCCCTCTTAAAATTAAGGTTGATTTTCTTATTTTGAAATTTTTGTTGATCTTTTTAAACATATCTAAAGGTATAACATTTACAACGTCCCCTGTATCTAATCTCGTCTTAAATTTTCTATTCTCTAAACTAATTAATTCTTCCCATGTACTGTGAGATTCAACTATCTGCTGTTATCGTATTTTTACCATTTTCTTTATTGAGGTTAATGTGTTGGTGGTTTCAACGTTGTTTCCAGTCCAGGATTACTTCTGGACGGATAGCAACTACCTTGTACTGATGAGGCGCAAATACGCCGAAACCGGTCTATAAGTGATTTTGTCCCTTCTAATTACAAACCAGAATGGTTGGTTATATCTTGCAGACATACCAACCCCGTTTAACTTAGAAGTGTAATTCAATGTCTGTCGGGGCATATAGCCCGAGAAGTAGTTGTTGCTTCTTAGTGAACGGTCTGTTCTTTGAAAAGTATTTTTCAATAACTTTGTAAGGCGTTATAATAGTATTAAACTATTACCTTTGACATATGTGGCTAAAATGGTCGTCGGCTAGGTCGCAACTGGCACGCCTCCAAAGGGTGGTCGGTTTGGGGGCGACTGGCTGCATGAAAACTACACCAACTGCTGCGTTGGAGGTGATTCTTGGACTTCGGCCTCTTCACCATGTGATCGAGGCTGAGGCTGGGAGGGCACTCCTATGCTTGAAAAGTTTGGGATATGTGCGAAACGAGGGAGGGTGCAGGCACGTCAATAAGCTCAGGCTTCTGGGAGATGTCCCTGTTCTGGCTCGAGCGGCTGATGTCTGCCTGCGCAGGCACTCCTTCGTAACCCCCTATAAGGTGAAGATCCGGAATAGAGAATTCTGGGAAAGAGAGGAAAATTCACAGCCTCATGGGATCGTCTGGTACACAGATGGCTCATGCTCCAGTGATGGGGCGGGGGCTGGAATTTACTCCACGAACCCAAGGACACAAGTCTGTGTTCCATTGGGTAAGGGTGTGTCTGCATATCAGGCTGAGGTATACGCTATCTTGGAATGTGCGCAGATAAACCTAAACAGAGGTTATGTGGACCGACGCATAACTATATACACCGACAGACAGGTGGCAAATAAGATCCTGAGTGGATATACCATCAACTCAGGGCTTGCTGCTGAATGTCGTGAACGCCTTGCTGACTTAGCGAGGCGGAACACAGTGTGGCTAGAATGGATTCCGGCCCACTCTGGTTTTGAAGGCAATGAAGGGGCGGACGCGCTGGCTGTGGAAGGGGCGGCTACCCCTTTTAACGGCACGGGCCCGACCTTGGGCCTTACAAAACAAACAATCCTTAAGGAGACGAGGAACTGGTTGCGAAATCAGCACCTCGCTCACTGGAAGGGTCTACAGGGTCTCAGGACTCATGAACTGATGGACATGCTAGAGCTGCTCTAGAACTACCAAGGAGTAGGTTAAAGAAGATAGCAGGACTCCTAACAGGGCATTGCTGTCTGAGGAAACACCTCTGTAACCTAGGTTTGGAGGAAAGTCCCCTATGTAGGGGTTGCGGCATGGCTGACGAAACGTCGGACCATGTTCTCCTCGTATGTCCACATTGGGCTGTGCTACGCAGGCGAATCTGCATAAATAGCAGGAATGGCACAATGGCCCCGCCAGTGGCCTCAGTGCCGGAACCTTGGCTTGAGTTTTCCTTGGCCAAGGCTCGCCTGACTAAATTAGTAGTAGTAGTAGTACCTTTGACATCTATTGATAACACGCTTTACTAAAATATGACAATTTTTTACGGGTAACTGTAAATAAGTGATTACATAGATTATATTTTACAACTGACAATTGACGTCGTGACATGATTCATGGTTCAAGTCCATAGATTATCATAGATGTTAGAACAGATGGATGTTACACGTACATCAACTCCAAACAGAACTATCATAGTTGATAGTAAAACATTATTCCTAAAATATAAATTCCAATAGGCACATAACTTCATGTTTTGTATTTGAATTCTTAGAGTGTTTATATTATACATCTGGAATATGGAGATTTGTCACTTAGTATTTACGTCGTTATTCTTAAGCAGCATTATTCATCTCTTCCTAATGAAAATAATATTAAGACGGTCGGCGGCGCAGATAGCTGTTCACAAATGTTTTAAAAGAAAATAATAACAGCTAGATCAACTATAATAGTAGGAACTTCCAAAAAGAATATGTCATTGATAATATTTGCAGTAGGTCCGGTCATACCATTTTGCGATTACCCCCATACTATTGTATCTTTAATCCAATCGAAATGGTTTGGGTTACTGTAAAAAGTTGTTTACAGTATTCGCCAGCTAACTTGATGTAATAATGCCCTGCCTACTCGGCTGCGATTGGTGGTACAATTTTGACAAACGCCAACTGCATCGAACCTTATCAGGTGTTAAGATTTTCAGTTGCGTAGCGTCACACAGTTATTGTTTCTGCTTTGTACAATAAAGTGTTTGTAAAACAAACAGATATGTTTTATGACGTCAACCCTCTTGTGATTACTCTAGATGAAAGTGATTCCAGTAGCGGCAGTGAGTCAGATTCTTCGTAAAGATAAAAACTGTTTATACCTATTCTTAGAAATATACCTAGCTTAAATAATTTCCCATTATCTTGTGTTTCTTTTATTCTCATTACTACCTGGAACAAATTATTTAGTTTCTAACAAATTTGAATTATGGTCCATCCGTAAATATAAGATCCTAACTTTATAATGTTCAATTAGATAAATAACATGTTGTTGTAATGGGTACCTTATTGTTAAAATATTATTTATGTACTCAGAATTCAGGTATAAAGCAGATCCGTTTCTAATAAAATCAATATACCAATAATTATAACAAAGAATTAAATATTATTTATTAAGTTAGGATCATATATTTCCGGACGGACTTTACTTTATTAATTGTACAAGTTGTGTTAATTTGTAACAGAAAGCGTATCCTCAGAACTTGCACGGCACTGTTTACAGTTATCGGATGGGCGGCGTCAATAGCTCCCTAGAAAGCATTTAGGACATCAAGTTAGCTGGCGAATACTGTACGGAAATATAATCAGTCGCCAACTTTAAGCGCAGTCGTCCTTGATAATATTCGGCAAATACTTAATAACAATTATAGCGATGTATGGCAAAATTGCGTAGCTCATGTTATACAAACAGAAAACGAATATACTGTTTTACCGCCTATGGCACCAATAGTAGTTATCCAACTTGAAAACGATTCTACTTCGGCAGATTCTGACAATTCCAGTAATTAAATTCTTTTAAATAAATTTTCCTTGTAGGTATATTTAAAACGCGTTTTTTGTTTCTCAACATATCTATAATAGATACCGTACCAATTTTCCAAAGCCAATAAAAAGGCAACAAAAAATTTAAAAAAATAAAAAAGCAAAAAAATAACAAAAAATTAAAACAAAAAAAAACTAACTTCATATTCCTACTAACATGCCCGACCCAATTCTTTTTCCTGGTAAGAATAGCTCATACCTCCCCGTGGTTCTTGCTGGGCAGACAATTTTTTCAGATTGTCTGGCTAAATGAGCATCATTTACAGAAAATTATATTACAAATTTTATGAGTTTTGTATGCAGGTTAATTTTAATCTACTATATTAATTTGAATGAAATGAATATTTCACAATATTCGAATTTATAAAAAATTTATACAGGTTGCTACTATATTCGTCCGACAACGCTCTATCCCAGAAAGCTCTCGTTAATTGATGAATTTTGATATAGGAACATTAAACCCTAAAGGGCTTAGTTACCGAAATACAGGGTGTTAAAAGTTTGAAATCATAATTCAAAATTTGCCATAAATCAAAAACGCCTTGAAATATTTTTTTCAAATTTGGTGACCGATATGCTCTTTAAGAATGTAATATTTTGACATAAAGTAACTTTTGAGAAATTTAACCAGTGGTGCGCTATCGGGGTTAGTGGCAACTTTTATCTCCTTATTTTTTACGCCACTGGAACAAATATTTTTTGAAATTTTTTTTAAATTCTTTGTTCATTTTTAGTTAAAAAAGGAATAACCTTTTATGGAGCTAAAATGAACGGTTTTGTAGAAATTTGCTTCTGAACAAAAGTTTGCAAGTAGGTATCTACTTAGAGATAATAATTTACAAATTATGATTTGTAATGTAATTTGCCCGTCGGCGTTTTACTAAAGAAGTAAGTACTTTAAACCATACTATTGATTTGATTCCGAATAATGACTGAGCGTAAATAGTTGAAAAAGGAATACATGCTATTTATGGGCTTAATTTCTGAGCGCAGTTGCTGCTAATGAAAATAAAAATCAAATAACGCAAAAACTATCAAAATTAAATTTAAACAAACGTATTACAACAATTACAAAACTACAATAGTTGTTCAAACTGTCGGCCGTTTACTTGGAAGCACGTTCTACACCGTTTTCTTGAATTCTAGCTATCAGATCTTCTTCAGTTTCGACGATGGTTTCGTACACTAAGGACTTAGGACTGTAGCCCCAGATAAAAAAAATCGATCGGGTTTAAGTCGGGTGATCTTGGAGGCCAAATTTGGGGTCCACCTCGGCCAATCCATTTTTCCCTAAAACGTCTGTTTAAGAAATTTCTAGCACTTGCAGCAAAATGAACAGATGCCCCATCGTGCTGAAACCACATGTGTTGTCTAATATTTAACGGTACATTCTTCAATAATTCATCTAACACTTCTTCCAGAAACCGCGTATAAATATCTCCATTTAATTTATTTGGCAAAAGGTAAGGCCCGATTAAACAATATCCAACCATACCCACTCACACATTCACTGAAAATTTATGTTGAAATCCACGTTCACGAACAGAGTGCGGATTTTCTTCATCCCAAACGTGACTGTTTCTGGAATTAAAAATTCCTTCCCTGGTAAATTTGGCCTCGTCTGTATACAACACATATTTTGGGAAATTTCGATTTTTATGACACTTTTGGACATACCAATTTGAAAATTCCATACGTACCGGAAAATCTCTAGGTTCTAATGCTTGAACCCTGGTGAATTTGTAAGGATGCAACATTTGTTCTTTTAAAACATTCCATACAGTACAATTGTCCACTCTTAATGCACGGCCTAGAGTTCGAGTACTTAAAGATAGCCTTTCAGAAATATTATTTAATACTGCCTTTTCCAGACGCACAGTCCTTGTTGTTCGTAACCTTCCGGCATGACTTCTCTTAATGATCAATTTTCCAGTTTCTTTCACTCTTCTTTCAATACTTCCAAATGTAGAATGATGTGGAATTCGACGATTGCGGTATCTTTCTTGGTATAAACGAGTTGCCATTCTAGCATTTTTTTGAGCTTCCCCGTAGATTATTGTAATGTTTTTCGTTATTTATTTAAACAGTTTTTACTTGTGGGATAAAATTATACACACTATGGCTAATTACTATCTATTTATTTAAAGAAACACACACTGTATTAAACTTAATTTATATACACACTATACTTAATATCTACTAATTTATTTACACCCGGTATAATAGTTCTAATTTATTTTTACCACTTGAATATTACACTATTTATCTTCACTATTTAATTCACTGTCCGATAACTAAGAACTTCTGTAAACTATCTGTGAACTAACTCTTTACTGCCCGTTTCACTAATTCCGAACTAACTGTTTTCGCACTCAAAAACCCGCGTATATACACTGTGTTCATTTGAAAAGGACCCACCCTTAATATTTCAAAAATGGGACATATTAGAAAGAAATGCCGAAACACGTCAACTTTTAACTTGGAGGGGACACTTTTTGGCGCTAATGTCATAAACGTCAGATTCACTCCCTCCCTACTGGAGACACCCCTTACATTTTTTCAAATGGCATTAGGTATCAAGTCATACCTCATTTAAAAGGTCTGGTAAATCTCTATTCAATTATTTTGTTTTGCCTTTGATACCAGCCTTCCATTGTTATTTAATCGTTGTTTAAAATTGGCTCTCTTTCAATTTTTCGTATGCCCCCGTATTGTGTTATGTTAGAAAGACTCTTTAAAGAATAAAAATTTACAAATAGTAAAAAGACAACTGTTAACAAGAAAAAACTGCTATTTAATCATGTGTTCAAAGTGACCACCGTTCACATTCAGGCAATAAAAGTTGAAAAAGAGCCAATTTCAAAGAACGATTAAATAATGGAAGGCTGGTATCAAAGGCAAAACAAAATGATTGAATAGAGATTTACCAGACCTTTTAAATGAGGTGTGACTTGATACCTAATGCCATTTGATAAAATGTAAGGGGTGTCTCCAGTAGGGAGGGGGTGAATCTGACGTTTATGACATTAGCGCCAAAAAGTGTCCCCCTCAAGTTAAAAGTTGTCGTGTTTCGGCATTTCTTTCTAATATGTCCCATTTTTGAAATATTAAGGGCAAGTCCTTTTCAAATGAACACAGTGTATAGTCCTTATCCGTTCTGGAAAGTTCTAGTATTTTCTGCGCTCGTTCTATGCGTACACAAAGCGTCTATTCGATAATGTTCTCGAAAGGAGCGCAGCTACCAAAATTTACAGTCGAGGGACAGGGCCGGCTTTGAGTTGGCAACCTCGCAACATTATTAACATATCGGACAATTCTTCAAATGAAAAATTCATTTTGCAACAACAAAATTAATTTAAAAACTAGTTTAAAACTGTATTGTTTAATCTACTAAAATCTGGTCAAACTGACGAACTATTAAATATTTGACACATGCCTGCTAGATTAGAATTTAGAAATATCGAGTAGTTACAAATTAACTAAATACTTGTATTCCTTTGTTCAGAAGCAAATTTCTACAAAACCGTTCATTTTAGCTCCATAAAAGGTTATTCCTTTTTTAACTAAAAATGTTTTTTTCAAAAAATATAAGGGGATAAAAGTTGCCACTAACCCCGATAGCGCGCAACTGGTTAAATTTCCCAAAAGTTACTTTATGTCAAAATATTCCAAATTTGAAAAAAAAATTTCAAGGCGTTTTTGATTTATGGCAAATTTTAAATTTTCATTTCAAACTTTTAACACCCTGTATTTCGGTAACTAAGCCCTTTAGGGTTTAATGTTCCTTTATCAAAATTCATCAATTAACGAGAGCTGTCTGGGGTAGAGCGTTGTCGGTAGGAGACATTGTTGGAATCTAAATTTTTGACGGATAAGGAATGTTCAGAAATTCTATGTTGGACTCGACTCGATTTGTTAAAGTTTGGGAAAAATTAAAAAAGGGAACCTCATACACATCTTGATTTTCGTTGGGGGGTTCATCTTTTGTTGGCCTATAAGTGGAAAATCTTTTTGTCAGTAGTTTTTATGCCTGCGGGCCTAAACACTCTACTGATTTCTCGGGTGTCATCTGATATAAGGAAGAACTATTCAATTTTTTGGCCGAGAGGTGGATTTAGCAGAAGGGTGGGACGCAAGAGGGTGAGTTAGATGTCGTTGGATTCTTCTTTTTTTGTGAATTTTATTGAAACCGTTTTGTAGTACGGCATGTTCTAAAGATATAAGTTCCGGAGGTCTACTATATTATATCGCTGAGTCGGATGGAGCGGGATACTAAAGTATCAACTACCGAATTGAGTTGGGAGGGATGGTGTTGTGTTTTGGCATTTAGATAACGGTTGGTGGGTGTGGGTTTTCTATATACGGGATATGAGAAACCACTTATAGGGTTTTTGGCAGTGCCGGATTTACATACCAGGGGGCCCTAGGGCATCAAAAAATCGGGGCCCCTATGCCCCATATTCTATATAGCTGTTTTTTATTGCTAAAAAAACAAACAAGTATAATATAACAAAAATGTATTGCAAGATAATTATTTTTTTCACAAAAACATAAACATATATGTATACCTGTTTAATTAATTGAACTGAAACGTATATTTTATCATATAATGTTAAAAGTCAGTAAAATAAAATTTAATAAAAATAATTTTTTATCAAGCATGCCATTTTCGTGATTTAGAATTTAAATTAAATATTGCCAGTGAACTTTTTTCGTCCCTTGGCTCTCATAGATTAACGAAAATAATATATTTAACAAAAAAAATGACCATTGTTCCGTTGCCGCTGTTTTTTCTTATTGAGTTGTTACTTGATAACTAAATATATATTAGGTAAGACCTAGATCTAGGCATCAGTTGGAAAAGAAGAAGCAAAAAATTAAATAATAATAAATAAACTTTATTTTAATAATTACTTGCGTTCGCTGTGGGGCCCCTGTAGCCTTCGGGGCCCTAGGGCAATTGCCCTTTTTGCCCTAAGGCAAATCCGGCCCTGGCTTTTGGTGATAAAGGTAAACATGAATTCTCCTCCCCCTCATTGCAAACTAAACTAGGATGTATACCGTTCAGATGGATTAGGAAAGAATCAAATGCTTCCCTTCCAAGAGGCCTCATAGAAGGGAATAGGTACATGGTAGTTTCTCGAATACAAATAACGGTGGTTCGAAAAATTAAAGCAATTTTAATTGACTGCAACAATTTTATTTTGTAAACTATAAAAAATCAAACACTAATAAACACAATAAACACAAATCAGGTTTAGAACAAGAAACAACGTAACTACAACTACGTACCCAGTATAGTTAATCTAAAAACGTTAAATAAAAAAAATGCAAAGGACCTTTGGCGGCCTGGAAGCGATCCCTTTCAATTTTTTCTAATTTCAAGCTGTAGTTGTGCGGTTACACATTCGTGATATCTTGGGCATAATCCAAACATACTTTTTATATTTGTTCATAATAATCTGAGCTATACCATCTGCCTCCAAACGACGTATTTGGGAAACAAGCAACATTTGGCATCTATTACTTATCTCCTTTTCCCTTCTAGTCAACTTCTTTGAAAAATAACTTTTGACACATTCAATTAGATTTTTGTGGAATAAAACTAATGCAATTATTATGCACGATATTGTTACCAAGCTACATGGTATTGCTGAATATTCTTTCAAGTGGACGGCGCAATCGGACACAAAGTAGATACTCCAATATATTTTCTAAAAAATTATTAATAATAAATAGCATGGGCATCTGTCAAGTTCAAGCAAAGTTTTCTTAAATTATCATTTTAAAGCTAAATATTGATTATAACAAAATTATTCTGAATATAAAGAGAAAGGAGAAACCAAACTAATAGAAATTTACTTTATTTTTCTTTGTTAAATCTTTAATGCTTAAATATCTACTTACAGTTCCTCGCTGTATGCCCAACTTATATGTGTAAGCATTAATAAACAGGGATAAATCAAAGGAAGGTATCCGATAATCAAGCAATTTTAATAACTTTATCTCCATATTTTTCACTTGAAATTCGGTGTAAATATTTTCAGTAATGTCCATCACATCATCGAGCTGAAATAAAAATAATGCAGTTACATAAAAATGGAATAATTTCTAATATAGCTATTGGTATTCAATTACAGGGTGTACTAACAAAAAACGCGAGAAAATATGGATGAACACACTCCTGGTATAGTATATCCCTCTCTTTCTCACTTTTTTGTGGAAATATTTTCAAACATTCTCGTTTACAGCAGTTATAATTTTCCTCACTATAAAGATCAGTTTAGTAGAAATCTTACGTTTTGATTCTCTATACCGTTGCCATCACTGTAATTATCATTATACAGTATCCGCCAAAATAAACAGTACCGAAAATAAAAATAAAAATTAATTTTTAATTTCTGTAATGTAAGTGTTGAAAATGTTCACCATTTCGACGCAAACAAGCTTCATATCGATTTTGTAAGTCAATAAACATATTTATAAAAAGTGGTTGATGTAACTGCCGAAAAATATTTTGTATTCTTTCCCGTAGTTCGGCAATATTCGCCGGCGGATTTTCCGAGTGAAATATTTTGTCCTTCATTATGCCCCAAATGTATGCGTCAGGTGGCGTCAGATCAGGTGAATGAGAAGGATATTCGAAGTCTGTTCCCCGAGAAATTATTCTATTTTCCGTATGAACGAAAATAATGCTCTACCAAAAACACTTTTTCTTCCGTTGTTAGAACCATTTTTAAATCAAATTTAACTGCAGCGTACTATTAATATATCAACTAATGACAATTAAGTCAAATATGACAAATCCATATTACATGAACAACTCCACAGCACTTTCTGTTTCGGTACTGTTTATTTTGGCGGATACCGTACTTTCTCGAACACAATCAGGTACATGTTCGTGGTTCGTACTTCTGGTGAAATTCGTTCTCGTTTTACAGAACGTTCATAACAGACGGTAGATTTTGTCGCAACCCTTCGCATTACTATAGCTTTTGCTGCAACTATACATTCATAATGAAAGCTGTACCGCGTGTCAGAGCTCTGAGTCAGAGTAGTCGAAAAGCTGATATAGTTTTTGACATACTTACTTCAAACGTATCTCCTCCAATGAACTTATCAGAGATCCAAATACAAACTGATCCTACTAACTGGTACATACTTATTGGAATCTCAATTTTGGATAAAATCTGATCCAGTAAAGCGACTGATGTGTAATATTCGCTAATGCTCAGCACCAAGGAGTACTAAAACAGTGCAGGATAAATTTTCTACGATCGGATTGTAATAGTAGATTATATGCTCAGGTGGAAAGAGTTTTCACTAAGTTTTGTATACTAAGATACCTAAGCCAATTATTGCCACCCTAAGAAATTTTTATTTCTTGTTTCAAGATTTATAGCTAGATCAACCTGTTCCTTAGAGACAGCATTCTACAGCATGTTTTCTATCACATATTTTTAAATTTCAATTAAGTATTTTTTTAAACGTTTTCTAAAAAGGTTGTAAGATGACAATATTTGGAACATGTAACCCAAATATTGACGTGGGATGGCAATATTAGGAATATGGGTAAAAACACTGAAATAAACAAAATAATGAACAAAACTTTATTTGCATTAGTATCAATTTTTATATCGCGGAAAATAATAATAAAAAACATTCTTTAAAAAATCGTATAAAATTAATTAAAAAGAAGTAACAATTTAACAGTTCGGACAAATGAATATCTCTTTGTCGGACTTCGTCAAACCGACACACTCTTCGTGAACATATTATCTGTTACATAAAGAACACATCCCAAGTCTCAACCACACGTGATTTTTTTGGAGCAGATTTAGTTTGTGCAGCTTTCTTTAGAGGAGATTTTGTTTGTACCCTTTTCTTTGGAGCGGATTTGGATTGTATCACTTTTGGCTTGGGAGAGAATAAATCTCTTAAAAAAAGTAACAATTTAACAGTTCGGACAAATGAATATCTCTTTGTCGGATTTCGTGAACATATTATCTGTTATACTCTATTTCCTATTGCATAGGAGCACAGGAAAGGGTCAACACCCATAAAACGGCAATAAACCATTGGCGTTACATTTTTTACATTTTACATTTTTGAAGACCTGAATGGTTTCATTTTTCGGGTTTATTTGATAGTGCAAAATTTGGGCAAGTATCATATCATTAGTAAGTAATTATTACAGTATTAAGAGCCGATTCTACGGAGACTATTCAATTGGGCCAAAATACTTGCTATAATCCGTTACTTATGTATTAACTAGGTATTATATATGTTAGACCACTTTGTATTATGTTATTTTTTGCATTTGATGTTTATTGTCATATTTATCACTACTGTCAGTTAATAAAATAAATGTCACATAAAATAGGAAGTTCTTCCTATTTAAATCTAGTTCAACTGAATTGAATACAACAATTTTGGCGACGATTGATGAAAATAAGAAATACGGCGATAAATAAGATGGCTGAATTAGCACCTTTGGTAGAAACTTTAACTAAACTAATAGAGACATTACAACCGACGAATAATGCTTCACATGATATTAAGGATTCACTTAAACATCAAATCCTGAATTTTGAACATTTTGATGAACATTCCGAATCATTTAATCATTATCAGGAACGCCTAGAAAATTATTTCAAACTAAAAGGAATAGATGCTTCCGACGAAGATACAAATGATGCAAAAGTTATGATATTGATCAATTGCCTAGGAAGTAAATATTATAAAATTTTATCAAGCCTTACATCTCCTGATTTACCCAATACTAAGACTTATAATGAGCTTATTGTGTTACTAAAGAACCATTTGTCACCTAAAATGAACGTTCTCACTGAGCATCACAAATTTTTATCAAAATCTCAAAATATAGATGAGTCAATCTCCACATTTGTTGCCTCTCTTAAAGAGGAAATAAAGTATTGTGACATTAAAGTTAAATGTAAAGAACACAGCGCCTGTGATAATTGTAAAAAAGATGTGATCGAAATATTTTTACGAGCTCAATTCATTCGTGGTTTAAAAGATAAAGAAATCCATGGAAAAATATTGCAAGAAACAAACATTACTTTTGAACGAGCAGTAGAGATCGCACTAGCTGTTGAAGCTTCAAAAATCCAAAATAGGGACATTTATGAAAATATACCTCCATCTTCTGTAAATAGAATTTCAAGTCAGAAGTCAAGATACAATAACAGATATCAGCATAATATACAACCACAATTTTCAAAGGCACAAAATTACCAAACAAAAATAGATTATCGAAAGTTAGGCATTTCGGGATTATGTCTTCACTGTGGAAGAAATAATCACAAAACGATTGAATGCAGAGTTTCTGATAAGCTCAGCTGCCAAAGCTGTAAAAAACGAGGGCACGTGAGCAAGGTTTGCATTACTACATTACAAAAAAATTTAAATGAAATAAAGAATGTCAACGAGTATCAGAATAATGAAAATAATTTTGAAGACGATCCTAATATAAATCAGATAATAGATATTTATAATACAAATGCAACATCCATTTATGAACCAAAAATGCTGATTGAACTTCAAATAAAAAATAAACCTTTCACTTTTGAGTATGACACAGGCAGTCCAGTTACATTAATATCAGAAAGAGATTTCAATAATTTAGAATTAAACGAACCAATGCAAAACACGAACATGAAATTCCGTTCCTATACTAATCATATTTTCAATCCATTGGGATATGTTCAAGTTCCTGTTTCTTTCAAAAATAATAATATCATTGGAGATTTATTTGTCATACCGGGAAATGGCAATGCCATACTTGGAAGAAGATGGATTCGAAATTTAAAAATTAACATTCAAAACATAAACTCTCTCACTATTCCTGCTTCAAATTCCGCTCCTACATTAGATGAAATTTTTAAAGATTTTGAAGATGTTTTTACTTCAACTGTAGGAAAAATTCCAAACATACATTGTTCACTCAAACTTAAACCAAATGCCAAGCCAGTTTTTTTCAACCCAAGAAAAATTCCATACGCTTTACAAGAGGAAGTTGACAAAGAATTAGATAATTTGGAGAACGAAGGTATAATAGAAAAATTAGATTACTCAGAATGGGGCACGCCATTAGTGATTGTACCTAAAAGTGATGGAAAGATTCGGTTATGCGCTGATTACAAAGTCACTGTTAATCAACAACTTCAAGACAATCGATATCCGATTCCAAGAATGGAAGATATTTTCAATAAAATGGGAAACGGGCAATATTTCTGTACCCTTGATATTTTCAAAGCATACCTGCACGTGCCAGTAGACGAAGAAAGTGCGAAGTTACAAGCAATATCTACACATAGAGGAACGTATCTTGCAAAGCGATTAAATTTTGGAATCAAAACAGCACCTAATGAATTTCATAAGATTATTGACCAAATTGTTAATAATTTAGATGGTACCACAGCTTACTTTGATGATATTTTAATTCAAGGTTCCTCTCTACAGGAATGCAAAGCTAGACTCATTAAAGTTTTGGAAAAATTGCGAAAATATAATCTACATCTAAACAAAGAGAAATGCAAGTTTTTCGAGAATGAGATTAAATATTTAGGACACATTATCACCTAAGAAGGGTTAAAAAAGACGAATGATAAAATCAAGGCCATACAAGAAGCACCACCAAGACCAGAAAATATGGAACAAGTACAACAGTTTCTAGGAATGGTTCGATATTATGATAAATTTATATCTCATGCTTCTACAATTATGCAGCCACTGAACAGATTATTACAAAAAAAATGCACCATTTATTTGGACCAAAGAATGTGAAGCTGCCTTTAACAATGCCAAACAGGTAATAGCCAGCAAGCAAGTTTTAATGCCTTTTTCACCAGAATTTCCAATAATACTAGCTACTGATGCAAGTCCACATGGCATTTCTGGTGTACTTTCACACAAACTTCCGAATGGTCTAGAAAAACTAGTTGTTTTTATTCCAAGATCATTGACAAAAGCAGAGAGAAACTATAGTTAATTAGATCGGGAAGCTACTGCAATTTACTGGACTTTTAAAAAACTGTTTCACTATATTTATGGAAGACATTTTACACTTGTTGTCGACAATAAACCTTTGATAACTATCTTAAATCCAACAAAACAACTACCCTTATTATCAGCTACACGAATGATCAGATACGCACAATTTTTATCCGGATTTGATTATACCATAGAATATAAAAAATCTTCAGAGCATACTAATGCCGACTATTTGTCTTGAAATCCGTTATCCAAGATCCGGAATTACAACAATTGAAAGAGAAACTTCTTAATGGAAATATTTACGACCCAGAATATTCTTTACAGGAAGGAATACTTTTTAAACATAATCGAGTAATTATACCAGAATGTCTTCAAGCAGCAATGTTACAAGAACTACATAGTACACACATAGGAATAGTAAAAATGAAATCTATATCCCGAAGATACTGTTACTGGTAGGGTATTGATGAAGATATAGAGAATTTAGTTAATAGTTGTAAAGCATGTTGTGATATCAAGAAAACTCCTAAAAAAGCACCACTACACCAATGGGAAGAGCCGGAAAAAAATTGGCAACGGGTTCACATAGATTATGCTGGCCCAATTTTTAATTATAATTTTTTCATAGTTGTAGATGCAAAGAGTAAATGGCCCGAAATTAAAATGTCTAAAAATGCACCAACAACTTCCGGAACAATACATTATCTACGAGAAATTTTCAGTTGTTACGGATTACCAGAAATAATTGTTAGTGACAACGCATCCATTTTTAAATCAATAGATTTTGTTGAATTTTGTAAAAGAAATGGTATAAGACAAAGACATATTGCTCCAGGATATCCCGTTACAAATGGACAAGCGGAAAGATATGTTCAAACGTTTAAAGATAAAATGAAAAAAATGTCTGAAGAGTCAGGAACTATACATGAAAAACTACACAGATTTTTATTTAAATTTAGATCAACACCCCTTTTGAATGGGAAGACACCAGCAGAATTGTTGTTTGGTCAAAATATCCGAACAAAATTAGATCTTATTCGACCTCAAAAACCAGATAAAAATAATGCAATTCAACCAAATTTTGAGCAATTTTATCTAATCGGAACAAGAGTACAATCACGAAATTATCATGGAAACATTTATTGGAAGTATGGAACTGTTATAAATCGCCTGGGAAAATTACATTATATAATTGAATTGGACGATGGCTACATGATAAAAAAACATTTCAATCAACTTCGACAATGCAATATTAAGAAGCCTATGTCTATAACCGAATTAAAACAATCAAAAAACATGGAAAATCAATCAAGACAGCAAAACAATCAACAACAATTTCCACTGCCACCCAGGAGACAGTATAGAGTTTTTAGACCCACTGTGGTTTCTAAAAATTTTGACTATGACAACCGATCCTCAGAAGTATCCACTCGAAAGCCGACAGGTACGACTGCGGTTCAAGAAAAAGAAGATACTACAATAAGTCATTATGATTTTAATGAGTTTGTTAATGAGCCAAGTACATCAACATCTATAGTTAATAGTTTTCCACCTCCTTATAATACGAGTACTACAGAGTAGAGCACTGAACAGCAACAAAGTAATCGTATTTTAATCTAGTTCAACTGAATTGAACACTAGGTATTCTAGATACTGCTAAACAATGAAAGTTTTGACAACTATGCGGTCACAAAATATTCCAGGTGGCTATAAATGTAGATAGGTACTTAATTTGTGCAAAGCTTAATATATCTTTTGTCTTTTGGTATATAATATATATTGTAAATATATAAAAACAAATTTTATTTATAATTTTAATCATTACATTTCTTAATTTTTCACAATTTTGTATGCTGCTTCTTTTTAATAAAGCAAAATAAATAATATTTGTGTGTGACATTCTTTAAATAATTATTATCTTTATCTTTGGCTTTTTATATAACTTTAGCCTATACTTTTATCTAGTAGAAAAAATCCAGATCTGTCCGCTGCGCGCAATTGCAGTCTGCCCAGCGTGGTCCTGGGTTTCTGTACATGACAAAATGTTCGAGCCAGGATATGAAAGTTTCGTTTGTCATACTACCTTTCGGCGTCATGTTAATCTTGGACTTAAGGGGTAAATGATCACCCCATTCAGGTTTACAACGTTGTCCTTTGAAAAGGATAATTGGTGGAATTGCCTTTCCTAATGCGTTTCCACATGCTACTATAGTGACATTTTCGCCGTGTTCGGGGGCCACTAAGAGAACACGCTTTGCTCCCTTTTTCGCCAATACACTGTTGCTTATGAATCGTTAGACGACAACCTTTCTCGTCCATGTTGTAAACGTTGCTTGGTTTGTCGAATAATTCTAATCTAGTGTAGACATCTTTTAGCTTCTCAAAGTAATCATTAACAATAGATGGATTCATTTTCTGAGCTCTAGCAGTGTTCATCTGCTGTGCCTTACGCCTGGCAACATCGGGATGCCTCTTGAAAAATAACTTCAACGACTTTCTGCCTGCTAGATTTGAAGTTAGAGAAAAGGGGTTAGGAATATTGCGTTTCGTTGCATAGCAAAACACACTTCTTCTCACTACGTTAGGCGTAACTGGCAGCCCAACTTCTGCAAGTCTATGGATTCTGTTCACTAACTCGTTTTCTTGTTCCGTTGATAAAACACTTCATCGTCCAAGACGTTTCGTTGCATTATTTTTTCTGTGATGCAGTCCCAAAATTGTTCGGGGAATCTTGTACACATCTGCTTGATCCATTCCTTATGGCAGTCAACGCTTTTTTAAGGTCTTCCTCAAATCACTCAGCCCTCTTTTTCTTTGGTATCTGTGAAAACCAACAATAATTGTTTAAGCTAGGGACAAGAATCGTTAATTATTGAGAAAAATTAAAGGTGCCTATATAATATTGCCATCCTTGATAAGCCGCACATTTTTTTTAGAACTGTAAATAATGTATTATTTATTTGTGCTTATCGAATTATTTGTTAATCACAAACTTGTTAACTATCATAAAATTATGTAAATTAGCCAAAAATATATTTACATGCCAAATATTGCCACGGCAATATTTGGTTTACCTATAAGGATGGCAATATTAGGCACTCGTGAATCGAATAAACAACTAACGATTTCAGGAAACACCTTCATACTAAACATAATCACACTACAACAACAAAGGCGATATATTGCAGCTTACCTTGTGTAATTTTTTGCCCAACTTATATCGACTAGAAAGCCGAAACAGAATCGAAAATACGTGCAATTTTTTATAGTATGTATGGCTAAAAATGAGGCAGTCTTTCTCGCTCGGATGATTTAGACAGACTGAACACTTTTCTCGCGCGTTGGACTGGCTCATTTCAACATGCTGAATGTTTTAGTAGGTATACCGACAGCCAGAGTAATAACGTCAGAATTTTGGATCGGGTGGCAGTATTAGGAACATGGCAATAATTGGCTTACATTATTCGCCAGCTAACCTGATGTCCTAAATGCTTTCTAGGGAGCTATTGACGCCGCCCATCCGATAACTGTAAACAGTGCCGTGCAAGATCTGAGGATACGCTTTCTGTTACAAATTAACACAACTTGTACAATTAATAAAGTAAAGTCCGTCCGGAAATATATGATCCTAACTTAATAAATAATATTTAATTCTTTGTTATAATTATTGGTATATTGATTTTAATAGAAAAGGATCTGCTTTATACCTGAATTCTGAGTACATAAATAATATTTTAACAATAAGGTACCCATTACAATAACATGTTATTTATCTAATTGAAGATTATAAAGTTAGGATCTTATATTTCCGGACGGACTATAATTAAAATTTGTTAGAAACTAAATAATTTCTTCCAGGTAGTAATGAGAATAAAAGAAACACAAGATGATCAAGATCAAACCACGCCACCAGGAGACGTTATAGCGAATCCTGTGGCAAGCAAAGCTTCGTTCGGGAAACGTTCAGGTGCCCAGCGTAATAAGCTGAAAAAAATGAGGGAACGAGGTATTGACACCAAAAATGTGGTGCTGCCGACTCCCTCAACATCAAAACAGGGTGTAAACCAGCAGACTAAGGGCGTTAAGCGAACTGTGTCAGCCAGGAGCACTCCTGAGGAAAAGAAAGATAAGAGGGCCAAACGTACCACTGGTACCGGTATTAAATACAGCGTGGCCCTCAAAGGGATCAAGGCAGCTGTGGTCCCAAAAAATTTCCGAGAGACAATGGTCTCTGAAGATCAGGTGGGGTATATCAAAGAGACCTAACTAACATGATCGACGAGGTGCAGAAGGCGCCTAGGTTTGAAGCCAGTCGATACATGGACGGCTACTACGGGCTAATCTGTGACAATGAGGAGTCCTTCATTATAACGAGGGACTATTTGTCACAGAAAACCAACTGGAAGCTCATCAAGAGTGATGAACTTCACTGGATGATCCTCGGCTCCAAGTCATCCGACAGGGGACTGCATGTGAGTCTCCGGATTGACGAGGAGTCCATGAAAGGACTGGTGCGGGCTCAATGGAGACCGTACTATCTATTCCAGCGGGCCAGCTTTAAAACCCTGGAAAACTCGACCGAGGAGGAAACAGGGACTGATCGAGAACCTGAACCATCAACCTCTAAGGACCTTCAAGGTGCTACAAGTTAACTTGCAGCACAAAAAGACAGCCACCGCTGTCCTACAACAAAGAGTGGTGGCTGAAAACATAGACATCGTTCTAGTTCAAGAACCTTGGATAAACAAAGGTAAGATACTGGGGCTTAATATTAGGGGAATGGGACTGATAATGGGAACTGATCGTACTAAAATAAGAACTTGTATTTGCCATAGATCCGAATACAACTTGATGCCGATTATGGAACTATGTACGGGTGACATGGTGGCAGCAAAGATTATACTCGAAAAAGATGGGGTAGTACTAGAGACAATAATAGTGTCTCTGTATCTTCCCATCGATTCAGAAGAACCACTACCGGGGACTAACATGGAGAACCTGATGGAATACTCAAGGAGACATAATCTGGATGTCATTGTAGGGGCTGATACCAACGCACACCATAGCAGTTGGGGCAGCAAAGACAACAACACCAGAGGTAAGAAACTATTTGACTATTTATGTACTACTGAACTTGATATTGCGAATGTGGGTAACACGCCTACATTTAGAACATCATTGATAGATGTTACTCTTTGCACTTTACGTGTCAGGGAAATGATTCGCAAGTGGCATGTATCGGATGAACCATCTTTATCTGATCGTGCCCAAATATACTATGAAATTAACGTAGAAAAATCGGTTATTAGAACATACAGGGATCCTAAGAGCACTGACTGGGTATCTTATAAAGAGGACCTGCTTTCTAAAATCCGTTCACACCTGGGTAGACCAAAAACTGCTGAGGATTTAGAGGGAGCAGCCGTATGGCTGCAACAGTGTACACTGACCTCTTATCATAACAACTGTCCGATAAAGGAGAGTCGCTCTTCTAGACAAGCCATCTGGTGGAATAAAGAGCTGACATCGCTAAGGAAAGAAACAAGACGCTTTTTCAACAAAGGGGAAAAAACGGGTAACTGGGAAACGTATAAAGCTAAACTAGGTACATACATTACAAAAATAAAAGAATCCAAGGAGAAGTCCTGGGGAGAATTCTGTGAGGACATGCAAGGTGTCCCTGACAGCGTCAGAATCAACAGGATCCTCAAAAGGGATACTTCTAACAAACTTGGTTCTATTCAGTTACCGAGCGGAAAGTTTTCAAATACTGAGGCAGAGGCTCTAGAGCATCTCCCCAGTGTGCACTTTCCAGGTTCCATAAAGATAGAGTCAAGCTATGACAACAGGCCGGTTGCCAAAACAAAGGCAACCAAAGAGGACTGGGAACTCACAAATAAGATATTCAGACCCCATCTTATCAGCATATTCCCCAAGCTTCTGCAAGAGGGACTAGACATCATAATGGGTCCTTCAGTTCTGACACTTCGAAGCAGCCATGCTCTAGGGTATATACCAATTGCATGGAGAGAGTCTAAGGTGGTGTTTATTCCTAAACCAGGAAAAGAAACGTACACCCAGGCTAAATCCTACCGACCAATCAGTCTGACATCATTCATGGTGAAAACTATGGAAAAAGTATTACATATGTATTTACAAGAAGGAGCGCTTAAGAGCATCCCTCTACATAGACTACAATGGGCTTATCAAGCAGGGAAATCAGGTGAAGCTGCCCTGCATAATTTGGTCTCAGGTCTCGAAAGGAGCCTGAATCATAAGGAAGTAGCCCTTGCAGCATTTCTAGACATCAAAGGTGCTTTTGACAACACATCGATGTCATCAATTAACAGATCCCTTAAAAACAGAGGGATTAACAGTACCACATGCAAATGGATAGGATCCATGCTTGAGCATATGAGAATAACAGCACATATGTATGATAAAACATACACCGTTAGGACAACTAAAGGATGTCCTCAAGGTGGAGTACTTTCACCACTTTTGTGGAACCTAGTTGTGGATGACTTGATCTGTAGGTTGAATGATCAAGGCATATGGACGCAGGGTTTTGCGGACGACATAGTAATTGTCATCAATGGGAAATTCCCGGAGGTGGTTATGAATGTCCTACAGGAAGCACTGCGAATTGTGGAGGAATGGTGCCTTACAGAGGACCTTTCAGTTAATCCAAAAAAAATCAAACTAGTTGCTTTCACGAATAGAAGAGTTCTCTCGCAGGGTAGAGTACTGTTTTTCGGAGAAGAACTAGAAATATCCAAAGAAGTCAAATATCTGGGAGTGACCCTTGATTCCAAACTGAATTGGAAGGCACACCTGGAAAAAATTACTACCAGGGCGACTAAGCTTTTCTGGCAATGCAGAAGAGTTATGGGCAAAACCTGGGGAATACGACCTGAGGTGGTTCACTGGCTCTACACAACTGTGATAAGGCCAACGATCACCTATGGAACAATAGTCTGGTGGAGGAGGACAGAAGTGACCTCTGCAGTTAATATGTTAACTGCAATCCAAAGACAAGCTCTTCTTGGTATTACCGGGGCAATGAACAGCACGGGGACGGCATCAATGGAAGCCCTTATTGGACTTCCTCCTCTAGAACTTTTTATAAGGGCGGAGGCAATGATGGCAATTCTTAGGCTGAAATCGGGAGACTTATGGTCCCCGAACAATGTTCGAGAAGGACACACTGATACAACTGGGACATTACTAGACGAACCCATATTTCACATGAGTTTTGATAGCATGACACCAGAGAATATATTCACTGAGCGAGTGAATATCATCATCCCATCTAGGGAACATGTGATGCACCCCGGTAATTCTGGAGAAATCATCTGGTTCACCGATGGCTCCAAAACAAACCATGGCACTGGGGCTGGTATAAAAGGACCTAGAAAGAGAATGTTCTTTAGCCTTGGTCGATATACGACTGTGTTTCAAGCAGAGACGATTGCCGCTATAGCCTGTATTGATGAAAACATCAGTAGAGGATATACCGGACAAAAAATTGAAATACTCACTGACAGCCAGGCTCTGCTTAAGGCTATCAGTAATCCAACAACTAAGTCTAGACTGGTGAAAAACTGCAAAGAATCCCTCAACAGGCTGGCAAGAGACAACAAAGTGTCTCTAATGTGGGTGCCGGCACATGAGGGGATTGCAGGTAATGAAATGGCGGACCAGTTAGCTAAAGAAGGCTCTAAAGGAGACTTCATAGGTCCGAAACCGTTTTGTGGAATCACAAAAGATTGCATAAGAGGGGAAATCGGGAACTGGCTAGATAGGGATCACCAATTCAAATGGAGGGTGACACAAGGGCACCTTCATACCAAGAGTTTACTGAACAAGGTAGACAAGGAACTCTCAACCAGGCTACTGAAACTGGGTAAGAGACATTTGAAGACAGTTACCGACCTGGTGACTGGACACTGCACCTTGAGGAAACATCTGTACAATATGGGCAAAGTTAGTGAACCTATGTGCAGAAAATGTGAACTTGATGATGAAACACCTACCCACATACTCTGCTTCTGTGAGGACTTACAAGAACTTAGACGGAAGCATTTTGGAGAGGAATTTATACAACCATCACAACTACTGAAAATCCCTCTAGTCAAACTAGTGGCCTTTATAGAAGACACGAAGCTTCTGGAATGGAAGTAGATAACATGGTACAAAGATTCAGTTCAAGTGCCTGGGCTGATGAGCACAACCCAAATATATGAATGAATGAATGAATGAACACAAGATGATGGGAAATTATTTGAGCTAGGTATATGTCTAATCGTAACGTAACATTTTAATCGTAGGATCATTAAATTCGCAGATAAATAAAATAAGCTGTGCTAACTTGCTTGTGATGGCTTGCTATAGTTTATTTCTTAATGTCTGACAGCACAGTAGCCTCATTAAATATTCAAATAGAAAATTATAGATAGAATATTATCTATATTACAGAGTGATCCTAAGAATTTTACAAGTAAATACTAAAATTCTAATGCAAAACAAGTAGGTGTCTGTATTGGTTATCTGTACATCCCTGTTTCAGTTCAAAATACAATATGGTAATAAAACTGAACAATGCCAGCTAAACGATAAACATTGCGGCAGTGGCGGAGATTACGATATTAGTTCATTTTGCTTTTTTAATTAGATTCGGTCAACATTACAGTTGAAATAAAATTCATTCGTTTAGGCCTATTAACAAGTTACATTTTCATTTTTATTAAATTAAATTAATTAAAGAAAATATAGTTTAATTTTCATAATTCAAATTTATTGACAAATGAATTAATGTATATTAAGTAAAGTAAACATACCATTTATAGGAAATATAAAATTCAATCTATAGTATCATCCTCTTCGCCGGCCATACAAGAATCAGTTAGTTGTTTTAACTAACCGAATTTACATTTATATTACCTTTATATATCAGATCGGGTATAAAATTAAATAGTAAATAAATTCCTTAGATGGACGGTGGCACTTATGGTTTACTACCTGACTAGCATCTGTGACCTTTTCGCGTGCTGTCAGACAATAAGAAACAGACTATAGCTAGCTGGCTTACCTGTTGCCTGGGATGTTTTAATTTTAACGTTTATTAAGGTATCTTCATCACTTTTTAATGTCTTAAAATAATTAAACACTCTATATATCACTTGACGAGTTTGTCCTTCAGTACATTTACGATTTTATTCATTAACGGATGACATTTTTACAAACACTTTATTGTACAAAGCAGAAACAATAACTGTGTGATGCTACGCTACTGAAAATCTTAACACCTGATAAGGTTCGATGCAATTGGCGTTTGTCAAAATTTTGCCACCAATAGCAGCCGAGTAGGCAGGGCACTATTACTCTGCCTCTCTTAGTTGGTAATTTCTGGGACATCAAGTTAGCTGGCGATTACTGTAGGTACCTTATTTTATTTATAAGCATAATTAATTTTTCATAGATGCACACATGAATGTGTATACGTTAAAATTTTGACTTAAATTAGGTTTATAAAGTTGACAAGTAGGCATTGACAGTAACAAATTATTGTTGACACTTCAACTTTATCACCCCTTCCAGAAGGTAGTTTTTGTACCGTCCCAAGAACGATATAGGCGAGCGGCAACCACCCCTAAAATGACATGGTAGTGACCAGATCACTTCTAATCGCTAAAAACCATGTTACTATATGTTTTCGAGGGTGCTGAATACGAATATGACGTTTGTTTTTTTCTAAAATTGGGGGAACATTGTTAAAATCTACAATTACGTCGAACAATAGAAAAAAAAAATTTCGCGAATTTCGAACTTCAACTCGCTGCCTTGCACGGAATAATCAATATTTTTTCATAAAAATTTAATCACACATTCTTGAACTTATTTGCAAGGCATTAAAACATACCCGAAATTTCCAAAGCAATTTCCAACCGATCGGGAAATTTCGGAAAATTTTTTACTACTCTTTCTGACTTTGTGCATACTTTTGCAAAAGTTGAGTGACAAAGTTTTTGATTTTCAATTTCTACATATGTAGTCTCCAAGTGTAATATACAAGGAAGTTTTTCAGAAAATTTCAAATGTTTATTTGAAAAAGAAAAAATTTTACGGTCATTCGAAAATCCGCGCGGTTTACGTAGTTGAAAGATTTGAAAGCGGTTTTGTCAAACAATGAAAGCAAATCTAGTTTAACTAATTTTATATGTGCTTATATAAAAGATAATTTAGTGAAACATAGTATTGAGCTTACAGATACTAATAAACATGTATATTTAGCTGGTGGATTGGAACCACGAGAAAATTCATTTGTTATTGATACAAATGGCATGTGCAAAGTAGATCCTATGTATACTTGCAATCACATAGATGCTGACACTCGTTTAATATATCACGTGAAATGTGTTCAAAGTAAAATAAATGATAAGCAAATTATTATTGTTGAGTCGCCAGATACAGATGTATTTTTATTGTTATTAAGTAATTATCAATATTGTCAAAATAAGCCACAGGTTTGGTTTTATACTGGCAAAATTTCAATACGCATAGATTTCAGGAGATACATCCCAATACACCTCTTGACAGAAAAACTAAGACCTGCCTTAACTTCATCACTTATAGCTATGCTTGCATTAACTGGATGCGATACGACGTCATCACTGTTTTTTATCGGTAAGAAGACTGCATACGTAGCGTTAAAAAAGATGTCAGATGAAGAATTGAGTGATCTTGCCAATCTATGCAACGTTCCTATTGAAAGGGCCATCGAGATTGTTAGTAATTTTCTATCTGTGTTGTACGATTCACGTAACAAGTCTAAAGCTATTCGCACAGATATTAACTCATTAAGATATAATTTAGCTTTATTGAAAAATTCATGTATTGATAAGTTACCACCTTCTAAGCCTGCATTAGAAAAACACGTATTGAGATGCATTTGGCAAATCAACGAATGGAATCAGGCGACATTTTCCACGATTTTTACAAAAAACTTGGAAGAATATGGATGGTTGATCGACGAGGGGAATGTGTTACCTGATTTTTACAATGGATTATCAGCAATGGAATATTTACAAAATTTCTTCTGTTCTTGTGCTCAAAAATCTTCTTGCTCTACCGACGTGTGCCCTTGTAAAAAATCTAGTTTGGAATGCTGTGATTTATGTAGTTGCCGAGATTCATGTACTAATAACGTAAATGTAGTTAATGATGAATGTACAGAGTGAATAAATTTTTACATTTATACATGGTTTTCTACTATTATTTATTGTATCATTATTTATAAAAAAAATTATCAATAGAAAATTTTAGATTCATTATTCGCTCACTGCATGAAATCCAAGAGAAACGCGCCCAGTGCAAGCGTCGAGCGACTAGAACGCTGAGGTTTAAGACGCTGTATAATTTTTATTTTTGCAAATAAACATTTGAAATTTTCTGGAAAACTTCCTTGTATATTACACTTGGAGACTACATATGTAGAAATTGAAAATCAAAAACTTTGCCACTCAACTTTTGCAAAAGTATGCACAAAGTCAGAAAGAGTAGTAAAAAATTTTCCGAAATTTCCCGATCGGTGGGAAATTGCTTTGGAAACTTCGGGTATGTTTTACTGCCTTTCAAATGAGTTCAAAAATGTGTGATTAAATTTTTATGAAAAAATAGTGATTATTCCGTGAATGGCAGCGAGTTGAAGTTCGATATTCGCGAAAATTTTTTTTCCAATTTTTCACTTAATTGTAGATTTTAACAATGTTCCCCCAATTTTAGAAAAAAAAACGTCATATTCGTATTCAGCACCCTCGAAAACATAAAGTAACATGGTTTTTAGCGATTAGAAGTGATCTGGTCACTTTTTCGTTTTCTAAACGACTTTTTGGGGGTGTGCCGCTCGCCTAATACTAAAATCAGTTGGAACGCGAAATAAATACAGCAGTTGCGCGAACGATACCTAGAACGGTTTTATCGGCAGTTGGAAGTTAGGATCACCATTTTTTTGCGTTTGTTATTTATTGATTTATTTTTATCTAAGTATTATATTCCAACCAAGTTAATTGCCATTTTTATTATTTATTCAGTTTGATAAAGAAAATCTATAGTCCATGCTTGATGATTATCGGCCCTATTCTGTATCGCAAAGTTGCTACTGAGCAAGTGGTTTAGAACAAGGTCAGTGGTTAGGTTGCCACTTGTCTTCAATTGGTATTTTGTAGAGGCAACCAGTGGTTACAAAAGTTAATTTATAGTTGTTTCTGAGCAACCACAATATTTGTGGTTGTTAACGTTAGCAACTGTCAGAGAAAGGTAGAAGTGTGGTTGTAGGAAGATGGATCCGTGGATTTTGAACATTTTATTAGATCATGAAATTAATGAAATAAACAATGAGTATGTGTATATGTATAAAAATATACTAAAAATTGTAAATATAGTATAAAATCTTATATTTTCCTAGTGATCGAGTCAGAATTATTTAGTGAAATTTAAGGGATCAGAGCAAACCATTTCACATGGGTGAAGGTCAATTTAAAAAAATGTTCAGACTTATACCAGATGCTACTTTACACATATTTGAAGAAATTCGTGTGATTATGGAACAAGAAGAACCACAGCAGCGTCCAAATGTAGCAGTTCCTAATCATTTGAAAGTATATAATATGCTACCTATTTATCGAGTTTGTTATACATACTTATTTTTTTTTAGTTTTGTTGCGCATTCTTCAAAATATTCTTCTAACCTCACTCTTCTCAGTTGTGAGACTTGTTAGTGGAAAAGTAAGGTCGATTTACACTATAAAAGTGACTAATCATTCTTCTTAACCACTAGTAGTCACCAGAATAGCAATTTTATTGAAAGTGGTTAAAAAGTTACTATCTACAGTTGCTTGTCAGTCAGTCGCTATAAAGTTGCTTGACTGCCACTTAGATACAGAATAGGCCTGTATAAATAAGGTTCCGAATAAAATCTTATTTTGGTAAATATTTTAATATCAAGTTTTACATAGGTACATCTTAGAATAATAGGGCATGTCCACGTGACGTCACGCCCTGATAAACAAGCGTTGTTTGCACAACACGTGGTTCTTATAGTTATCTAGATCGTGTTCGAGTTAATTTAGGAAACATTTTCAGTTGAACCTACTGAAACTGTTTACTGTGCATCTGAAATTGAAGTTGATACTTAGGCCTTTAATGATAATGAGGATGATAAGTCTAAGGCAACTGCTACTGATGGTAAGGAAAATTATGATAACAGCAAATTAAATGACACTCCTAATAGAGTTGTTAAGTCATCTCAAATAGTTATTTGTGTATTTAGAGCGTAAAGTAACAGATTGCCGCTTGAGAAAAAATGTTGAATCCTTTGAAAGCAGCACTTTTACTTTACGCTTGAAAAACACATAATTTTTTCAACAGTCGCACTTTTAATAATTAAAACAGTTTTTTATATTATCTTAGGTTATAATAGTATCTAGTGGATTATGATTTAAGACGTAGGTATCACATAAAATGTAACTTCTGTCATTCTGACGATGATATGTCAATATCGAAATAATTATCAATATCCTTTAATAATTTTCATAATTTTTCAATTAAATAGTGGAATTAATTAGAAACAGTTAGTTTCATTTATAACATTACTAAGGGTAGATGCTAATTTTTTGGCATTGAAGGTTTTAACAGGTCGGTGGTCGGTAGTGTGAATCACATATTTTTGCTCTGAATAGAAAAATCTTGCTAGGGTCGAATTCCGCAAAACTACCTGAAACTACCCGA
Source organism: Lochmaea crataegi (assembly GCA_947563755.1). Classification (NCBI taxonomy): domain Eukaryota; kingdom Metazoa; phylum Arthropoda; class Insecta; order Coleoptera; family Chrysomelidae; genus Lochmaea; species Lochmaea crataegi. Next base: position 30,646,914 of record OX387422.1, on the reverse strand, counting down.
AAGAGGGATTATCGTGGGACCATATAATTTAGTGATTTCCAAAAATAGAGTATTTAGGTACATAGAAGCTCTCGTAATTTATCGAGAAGGACAAGAAAAATTATTGAAGAGAGTATACAGTGTTAAAAAACGGGCATTTAGTTGTTAGCCATATTCTAATCCTCCCGCGACCTTTTGAGGAACTCGACCTAGGATTAAAGACGCAGGAAGGTTTTTGCGGAATTCGGCAAATCCCAAAAATCTGATATGGTCTACATTTTTTGTGTTTTATATTCAGTGATCAGTCTACACTACATTGGTGGCTAATAGTTTCTTTGCAATAAGTTAACCATTATTAAAATTTTGACTGTTGACGTAAGCCCAACTTATTTTTGGTCAGTGGTTGCCGTCGCTAGACGCATGGAAAGTGTCTTCATAGGTACTTACCTCCCAAGAGAGGTCATCGCATTCGACATATTAGATAACAAAATAAAACATCCAAAGTTTTGGTAAATGAATTTATTAGAAAATATCGAACAGAAATATTAAATTAGGTAAATAATAACTACACTTTTTATAAAATTATTGATTCAAAAATTATAATAATTATAAACCGTAAATGTCCAGCGCGTTTAAAAAAATGATCAGAAACTACAAGTAGGACGGTCCTGTATATATACTTGGTGCACTTTACAGCTACGACAACATACACAAATCCAAGTAGTAACAATTCAATCGCTTAAAAATTATTGATTTTCATAATTTATCACTTGAAGATGATAAGATTTCTTTCTTTAGTTACTTAATACACAAAAACATAAAAACAAGTACAAATTGTTAGTGGGAAATTCGAATGGCCAACAAATTAAGTAAACTATTGTAGTTTTAAAACTTTTTCAAATTCGTAAAATGTTTTTTGCAAACTTTGATATACAGGGTGCTGCTTCGGAACGCATCACATTATTCACGTTCTAATTTTTTTGGTTTTTCGTAAATTATTTTTTTATAACCAGTACCCGACTCGTTTGGGCTAAGATAACTTTGTGTTATCAAGAAAATATAGAGTAGAGTAGCTCATTAGTTTTGACCTTAGGAAGAAATGGGCAAAAGCCACTAAACAACCTGTATCTCGGTTACAAAGACCGTAAAACCCAAAAAATGTAGTACCTATATGTAGAATCTACTCGCGGTGACCTCTATTCTTCGGTCAAGTATTCACATTTACTATTGAAATACCTACTCAAAATAAAAATGTTGATTCATGATTCTTTTTGTTATTTATTATTTATTATGGGAAATCAAATCACACTACAAAAAATATTTCATCATCCTTAAAAAATTTACAATTTTTTGCAGTTTTAAACTTTATGATATTATTGATAGTCTAGTTTTCGAATTTTTTCATTAATGTCATCTAGGGACCAACAATTTTATAAAACTTAATTATTCTTGATAACGGGTAGCTGGTTGCTACCGAAACGTTGTAAGAAAAACATAAAACAGATTGTGGTTTAATTTCCAAAAATAAATAGCAAAAAGAATAATGAATAAACCACAAGGAACATACAAAATATATTGGTTATTCAGTTATGCTGAATGATTGATAGTTTATTATTTTTCTTTGTCTGTCTAGTTTTTAATGAACTTGAAAAAGTTTTACAATATTTGAAAGTCTGAGTCCGCAACAATAAATTGAAAATATATTACCTATGACTACAACAGATTGCATTTGTTGCATACCACTCGGAAAGAAATTTTTCTATTTTTCTAACAATTTTCTTTTTCAAATTTAATATTATTTTATTATTTTAAATTTTGCCGATATTTTCGTCGAAACTATTAAGTACTATCATGGTGAATTTTTTCAACAGTGATGTTGGAGTTTTCAAAGCACACTTATCATTTAAATTTTTATAAAATATAAGAAGCTCCTTTTCAAGATTCCTCTTAATAGACATTTCGTCGAACATTAGAACACACTTCTTCTCGTAAGGCAGCATCGTATCCGCCTTTAAAGTAAGATTCATAAAAATTTTTTTATTGAATCCGGGTTTGCATCGGAAATTGGCAACCCATGATTTCACTGTTGATATTGGTGGCAAGGTAAATCCTTTTTGTCGCAAATATCTATATGTCTCAGGTCCTTTATAAAGTAATGATACGGCAGGTTTTTTTTCAGATGGTAACCATGGGGATTTCATCTTATGTCGTAATTGCATATTAACAAGAGATTTTGTAAAATCCGTTAAAGTTGCTTCTCCATACAAAACGTTCGCAGAGAGTTGAGTTTTCATAATCCTTTTTTTGTAGCTCTCAATAGAGTATTCAAGCTGTTGACTTTTTTCCTAACATTGGTTAGTTCTTTTCTCAACATTTTCTTCTTGCAATGATTGCTTCCTATCTCCACTTCTCGTAGAACAAGATGGAAGGTTCTGTAACTCTTGCAACCACTGTTCATCTTCATGGTTACTGACAGAACCATCAGAAAAAGTCATGTCAATGTTTCTGGAAGAAATCGGGGCAATAACATCCCTTCTCGAATATGTTTGTGGAAGTGAGAAAACATTCAATTGCATTATTTGTTCATCCAAACTTTCCTTGACCGATTCACTTTCTGAACCCTCATCACTTATGTAGCGGAATGGCACAGCAGTAATAGGCATTCTTTTAGATTGACTAATATTTTCACTGAAATGTTTGCTACAAATCAGCTTATTTCTTAGCGATTTCTGGCTTAGCTCTGCCAAAACAGCATTACCTGAAATTAGGAACATGAACGTTAACAAACATATTATTTATTGTAATGGTTATGGTAAAGTAAGTATTTTTTTGTGTTTAAAAAAACTTGAATTTATTTCATTTCTGGAACGAGCATTACTAAAAACAACTACAGTAAAAGTCTTGTTTGGAATTTCCCGAATTGTATTGAGATAATCCCATACCTGTGCATCATTCCCAAAAACAACTACTCATCATTGAAATTTCTTGGTAGGTACACAACGGTAAAAACACTTTGATACTTATCTTTAATAAGGGTTTTTAAAATCAAACAAAAGACCATTCACAAGAATCGTAACAAAACCGGAAATAAAAAAAATAACAAATATATACGTACAAAAGATATTTGAATAATCTGAATTTAATATAAATATTATATTTATTTGCCTGGTGTTGAAAGTAACCGGTCAACGTGAAAATTTGGATAAGCCCAGTAAACAAAAAATTCTTTATATCAAAGAAAAAATTTTTTTCTATGAACCAGAGATAAGGAATGCTATGAACTAGTACGCAAAATACCTACCTGACGTCCTTTTGACAGCTTTATCACTTACTGATAAGGATACACAACTATCCCAATACTAAGGACCGGTCTTAAATTTAATGTTTCACAATAGACTGCCGAAAATTATAATCATTGAAAATATTATTTATTGTGTAATATTTATGGGTAGGTAATTCTGTTCTGTGATTTTTTTTATTAATATTTTTTGTTCTTTAAAATTAATTTTTTTTATTTGTTTATGCATATTATTACTCTACTTTATTGTAAAAATAAAAGTCTGTAAGGATTTTGCTACAACTTCAAAACATGGAGAATGATAATCAAAATTCAAATTGTCCGTTCCACGGTAGGTACTGAGACTCACATATCCACGGTACTGACATAAAGTAAATTTAGTAGACATTCTTTGGAAAAATCGTTTAATTTATTGTTTTGTTCACATTTACATACATTTTAATTCATGGGATAATTATAGTTTGAATCATTTATTGCTACAAAAAAAAATAAGAAATTCATCGAAAAATTCTAGATATGCACATGACACGGTATACTGACATTTAAGAGATCTACTGTAAGTTGCAAGTAATACTATACAAAAAAAGTGATGAAATATGATCATGAATATCTAATTAACACAGAAATACCATTAATACATTGTTGATTAAGGGCCAGAGAGAACAAATAGTGGAGGAAATAAAAAATCACAGTTAGAACAGAATCACCCTTATACTTATTGGATTGAGCAAACAATAATAAAATATATGATAGAAAACTTAAAACTGTGCTCATTGTTGAATTAAATATGTTTATATTACTGCTGCTACTAATTTAACAAAATGATTTTATTCACACATTTGGTGATAAATCAAGCATGAGTCTTATATATTTTTGAAATCATCACCTATAAAATGGAAATAAAAAAAATATATACCATTAAAAAAGGCGTTTAATAAAGTCATAACGTTATAAACACAGAAACTACTACAGTTGAAAATAAAAATTGATCTTCTCGAGGATTTTTTTCAATGTTTCATTTTTTAAAAATAATTAATTTATTCTATAGTTTTATACGGGCTGTTTATATTATCATAATATGGTAACATTACTATATTCTAAACTGTAATAGTTACTAAGACAATTAAATGAACAAAACGGTAACTGTATTATGGAGGAACATTATATTTGTTAAAAAAAGTCTTATTTTATATCGAAACATTAGGTAAGGTCCAAAGTAAGGCTCTCGGTACATTTTTTTGGCACAATCAAAACAAGTTTACAAAATAACTTCGACAGTTACGACAATTACTTATTTGAGATAAAACGTCATAAAAATCTGAAGTGTGATATATCGCTTAATTTGAATATTTAACATTGACTAATAATTACAATAAATAGGCATATCCCTATTTAAAAAAAATAAGTTAGCCTCGTGAAGACACGAAACGTCGTATCGAAGATATGTTGGTACATGTATATAGTAAATTCGTGTTCAAATAAAACTTTGCTGTTCTTTGATATTTTTTTATTTAAAAATTCTATTCTGAAAAAACCAAAAGCAGCCTGTTTAGTTCTCCCAGTATTACTCGAGAATGGAGTGAATTTTTCAAAAAATTTTAATGTTCTCCATAATAGTTACAGTTTGTCAATCTATTACGGCCTATAATATAGTATTATAGCCATATATGATAAAAGAAACAGTCTGTATACATTTGAACAGGTAAATTTTTTATCTTATTGACGGAGTAGCTCCCAATTATAAACACAGAGATCTACTATACCTTATTATTACGTGCTTAGTTAATAAACATAAAATAAATAACAAAAAATACTATTTCCAATTATTTCAATTTTCGTGGAATATTAATGTCCAACCCTTTGTATTCGGTTAGTTGTGTTCACCTATAAGTTTGAAATATTTTCAATAATTTTTTATTCTGTTACTTTACCATAGAGGTGGTTGTAAAATTTAAATTTAGGCAGGATTCAAGTACTTTTGATAAATTTAAGATTTAACGGATATGGAATTTCTACTAGTTAAATTCTTGTACTCGTATAATATGCAATGTAATCATAAAACAAATAAGCTCATTATCAGAAAAAACTATTGGACGAATTGTCTTTTATTTGACGATAATCAAATACTTATGTTTAGTTTTGAAAATTTGCATACACACTTATTTATTCACATTCACTATTTTTTACTCATCTATGAAAAATAATCGTCGGAAGGATAACTCACCCGAGTGTATGATCCATTTCTGACATCTGGTAGGGTCATTCACAGGAAATCGGTACATTTTAATTGTAGGATCTGATCTCTTACTTAGTCCACACTTGAAATAAACAAATTTATTTCCAGCCATTTCTGAAATATCGAAAAGAAGGTTTAAATTGTAATCAGGTAAAAATGTCGACATTCATATTATAATAAAATTATGGAATTTATTCATTCTCTACTGACTGAGCACACAACGAGCTGATTGATAAAAGTGATTATTTGTTATATTAATACATTTTAGTAAGTAGGTCGCTAAATACAGTTTTTTTTTGGAAATTGTAAGCTGTAGCATTTATAGGTACACTTAATGCCCTGTTAATATAAATTAGATATATTAACCAAATTAGGTATTGATGTATAAACGCAACTGAGCTAAGAATACTTATAAAAATTAAAAATTAAAATTTGAATCCTAGAAACTATAATTTGTAACATTATTTACGGTGATTAACTAAGCCAAACATAATTCATTGTTTGGTCCATTTTAATAATGCAACCAATCAGTATCCAAAATTCTAAATATAATTGTCAATTCTTAGTTTGTAGATTTTGTGGTTTTACTAAAAGAAGAGATAGGTATATTAATTGTAATAATGTCCACTTACCTTAAAATGAAACAATAATCCAAATGCACAGCCAACGAAACACAACAATGACACAACGAACACAATACAATATTAATAATATAATGAACTTCAAATTGCAACTTTGCCATAGGTACCCAAAATAAGAAACTTTGCAACACAGCTCTTATGGATGTAGATCAAATTCTGAATAATTTTGGCGCCATCTGTTATTGGGGTAATTCGGCGACCAAAGCTAAGGAAATTCGTAATTCAAGCTACGACGTACAGTAAGAAAAGACGTGCCATGGACGCCAACTCCCCACTGCCATCTATTGGTGGCGTCCACCTCGTCAAATGATATCCTCGTAAGATTAACCTACTATCCCTATCTTTATACAATGATATAATATAATATAATATGTATAATAAAATAACACCCTGCAAAGTTTCAGTAAACTGTAAATTAATTTAATTTTAAGTAATTGGTATGGTAGAGTTTTGAATAAGGAAGGTAGCATAATATAAATTACGTTTAAGTATGAATTGGTGAAAAAACATTTATTCGAAAATATTTGCAAGATTATTCACAACTACACAATACACAAATGAATGAGACCACAAATGAATGAGTTCAGATAGTAAAGATTTATTAAAGCAAGCAATAAACTTTTTTAAAGATTTACTTTTCGGGCTTTCTTCATTGCGAAATCGTTGACAACCTTTTCATACGACAGGCACCGTACTATGTCGCGTTCAATCGACAAAATCGCTAGGCCGGTCAACCTTTCTTGGCTAATCGTCGAGCGCAAATAAGTCTTTATTAATTTGAGCTTACTGAATGATCTTTCGCAGGAAGCTACAGTCACTGGCATTGTTAAAAAAATCTGATACTGGCATGTAGGTACATAAATGTTGGAATCGAGCACTAGGGGCGCAGCGTGGGGGCAAACCGAAACAATAATAGTCCTGTCTGGTCTGGCCATTCTTGCGCCCTCCAGAGTCTACGCCCTATGCCTGGGCACTGGTGGCACCGCCCTATTTACGGCACTGGCCTGATCCATATCATCATCATTTTCTTCATCTATTAACGCTCCAAAATCCAAAATTGCTAACATATTTTACTTAAAATACAGAAAAAACTCTACAAAATAATAAAAACTCACGCACAAAATAAAGAAAAAACCAAATAGAAATAACACAATAAAGTTATGTTAGGTAAACTCTCAATGTAAACAAACTACAAACTACAAACACAAACCCGGCGTCATAAGATGCAATGAAATACGTAACCGTATTGGGTATACCTACGTCGTGTCGTTTACGTGTAGTGTTCTATTGTGGGAGGCTGTAACGTAACACATTAGCAAAGTTTAAATTGGAGTTAACACACTACAACGGTTTTCCAATCTGTTTTATTTTCATTTAGAAAAATTTTAAAATAATTATAATTAAAATAGAATATTGCCCTTGGGCTGAAATTAATGAAATATCCATATATAAAGCCAAAACTGCGTAAGTTCTCGCTAATTAACGATGTAAAAAATATGCTCAAACCGTGAAGATTAAAAGGTAAAAATAAAAAAAATTGGTACATAAATACCTGTACATTAAGCATCCAGTTGACGAGTTGTATCCGATTTCTTGCAGTGTGATTAAATGCTTGCAAAAAATCATCAGGCAAAATGAGTTCTTGCTCTTTTATTTTACTGTTTGTCAATACATCCTGACACGAAGAAAATATTAAGCATTAGTAAATGATACAAAGTGTAAAAAGTACAATCATATTTCCTCTGTAACAACAAACAACTTTTAATGTAACACCGCCCAAATGGATTTTAACATCAAAAAAAGTAAATTATCCATCAATCACGAACAGTACGAGAGTGTCATATGGAAAGAATATAAGAAAAAAGCGAAACTAAATCACTTAGTTATTAATAACGATTTGCTTGTATGATATACAATTTTGTGGTTATACTTACTAAAAACTTTCTAGAACGAAGAATCATGTTAGAAATGCAAATACGACACAGATGCTAAAAGAAGATATTACAAGATATATTTAACTTTGATGACAATTTTGGAGTAACTGGAGATTGAAGAAGTCCATTGAACATAAAGTTGTATTTTGGTGTATAATAATCAGAACAGCTAATGGACTTACGTACCCACTTAGGTAGGTATCTAGCTTTCAACCATCATTAGATGAAAATTAATGTTTAATTAGATAAAACAAAACCAAATGTTTCAAAAATATGATTGGTTATTAGTGTTTACCTTACTCAATGTAAATACTTACGTCCAAATACTCCTCACTATAATCTTCCATCTCTGTGGAAGCTATTGGAGGATCTGGAATGAAAAAGTTTGCTACATTATAAAATATAATAAGTTACTAACAATATATAAATCAATTTCTTTCCCCGGCGTTCTCTTTAAGAAGTTTATTATATAATTTTATCCTAAAACTGTTTTGATTTATCCACCCGGTACTCCAGTACACAATAGGTTTGTTCCAGCTGGCATTTATGAACCATTCTGGAACCGTATCGAGTACTGTATAGTGCGCTAACTTGAATTAGGGATGGTTCTTGAAATAACACATCAATATTTTCATTATCACCCCCATGGAGATCGAACTCATACGGGAAAATGGACAAAATCTGTCCTCAAAATCGTCTATCTAAGCAGTTTGTTTTTTCACCGCGGCATCGCGAAATTGTAGACCGTTTTCAAAACTGTAACGACAATAACCCTACTTTTTATATTTGACAGTAGGCAAATAGTAAACATTACTTGTGAATAATAAAAACTAGAAAATTGAAATTGTTGGAAATTTATAATGGGCAGTGTAGGCGACGGAATGTTGATTAATTCGGTGTTTGACTAGAGAACCGGTGTTTACTTGTATTATTCATAGTGATATTATAATAAGAACAAGAGAGAAATAATAAAATAAAAGAAATTAATTAGTGCACGGTATAAAGGACACTACATAGTGGCGACGAGGATGGGATTGGGGACAAAGTTTATGTAAAAAACATGGTGAAAGAAAGTTAACCCCAAATTTTGATGCAGTGCCACATACAGTCATAGATAAAAATGGTAGCGATCTTCAAATTCGAAATAATGAAACTGGAAAAAAATATCGTAGAAACATCGTTCACTTAAAAAAGGTAGAAGGGGAATGGAAGGTTATAAATGAATATTGGCAAAGGGCTCAAAATATAGCTTTTCACAAACTTAAGGACGCCCTCTGTCAGATTGAATCGTTAGGATATTATGATCCTGATGATAAAACCCAAGTTATTGCAGATGCTAGTCCTGTTGGACTGGGTGCGGTTCTAATACAGTATGATGCGAAAGGACTTAGAGTTATTGCTTATGGCAATAAAAGTTTATCCGATCGTGAGAAACGATACTGCCAAACAGAAAAAGATGCACTAGCACTAGTTTGGGCAGTAGAGCATTTTCATATGTACCTTTATGGGAAACACGAATTTGATTTAATAACAGATCACAAACCTTTAGAAGTCATATTTGGAGAAAAATCTAAGCTGTGCGCCCGTATCGAAGGATGGGTACTAAGGTTGCAATCATACAGTTATAAAGTAATCTATCAATCAGGAAAGTCAAATATAGCCGATCCTCTTTCAAGACTTTGTATAACCAATAATATAAATAAGAGTTCGTTCGAAACCGAGGAACACATTCAACAACTCGTAGACTGGTCAAGGCCTGTAGCAGTATCACTAAAAGAAATTATAAATGTGTCCAAATCAGACGAAGAAATTAATAACGTACGGAAGTGGTTGTACAAAAATGAACAAGAGGAATCGATCAAACGATTTCAACCATTTCAATCAGAATTATGCTTTTACGAAAATATTTTGCTAAGAGGAAATAAAATTGTTATACCAAGTAAACTATGAGAAGCTGTTTTAAAAGCAGCCCATGAGGGTCATCCAGGAATAGTGGCTATGAAAAGTCGACTACCTACGTACTAAAGTGTGGGGGCCTAAAATAGATCTCGATACGGAAATAATAGTGAGAAATTGCAAATGTTGTACGTTAGTCTCAGCCCCAAATGCACCCAACCCTATGAAAAGACGGGATTTTCCATCAGAAGCCTGGGTTGATGTTGCAATAGATTTTCAAGGTCCTCTGTCAAGTGGTCATTATCTTTTTGTTATAGTGGATTATTTCAGCCGCTACAAAGAAGTTAAAATTTTGACAACAATAACTACTTCTAATACAATTTCAGTTCTTCAAGAAATATTTACTAGATTAGGATTTCCACAATCTATTACAGCAGATAATGGCAAACAATTTGTCTCGGAAGAAATGAAAGATTTTTGTAGGACCTGAGGTGTTAAAATCTTTAATACCATTCCTTACTGGCCTTCGCAAAATGGAGAAGTAGAAACACAAAACAGGGATATACTAAAACGACTTAAAATAAGGCAAGCATTGAAATCGAATTGGAGACAAGAACTGCAAGATTACATTATGATATACAACACTCATTAACGGGAAAACCCCCAGCAGAACTATTCTTCAAACGACAATTTAGAGATAAAATTCACGCCTTAATTAATGTGGAAAATAGCATATTAGATGAATAAGTCAAAGATAGAGCAAATTTATGGGAAAGGAATACTGTGATAGGAAAAGAAAAGCGAAAGAAAGCGAGATTGGTATAGGGGACAAAGTTTATGAAAAAACATGGTGAAAGAAAATTATCCCCAAATTTTGATGCAGTGCCACATACAATCATAGATAAAAATGGTAGCGATCTTCAAATTCGAAATAATGAAACTGGAAAAAAATATCGTAGAAACATCGTTCACTTAAAAAAGATAGAAGGGGAATGGAAGGTTATAAATGAATCAGATGAACAAGATAATACTGAAGAGTAAGGTTACTGTTTATAAAATTAATTGCTAAGACATATATCATTAGTAATAAGTATGTTTGTCATAAAATGTTTTATTATTAGTTATTAGGTATATGTCTATATAGATATATGTATGGGATTGGCAGAAATTAATTAGATGTATTAAATAGCGAAACGTTAAACAGGTATTTTGATTAGGTTCATAATACCTGGTAAAAATATCATATATTTAATAAGGAAGGGATGTAGTGTATCACCCTGTAAGTGTGACGATTATGTCATTCACCGTTTGGCCAAAGAATACACCATGTGTATTCTTTGGTTTGGCTGGTAGGCGACGGAATGTTGATTCATTCGGTGTTTGACCAGAGAACCGGTGTATACCTACTTGTATTATTCATAGTGATATTATAATAAGAACAAGAGAGAAATAATAAAATAAAAGAAATTAATTAGTGCACGGTATAAAGGACACTAAAGGCAGGGTGTACCTTGTTGAAATTTATTGCTATAGTGGTTGGTAGTGCAAGTTATTTAAAACGAAGACGTTAATTGAATCGAATTTAACAAAACCAGAGTTTTTTCAGTTACCAAAAGTAATCAGAAATATTCAAAGATAAATAAAGTAGGAAAAAAATATTTATTAATCATAGACTTAAATTATATACCTTACTTGTGAGAAGTCTAGAAAAAGCACAATTGCAGACAAAATACTTTACTTTTGCTGATGACATTAGTCTGTTCTATACAAGTACAATTTAAGAGAACTGGAAGAAAAAAGGTGTACATGAACGAACGTCATTAGTAAGTTGTGTCTATTGATTGAAAATATATTGTATTTTTTATTGTTACTGCACAGATTGAAGATTACGCATTGAGTTTTAAGGCTTTGGGCTTCATCCTACACATGTTAAACCATTTCACTATTCTTTTATAAGTTTCTGTAGCTCATTCACTGTTATTTAGAGATTATTATGACTGATCAAGGCGATGTCACCTACATGCGGCAATATGTATATGTTTGCAAATTTAAATGTTCTGTTGCTGTCATAGTTGTAACAGTACAGATAGATTGTAGAGCAAATAGGACAGTGAGGAGCCCTGGATAAGTCCTTAAATATTTGGCATAAAACTGTAATTCACTTTTACTTGTGGTGTTCTATCACTAAGGTAGTTTTTAAGATTAATAGCAAGTATTTAGGACACATCATTTCATTTAGTTTGTTGAACATACCACAGTTCCAATTAAACATCATCAAACGCTTTAGTAATGCCTAGAAAAATAGCAGCACTATGTTTTCATCATAGTCTAGAGGTTTGTATATTTGATATCAGGTTCGATAGTGAATGTAGGTATAGTTGAGCATTTTCTCTAAAACCAATCTGGTATCAAGATATATATGTATTTTCTGATATCTTTCTGTAATAGTTTTTTTGTTTTCAAAATTTTTGCCAGAATAGACAAAATTTACTCGTAATCCAACAAAGTTCATTAGTAAATCGAGCAGTAAATATTAAGTAGGTATCCTAATTACCTTATTTCAACTTTAACTGTAAATTTATTACTAATATAGTACAGAAGCTAGATAAGTGTAACAGGCCATAGGATAGGTAGGTATTAAGTTAGAGACAAAATACTGATTGTACCTCCGAACAATGTTTAATGATCGAAGGATTGCACACTTTATATTTAGCTGGAAGAAGTTGCATAGTGTGTAGTAAATTACTTTCCGTGCAACTCGTGGCTTGACCAGTTCGGAAGCAATCATCTTTTCGTTCATTTCATGGAAAATAACCTAAAGTATTAGATATTATTAATTCTGTAATTGTTTTATTACTTCTTATTAATAGGACCAAATTTGTGAGTTATTAGAGCTTATGACTACTGGCTTCTATGTTTTCAAACTGTATTTCTTCTAGCTGCAAAATATGATGCTTCAATTCTCAATTATTCAAAGGCCATTTAATATAGTCCATTTGAAGTAGCACATTTCCTCCAAGCATTTCAATTGATTTTTCCTTTTTTGTCTCCGTTTTTTTATATTTTTGTGTAGCTAATATTTTACTATGTAGGAAGCCAGATTCTGAAAAACTTTATACATAATCTAAACATATATCTTTATTAATCTTCAATTTATTTTTTATAATTGGGCAATCCAACTTGTCTTTTTTATTCTTCAAATTTCTCTTTTAAAAACTTATACTCATTCTAACTGTGCTGGACCTTTAAATGTGTTCTAAAATTCCATACAGAAGAGAAGACATGATAGTAGATGTTCGTATTTTTCATCACGTAAAAACATGAATATATTCAGCTAATTATTTTACCACAAAACGATCACAATTTTCGATATTTTTGAAAACGAGGACAAAAAACGGATTTCCTATTCACAATATTTTCCATTTCTATGACCTAACCTCACTTACGACACACGCAAACCGCGAACTGTCAAAGAAGCTAGCAACCAATAAAACATCATGAATTCGAGTTTTATGATTGGCTGTTATTGTTCTGCCGTCAGATTCAGATGTTTTGGTACCGGGATTTAAGTGGCCAGAAATTGGAATACATGGACTTCGATCTCCTGGTATAGTCTCCATGATCACCCCCTTCCAGTTGGTACAGAACGATACAATAATCAGTTGGAACGCGAAAAAAATATAGCACTTGCGTGAACGATATACCTAGAACGGTTCTATCGCCAGTTGGAACAAACCTAATATCTACGTTCTAAGAGCTATAAGCTTCAACCCACCAGCCAAAAGTGTAAGGGAAACATTGAATTTATAAATAAAATTTAAATTATTTCTACTTACGTGGTGAAAAATATATTTCATTTTTCGGTCTTGTATAATATCCGCGAAGTAACGAATTGCTCATATCAAAACGATTCGGTTGTATTGGTGAAATGTCCATGCTGATATTTGCAAATTTTCGCACGTCTTGTTTTAAAACCAAAATTGGTTTGTTACTTGGAGCTCTTTCTGCAGGTTCAGGCACACCACAATTTGTGATAGATGGTCCTTCTAAAAGATATAGAACATAATTGAAGAAATTTATTTTGGTTTACCTTTATACAATGTCTGAACTTCACCAGACAATATCAATGAGTAAATTATATTGAATAATATAAATATAAAAAAGTAAAAAACCGATTTTTAGATCCAACCTAACCTAACCAATCTATTATTATCTAATTATCTTAATTATTATCTAACGGCAACGTTTGGAGCTGCAAGTGAATTTTTTATTAAATTTTAGTATGCACCAATAAAATAGCTTTTCCTGAATGTTAGAGCGAATGCAAAAACGAATATTTCACAATACCCAAGTACTTCTAAATACGTAATAATCATAAGAAAAATCACGTCGAACTTCACAGGAGCTCGTGCATATCGATTTTTGTAATCTTTGATATCAATCCACAAGAATCGGCAGAAAATATTTTGGGTTACATTGAAGGTGAAGCCTGCCCTAATGATTGATTTCTTATTTTACAGGTTTTCTCTAGGATTTATAAATAGTTATGAGTAAATGTAAGGATAGTGTTGTTCTCATTGTGGTTACCAACTAAGAGGCACTACTAATAATTAGTAACCTTGGTAACTTACAAATTATTTCTTAAATATTTCGACTATAGTTAGTGTTCTACTCTGTTTTTAAATATAACTTTTCAATTTAACTATTTTCTAACGGTTTGACGTCTTAAATATAGGCTTTATTACCTACTACTTGTATGCAACACTTCGGTACTTACATGTAAATAATACTATTATATAATTGTATCTATATATTATAAGTAATAATAATTAGTTTATTAAATGATAATTAATATAAATAAACATTTACTTACCACTATTATAGTAGTTTTTTGGCAACAAATACAACTGTCACGTACCTACCTACAATAATTTATACATCTGTCACAATAATAAATGTCATATTAACTGTCCTAACCTTGTTCTGAACGCGCTTGCGTCTGTTGCCATTTTTCATCTCAAATTTACAATTTTTTTGAAAAATATCTATTGAAATGCTGTAAAAATGCATATTATGATCAATCTAAATTAATAAGAAACCATTACCATGTGTATAGTAAGCAGAGATAAGATAGATACACAGGTAGATCGGCCACTGTATATAAAAAAGTGGCCACGCGCACCGAAACTAGTGACATCTATATTTGGAGGCGGAACTACCAACATTTGTAAAGGTTCAGATCCATGCTAGGGGTTCAGATCTATGCTACGGGTTCAGATCTATGCTACGGGTTCAGAGCCATGTTAAAGGTTCAGATCCAGGCTAACCCTCTAATTTGAAAAAAGCGGGAAATTCAAAAATAAATTTAGGTGGAAAATTTAAATAGTTGTATTCGTAATAATTCTGTAGTAGAGAGGTGATCAGTTGTAACACATAGTTATTTTAGTAGTATTATTGTCTTCACATTACACTCTTTATTTTGCTATTATAGTAAAATAGAATCAGTGTAATGTAAAGACAATAACTCTACTAGTATAACTTGTAGTTACAACTGATTACCTCTCTACTACAGAATTATTACGAATACAACTATTTAAATTTCCCACCTACATTTATTTAGTTAAAAGTAGGTAAAAAAATTCAAATGCGAAATGAGCATTAATCTAGTTTTTATATTTTCACTTGGTATAGGACATTCAATGTTTACATAAATACAATTACGAACTTTTTAAAAATCTAAGAAAAAAACAATTTAAAAAGCAGGTAATTTCACTTTATATAATAAATGAAAAATGGGAAACAATTACATAACACACTTTATTTAATAAACTTGGATAAATATCCGCTTTGGACGGGCTTTCTTGGCAGCTGCCTTCCACTGGCTTAGTTTTCTTTATAAAATTCTTACATCTGGAGAATGGAAATGTTTCCTATTGCCCCTATATCCATGAGCTAAAAGTCAAATATTGTTATCCTCATTCAAGTTGTATGCAGTGAACTTATAAGTTATATACACAAAAGCAAGGTATTGCTGTGAACAATTTTTTCTGTAATTTTTAGGTTGATTTCCTTCAAAAATATAGTTTTTGACATCACTTGTACTTACAATTATTAAAATTCAAGGTGTGACTAGCATCTGCAATAATGAGTTATTTAACATAAACAATCTTACCAGTTGCAGTTAAAACTCCTTTATATCTGCCCAGATGCCAAGAAATGGATGGTGCTTGTATGAAACTTGATGTGGACGGTAATTGTGAAAAACTTGATGTGGATGAACTGCAAGCTGAAAATTACATAAGAATTTTTTACAATTGAGTTTTCAACATAACCACAAGTAGGTCACCATAAGCTATACTGCCTGAAGGTGTTTTAAAAATACTTACCAGGTACTTCATCAAACTCATGTAGTAAACGCTTCCTTGTATATGTCTTGACTGGTAGTTGTACTTTTCCTACTGGACTATTACTACTTTTTGTGGTGGAAGCACTTGGAATAGAAATGGATTCTAAAAAGGGTTTTTTTAAATTAATATCAATAAAACATAAATTGTTGCTCTCGAAAGACTAGGCATTATACAGTTACAAATGATTTAATACTGGATATAAAAAAATATTGCAAAATATTTATAGATACCTTTTAGCTTCTCGGGAGTTGAAAATGATTGTTGTTGCTCTGGTACCCAAAAATGATCACATTCACACTTCTCTTGTATCCTAAAAAACATTAATCCTAATTCAACATATATTTATACACTAATCATAATTTTTATATAGTTACAATCAACTGTCTATTGTAGTCCCAATAACTACTTTTTCAAACAGTGCAGTACACATATAGATGAGATAAGTTCTTACCATGCAAATGTAGTGAGGGATTTCTTCAATCTGCCACAATCTTCAAAATGAATGTTACAAATTTCATAAGATTTGTAAGACTCAAAAGCCAACTTAGAATTATTAATTCTCTCATTCCAAACGGCGTTAACCTCTTGGTTAGCAGGTAGGTATTCTATGCCTATAAAAAAATACTTAGGTTAATACTTAGTTATAATAATTCTTATTTTTATTTCAAGGAAATCGTTGACTTTGTATAAACAGCAATTGATACATCTACCAATTCCAAATATTAAGTCTAACTATCTCAACTAGTATTTGAATTAATTTTATTAAAAAAAATTCTTCAACTGATAATATTGGTAGAAATTAACATGTGTTGTTAATAATTAGTACTAACCTTCTCAATGCATCCAGGAACACAGCAAACTCTAATCATAGGAACTCATTTTTAAATTCTTTAGGAATATAAATGAGAAAATAAAAGCACAAACAACGACGAAAGAACGAACTGGCACGCTCTTTATTTACGAAGAATAATAATAAACAATATAGCTGCTAGCTCCGCGCATGATTGCCATATGATTGCTGAACCCAATTTAATTTTAGACTCCGAAACTTAATTTCACCTTAGGCTCCATCTATCAGCTCTATTTGAAATCTTTAACGTTTAGTTCCGCCTCCAAATAAAGATGTCAGTAAAAATCGTACCAATTTTGAATTAATTTCGCCCACCCGAGTGCCCAGGGCCTTTGGCCTGCGCTTGCACATATAGCCCGTTCAGTATTAAAACCGTTGCACGTCACATCTTTCATAACTGTACTATGTTGCCAAGAAATAATATGAGAATCTAGTATATGTCAAATGAAGTTTATCAAATATTCTAGGTTAGGTTTAGATATTGATGGTTATTGCGTGCAAAGAAACTTCGACTTATTTCAGTTACATACAGAGATATTACATATAAAACTTTATTTTGTATGTTAACCGTACAGCACTAAGAAATTCTTATTTTAAAAACTATGGAATTATTTTTAGCACTAAAAAGGTATGTATGGAATAGTTAACACTTTTATTTGTATGTTTATACCACACACTTAATTAGTTAGAAGTTATGGAACTATTCTAGTATTTAAAATGCATGTATATATAGTATCAAGGAAAAAATATTATCTAATATAATTTTTAGGTTACAATTACCTAAGTACATGTTGGCTTCTAAAATGTTGTCACTACAATATGAAAGATTGATGTAAGGTTTACAGACATCCTATAAATAAAAAAGTTCTGATAACCGGGATCTACCTCCTTTTTAAAGATAGGCAATTTTATTTTATATTTTGTTGAAATAAATCTTAAATTTTTTTTAGAAAAGCTGGGATGTGAAGCTTTAGTGTGTAGGTCATTCTCAACAAGGAAAATCACCCTGATTTATATGATCATTGATCATAGCAAAAGAAAATTGTGCAGCAAGCACCACCACAGCTCAGAAAAGGAGAGCAAATCCATTCTATTCTCCGAGTGAAGGTATATGCGAATGATTAACTAAATCGTAGCACTGAAATCAATACATTTTATAATTATCAGTATATTGGTGAATTATTTATCGCTCCATCATCTTCTAATCAATCTAAACTTATATTTACCATTTTGTTTTAGCTCTCCAGCATCTACTGCAACTGAAAGTATTGCTAATAAATGATTGATCGAATGAGACCTTTCAATTCAATGAAAACTATTAAATTAATTCTTTGTAGTTTTTATAAAACTTTATGATATACACATGTACCTTTAGAAAATGCTGCCTGAATTACTTATTTTGAATATCATGATTAAAATAAAATAATAAATAATGCCACCCCAATTTTTATGGAATTGTTTTATTGCAAATTTATAAATTAGTTACTACACCGAAAAGTTTGTGATACTATTTTTTTAAATAAGGTAGAACAATAATTGCAATTAGAAATCTTTCAAATTTGAGAGGTTCACGGACAAACCAATTTCAACCCGCAACTTCTGGAATGCATCTATCGGCTTGCTTGGCAGTACCCTGTATTAACTCAATAGGATTTTTAAAAAGATGGTAGGTAATACTTTGTGACTATACTGTTCTATCATATCCACAATGTATTTTGTTGGGGGGTTTGTTTCTGAAAAAAACATTTATTGAAAGGGCAGTATTCAAATAACCAATTCTTTTCTTTTCAAATATACCTATATTATTATTTTTGTAAAAATAAAAGTAAAAAAGCATTTATTGTCTATTAGGTATAATTTGAAGTAAGAATTTTGAATGTATTAAACTAGTTGTGTAGTCTTCTGAATTCTAACATATAATTTGCTATATCACTGTTCAAATACAGTTTGTATCTACTTACTAGGCTGTAATATAAATAAGCTCAGCTTCAACATTTGTTGATTGAATTCTATATTGTGTCATTAACCTAATATTATCGAAAAGCATTGTCCATAATTTATTAAAGGTTCAGAAAGATTCAATATTAAGTAATTGGTTTTCAAACCATTTAAAAACATGTTCTTTATTCATTTTCCCATGATAATAACTCAACTGAGATTCATATAAGAATATACTTTCTGCTCCATCAATATAACCATTTTCATTCTCAGCATGTAATACAAAATATCTAGAATAAAAACAATTTTGCATTCTAAAATTTTACATTATCATTGTAACATACCTTTTGACATGAACAGCCTACAGCACCATTTTGGAAAATTCAGGATTCATTAATAAAAACAAATGTATAGTGGTTTATTTTTGTTGAAAGTTCCATAAGTCCTCTTTGTGGATGTATCATATTTTAGTAAACTACTCAGGAACATTCTACATTTAATAATTATTGTTCTTCCTCCAATTACTGCAGTAACATTCCTAAAGTGACATGATTATCTATAAAAAAAATGTTCACGTATAATTGCCAAGTATTAAGAATAATGTAACAGAATATAATAAATACAGTTGATTGGGTATAATATTAAACGTATACTTTTGCTTCAAAAACGCTGTAAATAGTATCAGGAGTAAATGCATCAACTATTGCAGTATTATTAAGTTTCATTTATACGTTTTTTTGGATGTGACTTTAACTTTGATAACTCATTACTGCTTGTTAAAAATTACTCACAGTTCTTTGCAGTTTTTGGCACAACATAACCCCAAAAATGTCAAGACGTCAACTGAACTTGAAATAAACCATTTTAATCGCGGCAACAGCGCGCATTTTTGCCAACATAAAAAGTTTTTATTAAGATTGACGTTAGTTTGAGTTTAATATTTAATTAACCTACGAGCTGTATTTGATATGAAATTAATTACGAAACCTTTCTTTAAACATATATCTATATTCTTTAATACAATGCGACCTACAAATTTCAATATTTATTGAGTTTAGAGAGGCTTAACATAGTGATTGACAGAGGATTGACAGCAGCAATCGAATGACATGATATAAACGAACGTCTCTTTTTCGACACTTTGATGACGTGCAACGGTTTTTGTACTGAACGGGCTATAATTATATTACTCAACGCTTACAGTGAATATAAAATAGTTTTTTGTGATGAAAATGAATATAAATTAAATAGAAACGGTTACTATTGCTCCAGTTAATAAATACAAAAAATAATGGAGTATCATAACGGCCTCCAGTTTCAGGTAAAATTGTAGTTTTGTGTACTAATGCTATAGGAATACGTACTTCGTATAATTTCTGACAGATGGCGCCACTTCTTAAGAAATAAGAGTAGGTATATTAATGAAGCTCATGATCTTGTAATTAGTTTTTATTAAGTTAACATATAGGTAGGTATATAGAATTATTTACGAATTCAATAAAACAGAGCTTTAAAAATCTTATATACACCAGTCAAATTTATAAAAACACCAAAGAATTAACATTAAAATTATCTAGCACCAATAAAACAGAGCTTTAAAAATCTTTTATACACCAGTCAAATTTATAAAAACATGAAACAATTAACAATGAAACTAGGACTAAGTAATAAATACGAATAAAAAAGAATAGGTATCTCAAGTCTGCTTTCGATCGATGAGATCCCATTTACCAACCAACCAATCATAATCTTTATATTTACTCCAAATAGTTAGAGATATACTACTGCAAGCGCCAAACGTGATGGCGAGCGATCGCGCAGGTATAGACTCTTCCAACTAAATTACTATTGGATTACGATAAGCCCCTTGCCGGTCAGTGTCGTACCTATAATTAGTTTTAATTAGGGTAGCAAATGGAACATGATTTCTTTGTAATTTCTTTTCATATTTTATTCAGTATTATAGGTAGTAGTACAGTTCATTAAAATGTTATATGATGATACACTTATTAAAAAATAAACTTTAATCAGTCACTATCTGAATACAAATTTTCTTCATCTTCACTGCTGCTTGTGCTTGTGCTGCTATCGTCATTTAAATTTATAAACACTGGATTTACCTCTGTGAATGTTTCATTTTCCCAATATTTCCACTCTATATCTACTACATGTCGGCAACGCTTTTGCCATTCCTCGGAAGTGATTTGATCAAACTCGTGCTCCGCCAGTTTCCTCACATCTTCCAACTTGAAAGTTACATTCTTTTGGGACACATTGTTTTTGACAGCCCAAATGAGTTCAATGGGATTCAAATCCGGATGGTAGGGTGGAAGTCGCAAAACGTTATGTCCGTGTTCAAGCATAACCTCATCAAATTTGTATCTAATATGATGCTTTTTATTTCTCTTGATCAACTCGTATAATTCGGGTTTAAGCATGTCAGGGGTGAACAAAATGTTTTTTTCGTGCAGCCACTTCACCATGTCAGCCTTCCTAGAATATGTGTTGGGGGCTGGATTAATTTGAATATTATGGTATGGAGCATTATCGGTCATAACTATCGAATTCACAGGTAAATTTGGGATTAACTTTTCTTACCATAATTTTCAGAATTCATTTCTGAATGATAATCCCCTGATTTTGTGCCTGATTTAAATATAAGCCGACAATTAGGTATAAAGCCCATGTCACCTCCTGCATGGACAATAATGAGTCTTGGTCCCTTCGAAATATTTTTAAATAACCCTTTGGTTGATTCATCCGTCCAGTTCTTAGAAGATCTATGTCCACTATGAAGGTATGTTTCATCAAGAAACACAATTGGTCGCTGTTCGCTACGAAAATAATTGATTTTTTGTAAATACTTGATCCTCAATGCTCTGATGTCCATTTTTTCTATTAAAATTTTTCTATTATTTTCAGTCCTTCTCTATTTGAAACCTATTTTCTTTAAAATTCTACGAAGAGATGTTCCGGAAGCCACAATTCCCAAAACGTCATTAATTTTGTGTTGTAACTTTTTTACCGTAATACGACACTCTTCCGTCTTATGAAAGTCGTAAATAATCCGTCTAATATTGGAATACTCATACTCGGGAATATCAGTTATTGGTGCTCTTCTAGGCCGCTTCTTTCTTGGGGTGGAAAATTTTACTTGCACGCTATTTGCAGAAATTAATTGCTCCCCTTCTTTAACCACTCTTTCAATGGTTCTTATCGAAATACCTAATACAAAATGAAGATTTGTGTTGAAATAGTTATTTTTGAAATTTATGTTACTTGTAGCGAGAGATGTTTTATTTTTCACATTTGATAACGTATCCGACTCACATTTGACACTTTGAAAATAATTGAACACGTTAAAAATTATTTCACGTGTCTGACTCTTGATAACTGGTTTTTTGTTAGGCGATGACATTTTTTCAGAAACAACACAAAAATTATTCAGACAATGCCAAACGCCAACAGAATTGGAGGACAACTTATGATACGCCTAAGAGATTCGAAGGGTTTTTTTGGGGGGATGGACGTTTTTTGGTGGAAATTTTGGGGTGGTATTTTGTCCCTGATATAGGAAAATGTCCTCTGCAGGGAGAAATGATACGCCTCTGTACAGAGCATTTATATGTCTTGCAAGAGCTGTACTGGGAGGTAACATTGAAAATGAGTTTGTGCGCATAGGGGCGGGATTTAATAATTATACAACGAAAATTTATATTAAGTATTAGATTTGATTATTAATAAATTTAATAATACAAAATAACAATATAGGTATTTAAACAGACATAAGTCACGTCTTACAATTATTATAAAAACTATTAATAATTAAGTGTTTTTCAAAGTTTTCTAGGAGGAAACTTCGTCTCTTGTCAGAAAACATGTGTTTAAAAATTGAAAAACTTCGTTCAACAACAACCGATGTAATGGGAGCATATTTATATTTACAAATAATGTATAATTCCAAGTTAGGTATATTTACATCGTTTTCGCCCTCAAAAACTTTCGAAATATTTTTCAAAATTTGAAAGCCTGTATTATTTTGAGCCGTAGAATTGAATTTATGTAGAACGACGGTCCCAATTTGTCCAGCGACTTTCTTACAATTTGACTCAAACTGGCTAATTAGAGCTACTGATTCCGTTAATGGAACACACGGTTTTTCTAAACTTTTAATAGTTGTAGATACAAACATATAATTGGTTTTTATAAATATTAAACTATTCTTTATTAATGAATTTTTAAAAAGATTTTTTGAGTTTAAAAGGGATGTAGATGAAGAGTCACTAAGAGCGTCAATCACATGATTAGAATAAAATATTTTTAAATTTTGTCCAGCTTTAATCATATAAGGTGCTGCATCAGATAAAAATAAAATAAATTTTTCTGTCGGAAGCGTAATAGTAGTTTCGGGATCAACTCTAGCAAGTTTGGACCCTTGTGAAGAGTGTTGTTTAGGGATGGGCTCCGACCAACCCTGCAGGAAGCGTCGAAGACTGGTCTAACAGGCGTCGTGACACTCTGTTTGAAGATCGGTCTATGCGGTAAATAATGGCCAGTGTCATCATCCTTCTCCATTTTCACAATGAATCCTTCTTTTTCCCGTGCCAGGTATCATGGTATTCTTGTACCTTTTTTTATTTCTTGAGTTTCCTGGTGGTGCGAATGAGTCGCTTTTCTGCAGCTTCTCTGTTGGTTGGGGGCTTTGAATTAAAACTGGTGTCGTTCTATGGTAAGCCCACTACGTAATTGTTGTCGTCTTTGGTCATGGTAGCAGTAAAGTACGCAAGTGCCTCCTGTTCCTTTTCTTCAGTTGTCTTCGTTTCTATTGGATCAGTTATGCCAATAGTGCCAAGCCTCCATAAGTTGCTGATGTCGAGATCCGTGGTCATCAGTCTGGTAACCACCTTTGCGATACTATTGGCTGCTTTGGTGATTGGTCCTCCCAGTACCCAGCCAAATATAGTCTCAACTGCGACAAGTCCGTGTGGCAGTTTCTCCATTTTTCCAGTAAGAACGTGTCCCCACAAATCATTGCCAAGTAGGATGTCGATATCTTCACATCCTCCTCCGACGTCAGTGAGAGTGATTCCTTTTTGATGCAGTTCATCAATCCAAGGCCCATTGGGAATTTTCGCTAGTTTACCGCATATGGCAACTCTTTCTAAGAGTTCCAAAGTTTTTACACCTCCACCATTGATCGTTCTGAATGCTACTATGTACCTTCCACTTCGTTTTACTGGGGACAGCACTGCTCCAAATAGGATGTTTTGTATCCATTTGTCACCGGATTTTTCACACTGCAATTGTGGAATCAGTTTTGCCTTTATGTAGCTCCTCTGGCTTCCAGGATCTCCAACCAATCTTGCATTAATTACAGTTCCGCTTCGAGATACAAGCTGCGTCATTAATGTATACATTAATACGTCTGAAGAGCACCGATTTGAGAGACTTGCTGTGCCTTCTGGCTTATCAGACTCTGTATTTTTATCTTCTTTTTCGTTGCTGGAACTATTGTCGGAGAGGGGACAGAGAACTGGGTAGTGTTTTCCTCTACAGTGTGCACAACGGATTTGCATTTGCTTGCGTGATGTCCTCCTTTAAAGCAGCGGGAACATAATCGCTTTTTCTCAATTTTCTTCTGTCGCTCGTCTAGTGACATTGATAACGCTTTGACACACCGGTAAGTCTCATGTTTTTTGTCACAGAATCCGCATCCTGAAGATGGTTTTGATGTGGATATGAGCCCGGCTGCGGTGGCCATCGTTTCATTAGTTTCTTCTCCCACCGATGTTGTCTTCTTGTTTTCTTCTTCTTGCCATCACTACCGGTGGAGAGATTTCCAAATCCATTTTGAGCCAGCATAATTTGTTGCTCGTTTTGCACTTCTTGTTTTATGAACTTCATCAATAGGTCTAAACGAGACCTAGGTGGTTGAATGGTGGATCCATCAAGTCTAACTTGTTGACTTCCTTGCCGCGCTCTAAGCGTCTCCCCTGATAAGCTGGATTCGACCAGTGGGAAAAGGATGGTGGCAAGAAGCCCCTTGTCAAGGTTGAGTGCCGCCAGCGATCGGAGATGAGATTCCAGTTTTGTATACAGGTTAGCTAATGATAACTTATCGTTAGCGGTCACGTTCGAGATTACCAATGTGACTAGTTCCCTTACATAAACTTGGAGTAGAAGATCTTCGCACCCATCATGAATTTTCTGAAATTGGCACCACCACCCCAACCAGCTTTTCAGGTCTCCGTCAAATTTTCACAGCTCAATCCTTGGTAACTTAAAGTTATTTTGTTTCTTGTGTTCACCCACTGAACTGACACTTTTTAAATCTGAATTCGGTGGCCTGGCTGTGGGATGTAGCACTGTTTGAATTTTCAGCTTGATCTCCATGAATGACTCCTTGTAGTCCGTTATGGTCTGGTATTCCTGGTCCTGTGCATCGTTGTCCAGACCTTCATCCAACATCTTATCGACGACTCTAGTATCATACTCCTCCAATTCAGCATGGATTGTCTCTATTACGTTCAACTTAACTTGAAGAGATGTTTTATTGATAGGATCTACTTCCATTAACGCCTTGCAGTCGTTGATGAGCCTCGTTAACTGAGCTCTGACTGGACGTCTTGCTTGTTTCTCACGATCCATTCCTTACTTTGATTTGATAATTATCCGTTTATCTCGGTGGGACCTCCAAAATGTTGAATTCACAATCAATCAAACTACCCGTTTGAAAGGACTTCCCAAAATATATAGTAGTATATAATGATCGTGATAGATCCAAAAATGTATTAGTAAAGCCCCAAAGAAAGTAATTAGGACTTTTTACTAATATTTATTTCACGACTGTTCTTTTTGTCAAAATACAATTGAAAACTTTCATATTGTCACCCTGAATTGACAAGACCAATAACGTGACTTATGCTAAAATATGCTAAAAAGAATACAATTTAACAAAACTAATGGCTACAATTTCTACAGCTATTATTCACTTGGATGATTCCAAAACTCACTCGCTGCGCTCGCTCGTTTTGGAAACTTCCGCCACATGAATAATAGCCATCATTCCACACTCGTTGTTTTTCATAATTTTAATTCTTGAATTTCCATGATGTATTTCATAATTTTAATTCTTGAATTTCCATGATGTATTTCATAATGGAAATAAGTGTATTAAAATTATGAAATACATCATGGAAATTCAAGAATTAAAATTATGAAAAACAATAGAATAGTATATTCTTCAACGAGTGTGGAATGATGGCTTTTATTCATGCGGATGAAGTTTCCAAAACGAGCGAGCGCAGCGAGTGAGTTTTGGAATCATCCAAGTGAATAATAGCTGTAGAAATTGACCATATATGTAGTCTGTAAAAGCTCCTGGGATTAAATTTTTGTAAAAAATTAAGAGGTAGAACTATACGTTTTCCCTGTATTTTACTGGTAATTATTATATCCTGAAAGTTTTTAAAAACATATAAATAATGTATTATATTAGTAAGGTACTTTATAAGAACGAAATGATAAAGAATTTACTAAGCATGTCCTCATTTAAATTCAAAAATTTAACAATCCTTAAATAAAGTACAATAGATACAGATTAAGTTAACCTTTTTTTAATATAATAATGACACATAGTTTTCCTAACAATTATTTATTTCCTACTCAAAATACAAAAAGTACCTACTGCTTTTGAATAATACTTGTAAATGTTAATGTGAACTGAAAATTTACTTGACATAAAATGCATGCATTTGGAGCAAGTGAGGTCACTACAAGACGTACAAAACCATTATTGTTTATAAACAATAATTTCTCCTTTTGCTGAATACTTAAGTCTAGAAATTCATCAAAATAATCGTCTTCAACATTTGGACCGAGTGGATGACCTAAAGTAAAATTTCATTCATTATTATTTTTTGTAAGAAAAGCCCTTTGCGATTATAAGCAACCATCCATTCCGCAAACAGTATAAGTATTATAAATATGCTCAGCGATGCATTTTTCAAGGTTAATTAGGTAGTGGTTACATGTGATGCAATAATATATATATATATACTAAATAATATATATATATGTATATATATATATATATATATATATATATATATAAGTAATATACTAGGGAGTGTAATGGGGGTTGGATATTTTATTTTGATCAATTCTTCATATAGGTCAAAGTGTACTGTTTGGTTCAAAGGACATTCGAAAAATTTGTGATTTAATTTCTCAATATGGCCACATTCACAGAAGGATGGTCACCGCATCACATTTTAAACAAATGAGCTTGGTTTAAGGTATGCCCTGTTATTAACCTAATTATATACGTAATATATCTACGGTCCATGTATGGGGTTTTTGAAAGCCACGTTTTATGAGGAAATCACTCTTGATTTGGGTACCATTTGCCCTTTTCTTTAAAATATCCCACCTAATTATTGCTATGCTCATTCCATATTTGTTTATTAAGGTATGGGAGGTAGTCTTGCTTATCTACTCTGATGTCGGCTGGTAAATTTAAGTTTCTCCCTTTATTGGCCAGTTCATCCGCTTGTTTATTTCTCCTTATCCCCTCATGCCCAGGTATCCATGTTAGTATAAAGTCAAAGCTGTCTTTACCTGCTTCCAAAATTGATCTTTTGGTTTCTAGCGCAAAGATTATTATTCCCATATTTTTTGTTATTTATTTTTTTAATTGCACTCTGTGAGTCTGAGAATATTATACCTTTCTTTATATTTTTCTCCATACATACCCCTATAGCTTTGTTTATAGCAATTATCTCCGCATTGCATATTTGTGTATGGTCATATACAGCCTAGTGGAGAAATTATATTTAATTTCTGGTATATCTACCCCACACCCTACACTCTGATTCATTGGATTTACTGATCCATCTGTGAACACCCAAGTATAGGATCTAAATTTATCTGCAAATTCGTTTAGGAAACTCTGGTCACCATAGCTCCCATTTGTATCTGTTGTCGAGAAAACCGTGCTAATTTCTTCCACTTTATTCTCCACTGCTATTTAAAAGGTAGGGTTTACATCTGATCTGTACCTATATATTATTGATTACTTTACCTGCTCTAATTTTTTCTTCAACTAGGTAGGTAGGTAGGTGACTCTCTAATATCCCGCCCTCTCTAGACATTTCAATTTGTTTAATATTACATTATTAAGAGGGTTGTTATCTGATGTAATTTTAGGTAAAATTTTGAAGCTAGTATTTGTCTCCTGTATTCCAGGGATATTTCTCCTAATTCAGACAATAAGCAGTTAATTGGTGTTGATTTCATTACCCCAGTTACTAACCTCAAGCTTTTGTATTGTATCCTATCCAGCTTGTTTAGAATTTTTTTGACTACTTGGTTTTAATACCACACAAGCATAATCTAAATGAGATCTAATTATTCCCTTGTATATAGTGAGCATTGTGATCGGATCTGCACCCCAATGAATACCTCTTATTGCTCTTATTATATTGAGTCCAATTTGTGTTTTATTTTCAATCTCTTGTACGTACTTAGACCAATTTAACCTGTTGTTTATTATTACCCCTATGGGGGAACTGTGTGTGTCCCTCCCGGAAAACATGGGGGTTTTCATCACTACAGTACCTACAGTTTTGAGTATTAACTCTTCCATTTAAAAAAAGTACTTCCGTCACTAAAACAGATATTCCTGAAATAGTTTTGATTCCGTGTGATTTTAAAATATTTTTGACAAAAGTACGCGAAATATTGCATGCCTCGGCCACGTGCTTCGATGGCTGTTGGGGATTAACAACCATTTCAGCTAAAACCTGAACTTTTACATCTTCCCCAATTTTTCGCCGCCCAGACCTTGGAGCGTCTTTTACCGAACCAGTTTCTTTATATTGCGAAATTAACGTACGTAAAAATTTTCTGTATATTTGGCGTACAGGATAACGTTCATTGAACATACGAACGGTAATTTCTATTAGCTTCGCCAAAAATAATAACCGCTTCAAATTTGTCTTGTAAGGAACGAGCCATTGTAGACAATTTCGAGCTAAAATTTACTGTCAATCCTAAATGCAGGTATTAATAAACATGACAGCAACTATCAACAATTACACCTAGTAGGTAGTACACAAATTAACAGAAGATTGTTTTAAAATATATTACTGGTTTTTATTTTGAAACTATTGAATCTCATGTTTTCAAATCTGGGGAATGTATTGCGCATAAAAAAACCTTCAAAATGAGGTATTACTCGACCCCCATTTCCATTTAAAAATATATTTCAAATGTCCGCCCAGCTGTCACTTTGACATTCAGAGCTGTCATTGATGTGTTAAAAAATGCAGAAGGGGTCATATAATATCGTTCAAAATTTCATCACTATATACCCAACGGTTCAAAAGTTACAGGGGGGGGACTTCATGTCCTCACTGTATATAGATTTATTATGAAATAAAATTTGAAAAGAAAGATATAAAAATTTTTGCAGGGAAGAATGAAAAAGGTTTTGAAATTAAAAAACCAAATTGATTAAAAAATGTATAAGGCGCATTTGTAAATTTATACAATAACAAAATTTTGCGTATTTGTATTTGCGGTAGTACTATCCACCTAAAAACCCGAGCTGGTGCTACGATACGAGTGCAACTGACATTTTACCAAACTGAATATCGTCACGTATTTGTCTAAGCACGGTGAGGCTTTTGTCTTTGGTTAGACTATAGGAAACATCTCGTTCAATGGAATTCCCCTTATGGGGTCGGTTTCCAACGCTCACAGTGGCGTAGCTATCGTAGGACCACGGAGCTCAGGGGGCCCTCTAACCTAAGCTTTGAAAAGATAGGAGCAGCCAGCTCTCGAAGCTAGAAAACTTCGAGGCTCGAGGTTCATTTAAAAATATAAAAAACATCATCTGGTCCTTTCTCAATTGACGGAGACGTCGTCCATTCGCCAACTTTGTAAAGAAATTATAAATAAATTTGGCGTGCTCGAATGTGACCTTACGGAATTGGACGGGGAATTCTGTTAAAAATCTATTCTACCCCTCATAGAGAAGACGTATGGATTTAGCCTACTAGGGATAAGTTCAACTCACTGCATCCTATTCTTATCCCTGTCTATAATTTTGAAGGCCAATATAAGTTCAAGCTACGTGGAAAGAGAGGGTGAGGGCCCGATTCTTTCTCTATGCATCGGGGCCCTTGTCCACTTAGCTATGCCACTGAAAGCTCGGCATTGCATTTTACCATGTAGTCTGCTCTCTGGCCAATCTATTTTTTATATTACTGTTTTTTTAGCTAATGATGAATTTATGCATTACTTCATGGACATGGATACTGGGTGTTTCATTAATAATTGTCCATATAGTATTCGGAGAAACCTTAGCTCAAAATATGAAGATGTAATCTGAGACACTTTAGTAAAATATTCCTCCTTACCGAGATACAGGGTCATTCATTCGTTTGGGTTGTGCTCAACAGCCCAGGCACTTGAACTGAATCTTTGTACCATTTCCCATGTTATCTACTTCCATTCCAGAAGCTTCGTGTCTTCTATAAAGGCCACTAGTTTGACTGGGGGGATAGTTGTAATGGTTGTATTAATTCCTCTACAAAGTGCTTCCGTCTAAGTACTTGTAAGTTCTCGCAGAAGCAGAGTATGTGAATAGGTGTTTCATCATCAAGTTCACATTTTCTTCACATAGGTTCACTAACTTTGCCCATTTTGTGCAGATATTTCCTCAGGGTGTACTGTCCAGTCACCAGGTCGGTAACTGTCTTTAAATGTCTATTACCCAGTTTCAATAGCCTGGTTGAGAGTTCCTTGTCTACCTTGTTCAGTAAACTCTTTGTATGGAGGTGCCCTTGTGTTATCCTCCATTTGAGTTGGTGTTCCCTATCTGGCCAGTTCCCGATTTCCCCTGTTATGCAATCTTTTGAGATTCTACAAAACGGTTCCGGACCTATGAAGTCTCCTTTAGAGCCTTCTTTAGCTAACTGGTCAGCCTTTTCATTACCTGCAATCCCCTCATGTGCCGGCACCCATCTTAGAGACACTTTGTTGTCTCTTGCCAGCCAGGGATTCTTTGCAGTTTTTTTTTCCAGTCTAGACCTAGTTGTTGGATTACTAATAGCTTTAAGCAGAGCCTGGCTGTCAGTGAATATTTTAATTTTTTGTCCGGCATATCTTCTCCTGATGTTTTCATCAATACAGGCTATAGCGGCAAACGTCTCTGCTTGAAACATGTCATGCTATCAAAACTAATGTGAAATATGGGTTCGTCTAGTTGTATCCCAGTTGTATCAGTGTGTCCTTCTCGAACATTGTTCGGGGACCATAAGTCTTCCGATTTCAGCCTAAGAATTGCCATCATTACCTCCGCCCTTATAAAAAGTTCTAGAGGAGGAAGTCCAATAAGGGCTTCCATTGATGCCGTCCCCGTGCTGTTCATTGCCCCGGTAATACCAAGAAGGGTTTGTCTTTGGATTGCAGTTAATATGTTCACTGCGGAGGACATTTCTGTTCTCCTCCACCAGACTATTGTTCCATATGTGATCGTTGGCCTTATCACAGTTTTGTAAAGCCAGTGAACCACCTCGGGTCGTAGTCCCCAGGTTTTTCCCACAACTCTTATGCATTGCGAGATACAGGGTGTTTCATTATAAATATTTAAAATGATTTTAGCCCGTTATTTTGACATCTTCCAGTATTTTTTGTTCATACTTGGCAAATAATATGCATATATTATGATATAGTGGTAAAATAGAGTACTCTAATACCAGAGGCGTGCGGTAGGGATAAATATTTTCTTTTCCCCTGTACAATCGACACCACTGTCGTAATAATTATTTCAGTATGTTTTTTTATCCTTATTTATAAAATCTACTAGTTTCAGTTAATTCTATTTTAATCATGTTCATCAAATTTTTAAGTTAATGAAAATTCAAAACTATGATTTTTATTATATCCCTACCTCAGGCAACAGCGGAACTAGTAATTATGCGCCGAGGTAGAAAAGTGAGTTATTATTGTCGAGGTCCATTAAAGACCGAGAAGCGAAGCTTCGAGGTCTTTAATGGATCCGAGACATTAATACACTTTTCTACCGTGGCTCATACAGCATTTTTTTCACTACTGGTATTTTATTTTTTTTAATATTAGTTTTTAAAACTAATAAAAATCGAATATGAATTTCAAAATTTTCTTAAAAATCAAATCATTCATGCTTCTGTCAAATGCAAAATTCAAACGTCAGTTTATAATATTTTCATATTATGAGGGCCGTTCGGCAAAGCTACTCCATTGACTCAGAACACTCCTCCCTTCTTTAAACCGTTCGGTTATTACAGAACAAGTAAAAGGAGTAGTCTCTAAATCGTTCGTTTACTGAGGAGTGGTGTGAAAAGAGTTTGTACCACCTCGGCGAGGTGGGGTTTTAGGAGTGAATATGCGCATTTCGATTACCAGCCAAAAAATAAAATTCATACGCATTTTAGGTTACATAGTTTACAATTGCGAAGTAATAATTATTCATATTTTATAAAAATACTAAAATATAATCACAAAAATATTACAACGAATGACATTTGTTTGAGTTTGACGTTTGATAGATGTCCCTCGTTTGACAGTTTGAGAGTTCGGTAACAAACAAATGATCCTTTTACTCTACGAGAAATCTGCTTCTGCTCCACTCCTATCATTCTCCATTTCTGAGTTAATTGCCGAACGGACATTCTGTCAAATGGATTGAGATTTAGTTATAATCAAGTAGGCTCTGTATTTTTCTACCTTGGTTAATAATGAACAACTCTACTACCTCAACAAAAGTCAATAAAGTTAGGTGTAGAGGCTAGTAGTGAAAAAACTATATTTTACCACTATTTTAAATATCCTAATATATGTAAATTGTTTGCCAAGTATAAACAAAATAATCGGCTGAAATAATTTTATGATATTTTATAATAAAATACCCTGTATCTCGGTAAGGAGGAATATTTTATTCAAGTGTTTCAGGTTAAATCTTCATATTATGTGCTAAGGGTTTCTCCAGTTACTATATGGTCAATTCTTAATGAAACACACAAACCTCAATACAAATCTAAACGAGTAAGGTCTGGTGTAAGAGCTGGCCAGTTTACAGTGATGTCCAATCTATCTTTTCCGATCCATATTTAGATAAGGTCTTGCTGTCCATAATCAGTACGTCACAGTCATTTTCAATTTGTTTTGGGCCAACCCCCTGTGTACTTTACTTTCACGTACATAGAGTTAGACAAATATTGAATGGTAGAAGATAGAAATATATTCCAATCACGAAACTATTAAGTATAAGCTGTTTATAAAAATTAAACTAAAAATTTGGTAAATATTATTTAGTTATGGACACCTTGTATTATATCCATTTTGCTCTAAGCTTTCAATAAACGATTCATGTTTATAGAATATGGCGAATTATCTAATTAGAATTATTTTCACCGGAATCAATGTTTGATGTGTCGAAGGTAACTCTTGTTTTGTTGAAATTGTTATTTTATTGTGTAATGACATATATCGTTTAAATATATACAGAGGTTCACTCATGTGTTTTATTCAGTTGCCAGCCTTGGAAGTTGTACTAGGTACAAGTGTTTTACCATATTTTAAGTCGATCCCAACGAGATCATGCTAGTGAGTGAATATCGCTATATAAAAAAACAATAAATAATTTTCAAAATCGTTTTGTTTGTAGGTCAGAAATAAATTTGGGTCAGTGTCAGAGGTTCTGTTGTGCTTTTTCAGTTTTATTATATCGACAGGTAAGAAATAATTATTGTTAAATAAATTTAATCATGTAGTGGCTTTTTTGGATTTATTATAATTAACGTTTAATTATAGTTTTTTCAAAATTAACACTTAATTATTTCAACAAATAAATTTAGAAAATACAGCGATGTATATTTAAAAACAGCGTCAAAAGAGTCTAAAAATAACTTCCCAAAACTTAGAAAACCTATTACTGACAATACGGGATAGAAATATACCTATACTCAATTAATTGAGTGAAAAAAGTAAGACCAAAGAAAAAATGAATTGATTATATTGAGGATGACTAATCACAATGTGTGAAATCGGAAAAAGAAACAAACAAATTGAATTAAATAAAAATCCATATAAATATCACAAAGTCAAAATATTCAGGGACTCCCATTCGTATTATGTAATTGTTAATAATTACTTTAAGATACTTGAATAAAATAGCTATCGCAATATAACCTTATTCATCAATAATGTTTATTATAAGAACCGTATGATTTCAACAATAATAATAGATATTCACCTAATACTTGTAATTTAACGTGAATGTGAACCTTTCCATATAAATTTATAATGGAATACGAATAGATTATGTATATTTACAGGGCTGGGAAAAATAACAAATAACGTATTTGTTATTTTAAACAAGCCGGATCTCTTAATCGGAGAAGAAACATGAAAAAAAGATTTGTCTCGTTACCTTGCATAACTTTGGTAGGTACTCAATTAAGGCATGTGTAAAATGTTTATAGAATAATATAAGTAAATATAAACTATCTATATTCATCACATGAAAATGCCAACGTTTGCATTCGTTATTTACAATAAGATTGTAGATTGTTTTACATTGCGAAGCTAAGCAAATTTGGACATATTTTATGCTACATTTCGAAAAAGTTCGTTAAAGTGGATGTGAAACTTGAAATTTTTTTAATATTGATTATGCAACAATATTTTATTACATACAGGCTAGTCCTTACTTTTGAAGTAAGGATCTAACTTTAGGGAAATACGCTAAATTTTTATTAAATATTAGTGCTTTATTATTGCTACTTATGCAGTGTACTCGACACAAATGAGAATAAAATACCTACTCCAATAGTTATTTTTTTGGTTAATTATCAAATAAAATCAATAAATGACAAATTCCACAACAGAAATATAACATGTATTTCTCGACCGGTTTCACAAATTCCACTTGCATCGTCAGGAGTAAATTATAGTAATTGGTTTATTAACAAAAGTGATACGAGGAAACCAAATAAAAAATACGCTTTTATAGGAACTAGGTACTACCACTGTACACCAACTCTGTACGGTGGTACTACTTACTCCTCGACTAGCATTGAAATCTGAAGTCGTGGAAGAAAGTTGAATAAATCAACAAAATCCAACCCTTGATTTGTTATTAAAAGCAGCACCAACTGTAGAGTAGTTTTCTACTATTTCAGCTGAGCAGTACACTCCTTGTATACCAATTTAGCTTATGAATAAAATACTGGGAAATGTGTTTCCAATGTGCTTATCTAGAATGTAATAAAGTTACGCGGACATTAAAACGAAAAAACCCTTTATTCATCCGTCTGAGACAAAAACAGACTACGTCATTAATTAAAATTTTAAGAAATCTGCATGCATATGTTATACCTACCTAATTAAATTCAGCAAAAACAAGCTAATTAAAACAGCAAGGTTGAAATTCTGACATAAGCACCTGGTAAATTTAATTCCATTAAATTATTAATTATTTTAAAAACTATTATAATTATTTACTTGATTACTGTTACCTGTAAATAATTGTCATAATAGTAAAGCGTGATCTAAAGACGTCAAGAAATAATAGTTCAATACTATTATAACGCTTTACAAAATTTGAAAAATAATTTTCAAAGAACTAAGAAGCAACAACTACTTCTCGGGCTATATGCCCCGTCAGAGATTAAATTACACTTCTGCCAACCCCGTTGACTTTAGAAGGGTAATTCAATGTCTGTCGGGGCATATAGCCCGAGAAGTAGTTGTTGCTTCTTAGTTCTTTGAAAATTATTTTTCAAATTTTGTAAAGCGTTATAATAGTATTGAACTATTGTTTTTTGACGACTATTATAATTGTATAGCAGTGGGTAAAAGTGTAACTAAAAGGGAGGTGGTCTTGGAGATAATGGATCGTTCATTACCAACGCATTTTAAGAGTCGAAAAAGTGTTAACTAATACAGGATCGGACTCGCCACTTCTTATAGAGTACCATATTTATACAAATGTCAAAACTCAATATGAAAATGTCAAGCTACATTCTTTGGAATTAGTGAATTGTATTTATACATTTTAATTGTATTTTAAGTTTTGGTGTCCAGTAAGAAAGGATTAAAGCCATTGCAATTTTTTTAACAATGGGTTTTATAAATGTTAAATTTTGTCTAAGTAGATATAATTTAAATATTTTGGGGTGAATACCAATATTTATACCGTTCCCTCAAAAATAATCTAGCGTCTCAATGACCATATTCCTATTAACGAATCTACCAGTAAGTATAATATTAAATAATCATAAAATGTCTATTTTAGAATTGGTCCCTCAAATTAACAATCAAGATATTGATTTCAACGACT
Source organism: Lochmaea crataegi (assembly GCA_947563755.1). Taxonomy (NCBI): domain Eukaryota; kingdom Metazoa; phylum Arthropoda; class Insecta; order Coleoptera; family Chrysomelidae; genus Lochmaea; species Lochmaea crataegi. The sequence goes on along the minus strand of OX387422.1, from coordinate 30,610,346 downwards.
ATTGGAACTATAAAATAACCCCACCCAATATACCTCTCCTTGAAGGTTCCAAGAATCATGTCTTACCAGTTATTTATGAATACGAACAAGTAAGTTTACTTTATTAACATATTTTTTGTAGTTTTAAATGTTATTTTCTTGCTTTAGGAATTACGAGTGGGCTCATTAAGTGAAGATGTTGAGGATTTACATACGAATAGATTACCAAAAAAAATTCACGATGTAGTAAGAAGTAAAATTCCTTGTGCTGCTTGTAAATTGGGTAACTTTTCCAAATTTTGCAGAAGCATACTATAAATTACAGTTTAAATGTTTCAGCTCTAGGATTATTACGATCGTATCTGAAAAATGGCGATTCTATGGAAGATATTAAAGAAAAAGTTGTCTCTATGTGTGTCTCTATGAAAATTGAATCCCAAATAATATGCAGTAGTTTTTTTGATGTGTACGCCCCTGAATTAGTTCCGGCGTTTAATATGTCCGTTTTGGGTAAGTTTCATATTTCGGAACTCATTTAGTTAGTCAGTGTTGTAAGTAATGTCTACAGGGTGTCAATTTTAAAACTTACAATGAGATTTCTTAAAAAATTCAAAACCGTTTCTAGGGTAGAGAGGGGGAACTAAAATGATATGAGAGAGAACGCATCCCCATCAACCCCCTATGCCCCACCTACCCCACCTACAAAAATTTAAATGATAACCCCCTACTTGTGATACGTCGTTAGAAAGCCCGAGGAAAATGCTTTTTAACGGTCTAAGTCATAATTATACTGGGTGTAACAATAAAGAAGAAAAATGTATTTGACAACAAAAATAACAATTAATTGTGGAACGATACTTCGCTTTGAAAGTGCAAGTACGGTCCCTATTTAAGTGTTAAATGTCATTATTATTTGTGATAGATTAATTATTTGTACGTTTGGTCCGAAAATATTTTGGTACGTTTTGTACGTTAATTTAACTACAATAATCACGATAGTTCACAGTATACCTTAACGTGTGGAGATAATTTTAATATTTGGCTCCCAGAACCAAAGTTATTTGCAGACAGCTAACGTGTTTAATGAAAGACATCATGAAAACATGTAAGTCACGTGTATATCCGTGATTTAGTCGCAAAATTTAAAGAGACGGGTTCAGTGGCAAATAGAAGAAGGAATGCCGCAAGAGTACTCGATGAAGCAACTCCAAAGTCCTTGGACAATTTGGAATAGATCCTACTTTATCAACTCGTCACGTCTCTGCAATAACAGGACTATCACATGAGTAGGTACGGAAAGTTTTGAAGCTTCATAAATTCCACCCCTTTAAAATGCAATGTCTTCAAGAATTGTCCGATGACCATCCAGACCATCCAGACCAGTTTTGTGAAATTATGACTGAAAGAATTAAGATTGAACCTAGACTTTTAAAAAATATTTGTTTTAGTGATGAGTGCACATTTTATCTAAATGGTAATGTAAATAAACAAAACTGTCGTTATTGGAATGACGAAAATCCACATCTGTATCTTGGAGAAACTAAATGATTGGACAGGGCTTTTAGAAGATTCTGTGATTGGTCCCTTGATTATACCGGGAAATTTAAACGGTGAAATGTACCTCGATATGCTGGAGAACACTATTGAGCCCTTAATTGTTCATGAATTAGAAAACCAACAGGACGGGGATGGCAATCCAGCTCTAGATGAAAATTTGTTGCATTTCCAGCAAGACGGAGCACCTCCCCATTAAGCATTAGCAGTTAGGGACTGTTTAGACAATAATTATCCAAATAGATGAACTGGAAGGAGAGGTCCCATTGAGTGGCCACCTAGGTCACCAGACTTACCGCCACCTGATTTTTTTCTGTGGAGTCACCTTAAGTCGGTTGTTTATAAAACTAAACCAACCTCAATCGACGATTTACGACAAAGAATTAGTCAAGCATGTCGTTATATTACTGAAGCAACATTTGCCAATGTTCGCATGGAGTTTGAAAATAGGTTGTACTATTGTTTACAAAACAATGGAAACCATTTTGAACATTTACTAAATTAATTAACATTTTTGTAGTTCGACATTTAACACTTTTTCATTTTGTTGTCAAATACATTTTTCTGCTTTATTGTTACACCCTTTATAATTATGACTTAGACCACTGGAAAGCATTTTCTACGGGCTTTCTAACGAGGTATCACAAGTAGGGGGTTGCCATTTAAATTCTTGTAGGTGGGGTAGGTGGGGCATAGGGGGTTGATGGGGGTGCGTTCTCTCTCATGTCATTTTAGTTCCCCCTCTCTACACCCTAGAAACGGTTTTGAATTTTTTTTGAAATCTCTTTTCGTTCACGAGGTACAGCCCGTTGTAAGTTTTAAAATTGACACCCTGTATAATAAAAATGAAAAACAAAAAAGACATCTTTTTTCAGAACCGGCTCAAACCTGCATGATGGTACTGGGAGAAAGCTGTACTATTGTCAATAATGAATTGCATGAATGGAGCATTGATATACCCAACAAAAATGTAGATATAACAAAAAAGTTACATCCCAAAGAAAAGACGGGTTTTCAGGTGAAAAAAATTCCATAGTTGATTGTGTATGAGTAGGTGGTAGGTTTGTTAAATAATGTATGTTTGAGGTTTGCTTGCGCTCTGTGATCAAGATATAATTTGTTATGATTATCATTATCAATAAATTAATGCACTTATATTATTATATCCTTTAGTTAACTACTGCAGTTTACAAAGTTCTTCATCTATCTGATACACATTTGGATCCTGATTATGCCCCAGGATCACCAGCTAATTGTGATGAACCTCTATGTTGCAGGAATTACAGTACACCGTCTAACGCAGATTCTATAAATCCAGCTGGAAGGTAAATATAATCGTGTATTGTAGGTGTTATTATTCAGACTTGTGTACAGGTACAGTGAATGTGAGACTGTTGGTATCACTGTTTATCTGGATACTTGACAAAGACAAAAGTCCCAAGTTATCGTTATCTCGCTTAATTTAAAAGATAATCCAACACTGTAAAAACTATATATATATATATATATATATAATAGGTTTTATATATCTTAGGGATTCCGTCGTAAGGAGGGCTGAATTAAACTCTTATTTACTACCCAACGTTTCGAAAATTTTTATTTTCTTTTTCAAGGCTGAAATATGAACATTTTTTTGGTAGGTATATCTTTTGTAGAATAATTTTTTAAAAACTTACGTGTAAAGTGAGTCAATAATTTACAAAACTAAACTTCTTATTCAGCAAGTAAAACATTCTTTGTATGTAAGAAATTTCATATAATACATTGAAGGCACTATTTTGATGTGGAATGTCAAAACTCAAGTGACATTTTTTAATATTTTTTAAGATTGAGTAATAACAGAGTTGTTGTGACTAACTTAATAACTTAGAAGACAGTCTTGATTAATAGTACCATGACTTGTCACTTAATCATGATCCTATTAAAGAAGGAAGTCATATATATATTATCTATTCGCAATTGTTAAAAAGACACAGTTGTGAGACAATTTACTCTCACTAATTACCTCACTAAAACATCAAGATAACAATAGCAAATGTAGTATGTACAAAACAAGCCTGTTATAACTTATTAGGTAGATGTTTATCGTTATAAATCTGAAATATCAACAATTCTACTATTATTATGGTGATTGTCTAATGAAAGAAGATATGCATAAGTGTGATTTACATGGTTGCTTTCTCTTTTTTTGTTCAATGAATTTTCATCTAGAGCGGTCTCAAACATTTCTAGGCAGGATCTTTTATGATAATTGGATTCTGAATGTATAACCTTGATGTTGTTGAAATTTGGATGATGACCAGTTTTTATACTATGTTCAGCTATAGCACATGATTGTTTATCAAGTTTTATATCACTTTTATGTTGGGTCACCCTGTCTTTTAGTACTCTAGATGTCTGTCCATAATACACTTGATCACAATTGTTACAAGAGATCTTGTATACTACATTAGATTTTTTCAAGTCTTCATCTTTATATTTTGTTTTTGTAAAAATATTATTAATTGTTGTTAACTCAAATTTATAAGTAAGTTTAATTTGATTTTCATGTTTAAAAACATTTAGTATTTTTGTTGAGACATCCTTTATATATTGAATCGATATATATTTTTTAGGTTCAGTTTCTTGGTTATTATCATTACTAACATTTGTGATTCTTTCTTCTTGTATTCTGGTGTTAAAAATTAATTTTTTAAGTAGTTGTGGTGGATATGAATTATTAATGAAAATTTCATACAATCTTTTAAAATTTTGTTGTTGTAATGTTGGATGGCAAATTTTTTGAATTCTATTTTTCATAGTCAATACTAAATTGATCTTAATTTTTTCTGTGTGATTTGAAAAATAATTGATGAATCTCTCAGAACTCATTGGTTTTCTATACCAGTCTAACTGTATTACATTGTTTTCATTTCTGATCAATTACGACGGAATCCCTAAGATATATAAAACCTATTGAATTATCTACCGTCAAGAATTCCCTTTTGTTTATATATATATATATATATATATATATATATATATATATATATATATATATATATATATATATATATATATATATATATATAATAACTCTGATTATATATTGTGGCTTTTTAGAGAAAAATACCTATTTTCAAAGTACACACTTTATTTTGTTGAGCTTTCGTCGCACTTCGACAACTTCATCAGAACAAAATCCGTGATTAAAAAATAATATCAAAAATCTTCATCATAATAAAAAATACAGAATAATTTTATATAAAACACGTTCAAATTTTGATTAATTTACCAAACTAATGTCAAACGTCAAAATAACGTTAAAAATTGAAAGTGACAAATGAAAAGTTTTAAATTTGTGTTGGTAAATAGCAATTTTAAAGGTGGTATCTTGTATTGAATTGTCCGGTAGTTCATTGATTGATCGGAGCTAATGTGTCAATGTTTTGACTGGTATTTCTTACGGAATTATAATTATGTTTCTTCTTTTTTAGTTGCAAGTCTAAGTCTATGAGGTTTGAGTAAATTAAATTTAGTCCGTCAGTGTCTGTTTTGGTATTCATGGGATGTTTTTCTTGAGATATTCTAGCCATTTCAGTAAAAAGTCGTTCTGTATAATTTTTACATTTGTCAAGTATTTCAGTATTCTCAAAGTCTATACTATGTCCGGTGTTATGGGTATGTTGGGCTAATGCACATCGGTTCACATATCGTTTGCAATCACTTTTATGTGAAGTTATACGGTCTTTGAGATGTCTTGAAGTATGTCCTATGTAATTTTGCTCGCAATCTTTACAAGGAATTTTGTATATGATATTAGAATGTTGTTCTTTTTTAATTTTATCTTTCAATTTAGAAAAAACATTAGCCACCTCCTAATTGGTTTGTTTGCGATTCTTATGTTATTAACGTCTTTAAAAATAGAGAAGATTTTTGATGTTAGATTTCTTACATATGGTAAAGGTTTATATGTAATTAACTGTAGTTCTTCTGGTAGTTGTTCTCCAGGTACATCGATGTTATTTTCTTTTATGTTGATGGTTTGGTGAATCGGCAAGTTGTACAATAATTTCCTAAGTAAATTTGGAGGGTAGCTGTTGTCTTTTAGAATATTCTCAATCAGCCGTATATTTTTATGGTATAAACTAGAATCAGATATTTTATAGATTCTGTTTTTAAGAGCCATAACGAGGTTGATTTTCATTGTATACGGGTGATATGAGTGAAAATTTAGAAATTTTCTTGAAGAAGATGGTTTGATGTACCAGTCTAGAATAATTTCTTGTGATGTCTTCCTTATCAAGAGTGTATCTAGAAAAGGTACTCTTCGGTTAGTTTCTCTTTCTAAGGTGAATTGGATGTTCTCATGAAAAATGTTAAATTGTTGTAAAAAATCTTCTTGTTTTTCTTCAGGTACTGCACAGATTATATCATCAACATATTTCTTAATGAAAGGTATTGGGTAAGGGATTTTTGATAATACGTGGTCTAGAATAAAATCCATAATGTATTGGGAAATTATAGGAGAAATAGTGCTACCCATAGGAGTACCAAAAATTTGTTTGTAGAATTTATTATTAAAACTAAAATAAGTATTATTGATATTTTGAGTTATACAAAGTTCTATCAATTCAAATGGAATATTAGTAAAAAGAGAAACTACATCTAAACTTATTATCACATAATTAGGTGGTAATATCTTATTTTTCATAAAGTTTACGAAATGAAATGTATCTTTAATAAAATATGGGTTATTGGTATCATAAGAGTTTGTTAAAATATCTGTTAAGAATTGGGAAATATTACTAGTTGGACTGTTAATGGAAGAAGTTATTGGACGGAGTGATAAAGACGGTTTGTGTATTTTAGGAAGACCATAGAATTTTGGAGCAACTGAATTGTAAATCATTAGTTGTTTTGCTATTATATCGTCGATCTTCTTTTGTTTTTTAAATTGACTAATGTAAGCATTGGATTTTTGTTGAATAGTAGAAGTAGGATCCCTAGGAATACTGATGTAATATTTTTTGCCTTCTAATTGTGAAAGGGCTAATTTTACATATTCTTCTTTTTCTAATGCAACAGTTACGTTTCCTTTATCAGATTTAGATATGTATATTTCAGGATGATGTTTCAGGAACTTCTTAGTTTTCAAGTATGATAATTCTATGTTTGAAGGGTTATGAATGGTTGGATTGTTAACAAAATTTGTAACAACATTTACTGCTTGTGCCGTTTTTATATTTCTGATCTGTGGATCCTGAATTTCTTTGGTGATATTCTCTATATTAGCAAGTAGAGAAACAATGGAAATATCATTAATTGTAGGACTAAGACTAAATTTTGGACCTAAAGCTAGAATATTCACTATTTCGTCTGGAAAATCTGTTTTAGTAAGATTTTTGAACCAATTTTCTTTAATTTTATATTATTCATTTGTTCAGACTTTAGTTTATCTAATTTCTCAATGTTATTATGTTTTATTTTGTAAAAATGTTTATTAAGACTTATATTTTGTCTGCGTTGATATTCACTCCATAATGTCTTAGGTAAGATTTCTTTGATGGATATTTCTAAATTAGATATGTTGAATTTTGAATTTTCAATATACCTGTGTGTTTGTGATATTTAAAAAAATAACATCGATGTACCTGGAGAACAACTACCAGAAGAACTACAGTTAATTACATATAAACCTTTACCATATGTAAGAAATCTAACATCAAAAATCTTCTCTATTTTTAAAGACGTTAATAACATAAGAATCGCAAACAAACCAATTAGGAGGTGGCTAATGTTTTTTCTAAATTGAAAGATAAAATTAAAAAAGAACAACATTCTAATATCATATACAAAATTCCTTGTAAAGATTGCGAGCAAAATTACATAGGACATACTTCAAGACATCTCAAAGACCGTATAACTTCACATAAAAGTGATTGCAAACGATATGTGAACCGATGTGCATTAGCCCAACATACCCATAACACCGGACATAGTATAGACTTTGAGAATACTGAAATACTTGACAAATGTAAAAATTATACAGAACGACTTTTTACTGAAATGGCTAGAATATCTCAAGAAAAACATCCCATGAATACCAAAACAGACACTGACGGACTAAATTTAATTTACTCAAACCTCATAGACTTAGACTTGCAACTAAAAAAGAAGAAACATAATTATAATTCCGTAAGAAATACCAGTCAAAACATTGACACATTAGCTCCGATCAATCAATGAACTACCGGACAATTCAATACAAGATACCACCTTTAAAATTGCTATTTACCAACACAAATTTAAAACTTTTCATTTGTCACTTTCAATTTTTAACGTTATTTTGACGTTTGACATTAGTTTGGTAAATTAATCAAAATTTGAACGTGTTTTATATAAAATTATTCTGTATTTTTTATTATGATGAAGATTTTTGATATTATTTTTTAATCACGGATTTTGTTCTGATGAAGTTGTCGAAGTGCGACGAAAGCTCAACAAAATAAAGTGTGTACTTTGAAAATAGGTATTTTTCTCTAAAAAGCCACAATATATAATCAGAGTTATATATATATATATACTGTGTTCATTTGAAAAGGACCCACCCTTAATATTTCAAAAATGGGACATATAAGAAAGAAATGCCGAAACACGTCAACTTTTAACTTGAGGGGGACACTTTTTGGCGCTAATGTATATAATACTAAGGGTGGGTCCTTTTCAAATGAATACAGTGTATATATATATATATATATAGAAGCAAAAGGTAGTCTTGACGGCTAGTTAGAAAACAATCTACTCTATATATTAGGGATTTCGTCACAATTTGGGCTGGTTTGAAATTAAACTCACAACCGAATAATGAAATTTGGTTAGATTGGTATAGAAAACCAATGAATTCTGAAAGATTTATTAATTTCCACTCATATCATACTAAAAAAATTAAAATAATTCTAGTTTTGGCTATGAAAAATAGGGTAGATAAGATCTGTCATCCTACAATGTTGCAAAAGAATTATAATAAATTATACAATATTTTCTTAGAAAATTCATATCCGGATAAATTATTAAAAAACTTGATATTTAATACTAGAAGAATGGAGTCACGAACATCCATAGTAGACATTCAACAACAAAATGAAAATATATTGACAGAAAGAATTAAATATGTCACAATACCCTTTATCAAAGATATCTCAGCAAAAATCATTAATGTTTTTAAAAATGAAAATAATATCAAAATAACAAACAAATATAATAACACAATTGGTAAGAAATGTTTTTCAAAATTAAAAGCAGACGATGACATTTTAAAAAAATCAGGATTTGTATATAAGATACCTTGTGAAGACTGTGATAAAGTGCACTATGGTCAGACATCTAGAGTACTTATAAGTCGTGTCACTCAACATCAAAGTGATATCAGGTCAGAAAAACAAAGTTGTGCTTTAGCTGAACATAACATTTTATTAAAACATAAAGCTAACTTTGAGGATATTTCTATAGTATATAGGGAATCACATAATTTTAAAAGAAATTGTCTAGAGATGTTTGAAACAGTATCTGATATGAATCCCTTGAATAAAAAAAGAGATACACAGCATGATCTTTATTGGTGGCAAAATAATGGATCTTGTAGTGTGTGCTAAACAATGTAGAGGAATAATGGTAACAAAAGTGATGTTTGGGTTCTATTTCTATAAGAGTGACAAACTTATGGATTTAGATGACGAATATTACAAGAGCCATGGTTGTTGTTAAAAAGATTGTTACGAATATACATTTCGGTTTTGTCGTCCTACTTTAACAGAATAATAAGTTTCTTTTCTTTTGTTCGAGAGTTTTGACTTACAAATTATTTATTATATTTTATTCATTAACAATTTACTTAACCTCGTATTATACACTTACAATAGTATCTTGATGTAGATTTGAGCATTCTTTTTGACTTGACTAGATTCTCTCTGGTTGGATGTCACATATCTTTTGATCCTTACTGGTGGCAAAGTAATGTATCTTGAGATGTGTGATAGACAAGTTGTGGGAAAAATGGTAAATAAGTGATTTTTGGTTTCTATATTTATAGGAGTGACAAACCTATAGGTGTAAGAGCTGAATATTGCAAGAGCCATGGTTTGGTGGTTAAGAATGTTAAGATCTAAATAAAGATAAACAATTGTAATTTTAATTTTCTCCTTTTATAAAATATCTTTATAAATAACCATTTCAGTCTCCCTCGTAAATAATGTTCAAACTTCAATCCAAATAATTCAAAATTTAACACAATATCAATAATACGCAGGCCACTGAAGAAAAGAAATATTATTTTTATACATATAAGAAACTCAAGAATTTTAAATACAAATTTTGTCTTCATGTTCGACTTCCTTCAGATTTTGATTTAGTTTTCAAAATGTAATCGTACAACTACCACGTTTAGTGGAAAATGTTTTCATGTTTTTTAAAAAGATGTTTTACTTAATTTGTACAAACTCACTTTGAACGTAAGTTTAATTTATTTTAATAATTTTGATTTGTATTAGAACTTGTTCATATTTTAACCTTGAGAAAGGATTCAAATAAATCCGAAAGCTTGGAATTAGTAAAAAGAGTTTAATTTCAAACCAGCCCAAATTGTGACGGAATGCCTAATATATAGAGTAGATTGTTATATATATAGGCCAGCACTCCTGCTGTCGGAGTATAGGCCGCTCTTTGTGAGCTCTTTTAATCCATTTTGTACGGTGGATCAATCCGTGTGTTTTCTTTTGCTTACTACAGCATGCGGTGTGAATTCGCCATCTTTGTAATTATTTTCCATTCCTTCCTATCCTCTATTCTTCTACCCCAGTCACGGATTCCTATTTTCTTCAGGTCATCAATCACTTGATCTTCCCATCTAAGTTTGGAACGTCCCCTGGGTCTAGGGTTTGCGGGCTTGCAATCAGAGATTTTCCTTATTGGATCGTCCTTATTCCTTCTTCGAAGGTGCCCATACCATCTTAGTCTCTGCGCCTTTATATGTCTGACTATATCTTCACCATTCATGTATTGACTTATTTCATAGTTATATAGTCTTCTATACCCTACATTCGGGATCTGTTTTTTCCCTAGTATTCTCCATATGATTTTCCTCTCTAGGACTGAGATTTTCTTCGTCTTTATCAGTTAGGCTCATCGTTTCACCGGCATACTTTATTACTGGTCGTATCGCGGCTTTATAAATTTTAATTTTAGTTTTTTTACTGATGCATTTGTCCCTTATTATAGTTTATTTCAGAAAGGTATAGAGTAATAAAACCTCATTAGGTATGCAATGGGAGCACAGAGTGACACAACGAATATTTAAGCCACTTTCATAGTTTGGCATTGATTTCATTGTAAAATTCTTTCTTTTTATCAAGTGCTGGTAGTACCACCCGGGTTGGGGTCTATAATATGGGTTTAGCCTATTGTTATCCATTCACAAACACTGAAAATAGTGTGCCAAAGGCGTGCCGGTAGGATACTCGTAAAAAGGAAAGAATTTTATTTTAACAGAATAAAAATTAGGCATTATGTACATAGTATTAGGTACACTTATTTTTTATTGAACATTATACAAAAAATACATTATACAGAAATTAAATTATAAAAAATCATAATATTCTTCGTCATCTGAGGAACTGTCATCTCCTCTTGACGTTATAATTAACGGGTCGACGGTCCGATCGATCAAGTAGTCAAGATCCCACATTTTCTCCTCTTCTTTAATGACATGCTGGACTGCTTTTCGCCAGTTCTCTGGTGTCACCTTCTTAATGGCTTGATCAAACAGTAGCTTAAGGTCTTTCATTTTGAATGTCGTATTGTGTCTTGCTACAAATCCTTTCACTTGCGCCCATATAAGTTCTATAGGATTTAGTTCGCAATGATATGGCGGTGTGCGCAGCACAATTACACTATGTTTTTCTGCTATATATTCCATGGCGTATTTCATAAAACGATGCTTGTGTAAATTTGCTATAGCTAATAGTTCTTTTTTTATCAAATTATCTTCAAATTCAATACTTTTGGTGGTTAACCAGTCAATAATTTCTTGTTTTCTCCAAGATGAAGTTGTAGTCTTCTCTATGCGTCGAGAATGATAACTACTACTGAATCAGCTGGAAGATATTTTATCATTTCACCAAAATAGTCTTCAAAAACATCCGAATCCATGTCCTCGTGGTAATCTCCCGTATGGCACGACTGAAAGGTTAGCAAACCTTCTTTTAAAAATCCCTCTTCGCTTCCAATATGGACGATTATTAGTCTTTTCCCTTTACCTGAAGGCACCTTAATACCCGTTGACAGGCCTTCCATGAAAGCTTGGCGAGCACTGGTTATATTTTTGTCTTGCCACATTTTTGGTACTGTATAACCTTCATTGATCCACGTCTCATCAAGATAAAAGATTTTCTTCTGCTCTGTTCTGTACTGCTTTATACTTTTTAAGTATTTTCGTCGCCAGCAAACAATTTCATCGCTTTCCAGTAAAAGTGCTTTACGGTTATGCTTTTCCCAGGCAAAATCCATATTTCTCAAAGTGGTCCATAAAAGTTTTTTAGTTATCAACGGAATACTGTCATCCTGGCCAAGCTCCATTAAAATCTTATCTAGGGTGGGTATTTCTTTTTTAAAATAAAAAGAGTGAACTTTTCTTCGAATTACACTTTTGGTGTCTTCATCAAGGACTTTTACTGGTCTGCCTGGACTTTTCTTGGGAGGCTCCACTTGGCCTGCTATCTTTCTCTCCCGCACTAATTTAAAAACGGTGGACTTTCCAACTCCAGTCATTCGGGAACATCGGTCGACAGTTTCTTGTACAGTAAATTTCGGGTAATCGTATTTTATGCAATCATGTACATTTAAAATAATAAGTTTTTCATTCACTGATGTAAATGGTGTGAATGTCGCCATTTTATTACTAATCTTATAATACTGTGAACACTATTTACGGCTTAACAGCAAATACTGATGCGTTAAACTAAACAAATATACTTATAAAGGTCTAAAAATTTTGGGTAAGGCACCTTGCGGCGCATGGTTGAGCCGAATCTGAAACAGAGTTGGAATTAGGCAGAGGCACTAATAGAAGGTTAAACGGTACCTGTTAAACGCAAAACGTAACTGTATAATCTACTCCCTACACAATATTTCGATATTGACCTTCAGGCCAGAAAACATACTTTTCCTAATTCTCTTACGCAATTACTTGAAATTTTAATATTACAAACAATACTATTTCAAGGCCTACACCTATGGCCGACACCGAAATTGAGCCGAACTGGACGGAATTCCCCATTTTATTACTCTATACCTTTCTGAAATAGACTTATAGTTTCTGATACCTCCAATATACTTTGTTTCCGGCCATTATTCTTGCGTTTATCTCCGAACTTCTGTTGTTCTTCTCATCAATTACTATTCCCAGGTATCTGAAGTGATATTTACTCTTTGAAAAGTATAATCTCCCAAATTTATAGTGGCATCGATGTAACATACTTGTTTGTTTTTTATTATTAGCACCAAAAAAATTAACATTTTATGATATTTTGCTTTACCTAATTATCCTTATTGCTTCCGCAACTGTTTTTAAAAACTTCACGAGATAGAAGTAGATTAATCTTTTGTTTAAAAAAACTGATGCTTTTTGTGTCAAAAAAAGTAATAATAGTTAATAATAATCAGTGTAGAACAACAAGTACCTAGGGTGTTGTAGTTAATCGACGAATAAAATTTTTATACTATCCACAAATTTGAATTCAAAATCATTAATCTTGTTATAAGCACAATGCCATTTACATTCAGTCCAGACCAGTACATTGATATGCTATTGGTTTATGGTGAATGCAGGAAAAATGCTCGACGAGCGGCCCGTTTATACCAAGAACGTTTTCCTCAACGTCCTCAGGTATCACACATGGTGTTTCCTAAATTGGAACGGAAGATGCGCAGCGGTTCGTTCCGAAACAAAAACCGAGCACTGCACCGATATCCAGTGAGAACTGATGATAATGTAATTAATGTACTTGCGTATGTTGGTATCAATCCTCATACTTCTGTTAGAACCATATATGAAGATCTGGGATTTTGAAGCAACACAAATATCACCCATTTAAACTACATTTAGTTCAAGGACTGAGGACTACTGTTTTCGACAGAAGATTAGAATTCATATCTCTAATCCATGTTATGATTGCCGACAATCTCTTACTATTAAATCAAATATTTTGGAGTGATGAAAGCCGCTTCCACAACAATGGTGTAGTTCATACACACATTATTGGTCGAACGAAAATCTGGGTTCGTTCAACTCGTTTTCAAACAGTTTGGGGTAAAAATGTATGGTGAGGGTTATTCAATGTTCATTTTATTGGGCCAAACTTTTACGAGGGCACATTGACTGGACACAGACATTGAGATTTTCTTGAAAACAAATTAACTGAACTTATGGAAGACATTCCTTTGGCAGAGCGAAATACAATGATCTGGCAACAGGACGGTGCTCCACCTCATAATGCAGGCATTGTTACGGAGTATCTCAATCAGTTACGCAACTATAGCTTGGTCTCCCCGCTCGCCCGATCTAACGCCACTGAACTTTTTTTTGTAGGGTTATCTTAGAGAATTAGTATATCAAACACAGCCTGTAGATTTAGATGATCTTAAAGAACGCATTCGTGAGGCATGTCGTAGTATTACACCAGCTATGATTCAGGCTGCGTGCACAAGAGCGCTTTTAAGACGTTTTGAAGCTTGTATGGAATCGGCGGGAAATAATTTTTAACACTTACTGTCATTTTTTCTTCATTATTTGTATTTTATTTTGATAAGGAAATTTAGAAATTACAAAATGTTAATTTTTTGGGTGCTAATAATAAAAAACCGACTAGTATTTCATTAATTCATTCGTATATTTGGGTTGTACTCATCAACCCAGGCACTTGAACTGAATCTTTGTACCATTTCCCATGTTATCTACTTCCATTCCAGAAGCTTCGTGTCTTCTATAAAGGCCACTAGTTTGACTAGAGGGATTTTCAGTAGTTGTGATGGTTGTATAAATTCCTCTCCAAAGTGCTTCCGTCTAAGTTCTTGTAAGTCCTCACAGAAGCAGAGTATGTGGGTAGGTGTTTCATCATCAAGTTCACATTTTCTGCACATAGGTTCACTAACTTTGCCCATATTGTACAGATGTTTCCTCAAGGTGCAGTGTCCAGTCACCAGGTCGGTAACTGTCTTCAAATGTCTCTTACCCAGTTTCAGTAGCCTGGTTGAGAGTTCCTTGTCTACTTTGTTCAGTAAACTCTTGGTATGAAGGTGCCCTTGTGTCACCCTCCATTTGAATTGGTGTTCCCTATCTAGCCAGTTCCCGATTTCCCCTCTTATGCAATCTTTTGTGATTCCACAAAACGGTTCCGGACCTATGAAGTCTCCTTTAGAGCATTCTTTAGCTAACTGGTCCGCCATTTCATTACCTGCAATCCCCTCATGTGCCGGCACCCATATTAGAGACACTTTGTTGTCTCTTGCCAGCCTGTTGAGGGATTCTTTGCAGTTTTTCACCAGTCTAGACTTAGTTGTTGGATTACTGATAGCCTTAAGCAGAGCCTGGCTGTCAGTGAGTATTTCGATTTTTTGTCCGGTATATCCTCGACCTCGACTAGTATGTTACATCGTTGTATTCCAAACAGAGTGACAAGCAATTTTCAACGAAATATACAGGGGGTGCCATTTGAAAATAGAAAGTGAGGGGTGGCTGCCAAAGGATTGTTAAGTAAGTTTCTGATACGTCATTAGGAAGGAATTTTGATGCAATTCACAACAGTTTTTACAGTATTGGATTATCTTTTAAATTAAGCGAGATATTGCCGGTAAACGATAACTTGGGACACGCTGTATACCATTTTCTTTGTAAACATTTATATCCAGTTTTATTATCTTTGAAACAAAAAAAAATAGTTTTATATATCTCCTGGGAAACTACGATCAAGTGAGATCAAAAGAATGCGTAAAACAGAATAAGACAGAACTAAGAGTTTTGATAAGTGTCTTAAAAGGACATTTTCGCCTGAATAGGAACCTCAAAAAGTTCAAACTGGTGTGGAAGGGAAAATGTAGATTCTGTGGAATAAAAAGTTATACTTCAATTCTCATACATGCAGAATGCATGGCACTACAGAATCCCAGGGCAAACCTTCTGGAAGATTACAGGATAGAAGAGGAGGACTTGTCTAAACTGAAGCCTGCTGATATCCTAGAATTCCTTCAAGGAATAGGACCAAAGGAACTACTAGTTCTTGAGACTTTCCTTAGGATGATCTTTTAGGTCTTGGTGAATGTTCATAAAAAAACCACATACTTACTTACATATTTTTAGATAATATGTATTGATAGGTGAACTTTATGTGTAGTAGCCATTTGCTAATTAACGTTTCCTTTGTTAATTTTTAGGTGGGGCTCGTACAATAAATGTGATTCTCCTAAAAGGCTAATTGAAAATATGCTGCAGCACATTGCGTTAAAGCATCCAGTGAGTAATATAATTGAAAGAACATCATTAAAATAAGAAATACATCATTTCTAGTGGTAGAGTTCGTTTTTATAATATAGGTACCTATATTATTAGAGACCCAAAGAACTTATTGATATAGTTAAAATTTGGAATATGATTACCTTTTCTCATCACATTTAGTATATTTTAGGACATAGACTACATCATATGGACTGGAGATTTACCACCACATGATATTTGGAATCAGACTAAAAATAGTAATTTGAATATTATCAAAGAGTGCGTCGAGCAAATGGTTCGGTTTTTTCCTGACATACCGATATTTCCTGCTGTGGGGAATCACGAATCAGTGCCAGCTGGAAGGTGGGTTTTTTGTTTTGATTTCAAATAAAATTGATTTAGTCACTAATTTTATTTTTAGTTTTTCTCCTCCGTGGATGAATAATAAAGAGCATAACATCAATTGGTTATATACCACACTAGCCAATCACTGGAGAAGATGGTTGCCATCTACGTCAGGAAATACTCTTTTGCATGGAGGTTTTTATTCGGTATTACTCCTACCAGGATTTCGACTAATATCTCTAAATACAAATTATTGTCATTCTTTAAGCTGGTAAGTACCTGCCCGAAAGAAAACAAAACAAAATTGCAGTATATTTTTTTATTTATAGGTGGCTTTTAGTAAACAGCACTGATCCCGCACAAGAATTACAATGGTTGGTCCATGAACTTCAAAACGCCGAAGTAAATAATGAAAAAGTGCACATAATTGGTAAGTAATCAAAAGGGAATATGACAGAGGAGGATTTTAGGGATTTTGGACAGAAATAGCTATAAATACCTACAAAATAATAACAAGTTAAATTCAATACATATTCTTAGGCTACATTCGTAATCAATTCGCTGGCCAAGTGGCACTTTGGCACGCAAGCTGAGCAAGTCTATTTCAGTGTGATCGTTCACAATGCAATTTGGCGTCAGAGTTGAAGTCGTTGAACTTTCACTTCGACTTGCACTTCGTGCCGGCTATGGGACATGCGCATTAATTTTTGATATATCTGACATCTGTCTGATACTTTGACATTTTCATCGAATTGTGAGTTTTTGGTTTGTTTTTCTTGATTTTTCCGTACGACTGATTGATTAAAAAAATAAAATGGAGGAGGAGGACATTACTTCTACTTTACTCGCACTACTAAACTCCAGTATATACCTACTGCTATAAAAAATAAATCCAAATCCAAATTATATATTATAACCTCAGACTGAACTAAATACTGACATAATCATGCTTCGACCATAGGTATGTTGAAGAAATCCTGACAATTATTTAGGTACGAACGCGCTTGCGTTAAAGTCGACTTTAAAGTTATTGTGAATGGCAAATTTCGTGCCGACTTGCGTGCCAAAGTGCCACTTGGCCAGCGAACTGATTAGGAATTGTAGCCTTATTCACTAATGTTTGTAGGACACATAGCTCCTGGAAGCTCTGACTGTTTGAAAGCTTGGTCACAGAACTACTATTCCATAGTGAATCGTTATCAAAACGTTATTACAGCTCAATTTTATGGACACAGTCATGCTGATGAATTTGAGCTATTCTACGAAACTAAAAATTACAGTAAGAAATTGAAGAGAAGGATGAGGTGGCAATCTTTGATAAATAAAAGTAAACATTTTTTAAAATTTACAGGTGAGCCAATTAACATTGCTTATCTTGGTCCGTCGATAACGACATATGAAAACCATAATCCTGCTTATAGAATATATTACATTGATGGGGATCATAATGATTCCACAAGGGTAAGTGAAATTTCATAAATCGCTATATCAAAATCATACCATAATCTTGAGAAAACCTCATAGCTATAGATATTCTTGTTATATTTTTTATCAATCAGACAATAACTTTATGACATTATTCAATGTTATGCTGTTCGGGATGTGCAATGCTCCTGCGACCTTCGAGTGACTTATGGAAAATGTACTTAGAGGGTTGCCAACATTCAAGAAACACCAGAAAAATTTGGAAGCAAGCTGCAGAACAAACGCTGAATGCAAGATGCCCATTCCAAAACAGTCAACTATTTTGACCATAATAGTGAGTAGCGAAGGCATAGCAGTATATAATAGAGAAATCAACGCCAATGCCAACCAAGGAAGGAAGGGATTTCATGTGAGACGAAGAGTGTTCAGCGGCTTTTGACACCTTGCAAACACATTTCTACCAAATCTGGATAGAGAATTAATTTTAGACACTGACGCCAGTAATTTGTGGGAATAGGACGGGTACCTTGGCAGATTCATGAAGATAGGAGAAGGTAATTGGGTACTTTAGTAAGGTACTCTCGAATCCTGAGCAAAACTACTGCGTCATCAGAAGAGAACTCGTGAGAGTCATGAAGAGAGTGGAACACATCTACCAATACCTACACGGCAGGAAGTTTTTGATTTGGACCGACCATGCAGCTCTGAAATGGTTATTGCAGTTTAAGAACCCGCAAGGTCAAAGAGTCAGATGGATTGAACGACTCCAGGAAGACGACAATATTTTTCACTGACCCGAAATAAGTCACCGAACACTTTCCTCGCGAGTTCCATTCGCACTTGTCCGGTTTTGTAATTTAAGTTAACCCCCAAATAAATATATAAAACTTTTAGGCGGTTTTGGATCATGAGACTTGGACTACTGATTTAGGCAAAGCGAATGAAGGTGATAATGAACCAAATTGGTACAAACTGTACTCTGCACGAGATGCATATGGTATGAAAACTCTTTCTCCGAAAGAGTGGAATAAATTTATAGATAGGATGGTAGCTGATCCATACCAATTCGATTTATTTTATAGGTAAGCGACAAACTTTTATAGGTTCCACCCCTCAAAAAAATTATTTAAATATAATAAAGACTAACTTTACGGTAATGGTCGTGTAGAAAGGATTATTTTCTTTTTTCAGGAACTATTACAGGAACAGTCCAACAAGACCGTATTGTGATTCCGAATGCAAAGTGCAAATTTTATGCGATTTAAAAAGTGGAAAGTCCCAGGACAGATTACATTTGTGCAATGAACTACAATATTCATAATTATACTCAATTTTTTACAATCAACGAACCAATCAAAGCTGAAATGTACTTATTTAAATTTACCTTGTAATATAGACAGATATTGTTGCCAATTCTTGCATTTTTTTCAAAATTCCCTTGCAAAGAATCATAGACGCCAAAAATTGTGGTGTATTCAAAATAGAGTAACAAAAAAATTAAAAACATGAAACAAAAGGAATGTTGACAGTTGCAGGAATAAATGTGCCATGATAATATCCCTGTGATATCATTGATCACTTAGTAAAGTCTTAATCTTACAAACTAGTAGGATTCATAAGGAACCCAACAACAACAAGGTTATCACAAAAGCTGATAAAAAACCCTTGTCAAAAGGAAAATGACAAAATAATTTAACATTACCATCATATACACCTCCAACAGCAATACCAAGCCACTATCGTCACCATCAGTTCAAGAGCTTTGGCCTTATGAAGATGCATTACTCGCGACTCATCATTTGAAGATAAAGTTGCCCCTAAAGGCACCTCTTCAGCATTCAGCTCATTAATTCTAAGATACCTGAGCCAAAAAACATCGCCGTAGTCGACAAAGAGAAGTTCACATAACCAGCTCAAAGAAATTCACCTGCTTATCCAGGAGAATCTGCAATCCCTGTTAATGTAAGTGGCAGGGACAAATATTCATCTGAACTGATTAAACTGCCCATTTTTTAACATTTTTGGTTACTCATTTGTTATTGAATCGTATTAATTATGATGACTGTAATTTTAAAACATATTATTGATTGCATTCAATAGATGTTTTCACTATGATTATTATTTCGTATCAAAATTTTTTCACCAGTACGTCATATTATGTAGTTGTACAGTAGTCACAAGGAACGTCCCAAGAATGAATTTTGTCTATTCATAGGATCGTAAGAACATAAGAGCATTACATACTGAACTGCATTGCTGTGGATAGGTGGAATGGATTGTACAACTGTGAAAGGGTTATTATCTACTCCATTTGTATCCGTAAGTTATATTTTGTTAAAATATTGTAATTTTTTTTTTGAAAGTTTTACTGAACATATAAAACATCTTTTCTACAAGTAGTATATATTTTGTCGAAAATTATGTATTTTTGTATACAATTTATTTAAACAGACAGTAGTATAAAGTAGCTTATTTAATTTATCTTATAAATTACTTTTACTATATAAAATATTGTATATAGTTCGTGTATAAAGTTCTTTCTACTTCACATTCTGGTACCTACCTATTTTAATATCATAACTACACTTTTTTTTTTAATTTTCAATAATATTGTTAGTGCAGACGTTTACAATTATTTTTCGATATGGACAGTTTATCAGTGGACAACAATTTTATTAGTTGGTTCAGTACTTCATATTTTTAAGACCATTCAACATTTTTTTGCTATTTTCAATCCTCCAAGAAAATCATTGGTAACGCATTTTATGATCTGGAAATTTAACTATCTTTAAAATTTATAGAGGAAAGGCGCCTAATTTCGGATAGCTTTTTTGATTAAATCAAATTTCGGCGAAAAAAATGTTTGTGGGAGTTTACCCTCATCCAAAGCTTACATGGTAGTCTAGATAAGTAAACAAAATTGGTATATTACGTTTATTAGATAAAAGAAATCGTGTTATTTAAGCTGGGTACATTTTTTGTAAGAGATATATAGGTTTCCTAATTTCGGATAGGGTATCCGAAATTAGGATCCCTTTTTTTCTAATTGCTTTCCTCAACAAATATTTACAAATCCAAACAAAAGTCACATATATAAGATTTTTTCTTGTCAGAATTGGAACACTGTTCATGACACCATCCAAAACACTTTACACATTTGATCCACTTTTCACCGCGCACATCCTCGGAATATAAACTGCCACAAAACATGCAATCTGCATCCAAGGTATCGTCATCAACATCCGTATCCGAATCATCATCTAGGATAGGATCCTCTCCAGTATCGGATAAGTCGTCATTAATCTGAACTTTCTTTTTCTTCTTCGACATTACTTTTTCTTTATTGCTCTGGGCCAATTCAGTCCGCTTTTTTGGTGTTTTCTCCTTTAGTGAATTTTTACGTTCCTGTTCTTCCAGGCTTTGTTCAAGTTGATTTTTATAGGGAGTACTAGTTATTACCCAACTGGATCCTTGTCGGGATTTCCTTGATTTATTTGCTTGTCCACTACACGAAGGCAGCGGGCTAATATCCATGGCCCGCACAATTTTTCCTTTGGCTTCATCGACATCTTTAAGAATCGGATGTTTTTTGGTTTGTGGAGGTGTCTCTTTTTGTTTATTTTGTCGTGCCTCTTCCTCATCTCTTGGGGGCGTTCTCTCGTTAATTTCCTGCGGTGTTGTTGCCCGTGGTGGTGTTCTCCCCCGTTTCCGGTCCATTAAGAACTCATGTTCAGAAAAAATATTTGTTTAATGGATATATGCCAGATTTTCGGAAACCGTTGGCAGAAACCTCAGCAGTTGCAGTTTTTAAGTATGCAGGACACATTAGATTACAAATCTGGAAAGCAGTTATGTTACGACAAGGATTATGTCTTAGCCGCATTTGGATTTGTTCAGAGTAATACGTTTTAAAGGGGCCATAAAAGATAAATCTAATAGCTGTATTTTATGTGATGTATGTGATGGGATATATATATATATATATATGTAATTGTAGCATGGTTTTTTCGTCCTGCATCAATCACATCCATATTTCTGGTGTGGCTGTAGTGACCATCGAGGATGAGCACAACTGGATCCTCACGGGATGGTTTTGTATGAGCGATGAAGTGTTGCATCCACTTGGAAAATATGTGTTGCTGTATCCATCCTGATGGATGGCATGCTGCTATTGAACCCGGTGGCGCTCCATCTAACAGTTCCGCTTTCATATTTTTCCTCGGAAAAACAAATAATGGTGGCACAAACCCACGAGCAGCGTTCATACACGCCACTACTGTCACTAGTGCTCCTCTCTCAGTGGCAGTTATTGCTCCAACTTGCTTTTTCCCCTTTAATGTGATGACTCGAGAATTTTTTGTCTGCGCCATTGTAATTTCGGTTTCATCGACGTTATAAATTCGTGCTGGGTTATAATTGATTTTTTCCATTGATGATTCCAATAAATCAAAGAAGCGATTAATGTTTTCCGGTGTAAATCCTTTAATTCTCGCCTTCGATATCCCTTGAGGTTTCCTGAAAGTTAATAAAGGATGCCTTTTGAAGAAACCTCGTAACCATTTTTTTCCAGCATTTTCATTTTGCCTTGGAAAAGGATGGCTGAGACCATTTCTCATTGCAATTTGGTAGGCTATTTTTTTATGTCGGCAGCGCTTATACCATAGAAACGTCTGTCCATTTCCAGACAATAAGATGCCAAATCCTCCTCCATTTCTCTGGAAAGTGTCGGTCTTCTGCCAATTGAAACAGCCACTAATTCTTCTGGAGTTTTGTCAGTTTGTTTTACATAATCTTCCAGTGTTGATTTTGGAACGTTAAACGTTTTTGAGGTACCCCATTTTCTTTGCCCTTACGGCGTTAATGGCCAGTTTCATTTGGTCACTGTCCCACTGTTTATGTTTTTTTACCTGTCTAGGCATATTTTTCTGAAAATAAAGAGTTAGTGTCAGTCAAACATCTATAAATGTTTAATTCTGTGCGGGCAATTAATTTCGATTCCTAATTTCGGATATCCGAAATTGGGCACCCCTAGCATTAGGCAACACTCTATATGTTAGGTTGTGTTTACAAATACAAAATTTTCTAAAATTATACAACTCTAACTAATGCTACATCTCAATTAACCTTTTAACTTACCCAGGTAAAATTTTCAGTTATTAACAATTAATATTATTTAGGTTATCGCATTTTGAATGCCGCTTAACAAAATACTACTAACAGGTGTTTATAGATACAGTGACTATATACAAGACAGTGGCGACAATGCAACTAAACCCCGCCCCTTCCGCCATATTGAGGCAAATTTGAATATCAAATGCATATAATTTAAATGGATATCTATAATAAAACTAAGAATTTGGAACATAAATACATAAAAATATACATTATATCTCTTGGATTTTGATAGGAAATGGGTATCTTTAAATAAAACACACAATTTTTATTTTTTTACCTAATTATATTTAGTATAATAAGGAAAAATAACGATTCAAAAAATAATATATATAAATTGCTTGTACAGTATGATAGGGGACAAATCATGAAAAAAATTATATTGCTATAGGTACAACTGTTATTATCTTCAAATATAACCATAGATTCAGTTAATTATCAAATAAAATCTATAAATAACAAATTCAATATCAGAAATATAACATATATATTACTCGATCGGTTTCCCATCGTGCATCGTCAGGATTATAAACTATAAAAATTGATATAAATATAATTTCTGATGTGTAATCTATCTTTTGTTGATTTTATTTGATAATTATGGAAAGCTTTTTTCATTCCTGGAGTGATAGCCATTTCATCCAAAACCAAGACACAATCCTTTTCATGAGTTGAAAATTGCTCCACTTTCAATTCTAAAAATGAAAACACCTCATTTAGAATACCTAAATCAAACTTCAAGTTCTGGAGTTTTCTCTGTAAAGTTCTGGTTGATGAAAGAGGGCATTCCTTGTTTTATTAGTTCACTATATCCACTACTACCACAACTAAATTTTAATTTTAAAGAACTTGTAATGGTGTTGTTGGTCCACTTCATTAGCTTATTTGTTGTTTTTCCATTTTTTTTTTTCTTTTTTGAAGCTTCTATTTGATCTTTGTTGAATATTTGCATTAGTAGTTCACAGTCCGAAGAATTGGGAGTTTTTTCTCTTTTTTTTTATTAGCTTCTTTCGTGTTGCTCTTACAGTTTTTTTGTATCAATAAGCTCTACTTTTTTCTCTTCCATACAACTTCTTGTACCTGTTTAATTTAAGCTGTAACTGAGCTATCTCACTCATTGTATCAATTTCTGATATTAACGATGAGGGAGTTGTACATAAACTGTCTTCACTCAAACTGCTTTTAGATATTGAAAATTGTTGACCTGATTCTACATCCAAAGCTAAATTTGAAGTAGATGGTTATGGTAATTCCTCTGGCACAGTCTCATCTAGAGCTAAATTTTGACCTAGAACAAATTATTAAAAAGTTTTTTACATTATTATGTGGGGATCAGTTGTAATTACCAACAGATATCTACTTACCCGACAAACGTTTAGGTGTTTTTGGAGAATAAAATTTCCTTGGAACTGGGGATTTCCTTTTAGGTTTTGGTTGCACAAAGGAAAATATTGTAGGAACAGCATTTAACTTTAATATTTTCTTGCCATCTACACGAGGTTGATGCTCCCACATTTCAGGAGCAAAATGAATTTTAAACAAAATCTTACATTAAAGTTTATCTCAATAATGACTAACAATAATTTTAAATCAGATATAACAATTAGAAGTCCTAAAGCAAAGGCTTCTACCTACCTCACATAAACACGAATAGTCTGTTGGAGTCCACTTATCTCTTCGAATTTTAATAAGCCATTCTTTTCTTCTAGATGGATCTCTAGGAAAACGTTTCATGAGAAACCCTTTTTTAGCAGAATTACTGCAATCTATTACGGTACAGCCCGGCATTTCCAATGTTATTATCTAGAAAAAAATTAAAACTTGATGAATAGTTTACAATTTCTAGCGTTAAGCTTACCAAATTTCACGAGTTTTCCGATTCGTAATAAAATTATTTATAGGTCCAAATACAAGTCTTTCAATTGTCTAAAAGCAAAACACCTCTTTTTCACTGAATATTCACCAAAAAAGCACAAAACCAATCATTCTAATCA
Organism: Lochmaea crataegi; assembly: GCA_947563755.1. Taxonomy (NCBI): domain Eukaryota; kingdom Metazoa; phylum Arthropoda; class Insecta; order Coleoptera; family Chrysomelidae; genus Lochmaea; species Lochmaea crataegi. Next base: position 30,585,353 of record OX387422.1, on the reverse strand, counting down.
CAAATGTAACAAGCACTATAAGAAACTTCGTATACACCAAACGTAAACAAAGAGATTTTAGCCTCAATATGGCTGCCAAACTGCCAGCCAATCAAAAACGGGTTACCCTATTGTCGCCACTGTCTTGTATATAGTGACTGTATTTATAGATTTTCACGACTGCCCTCTATGAGGAAGTAGCCAAATCACAAAATATTTTCAGTGAATATTTGTTTTGGTCATCTTAGATACCTGTACGTTATTTTATGTAAAATTATGTGATTTGATTCTTAGATAAGCAGCTATCCGAAATTGAGAACCTATCCGAAAGTAGGCGCCTTTCCTCAATACTTAAATACAAATGATGCTGTATTTTGATTATACTGGAGTAAACAAAGATTCATTTGTACAAAATTTAAATATTTTCAAAAAGTAAGATATTAAATGTAAAATGAAAAAAACAGGTTAATAAAAATGTTTCAAAGTGAAATTTTACAACTGAGTTTTCTGCTTGTTCCTGAATATTGGTCTTCCAAGATAAGCCAAATACAATCAAAAAGTTTGTATCCAAAACAAATGGTTACCTATTTGGAAAAACAACGTAGATTAGTCCATTTTGAATGGTACACTAACCAAATGTAAAAAGATCCTAAGAAAAAATTAGTTCAAGCATATACAACATTGAATTGACCCAAAAGAAAAATATTTTGAAAAACTATTTTTCGTTAATATACTTACTTCTCTTTTGTCAAAATATAAATAAAAAAAAAACCTCCAAACTACCAAGAAAATTCACCCTCAGAAGTCTTATGAGGTTTACATATGTAAGTATGTTTTTGAGAGCTAAAATATAAAATAGTTATTGCGCCTCCTTGTTCTACTCAGTTCCTGGGGAAAGTCTCAGAGACTACTAAAGTTCCTTTAGTTTTATTCCTTGAAGAAATTTTAGGATATCCGTAGGCTTAGGCAAGTTCTCCTCTTCTATCCAGTAGTCTTCCAAGTGGTGTGACCTGGTATTATGAAGTGTGATGCATTCCCCAAGTATGTGAATGGAGGTTTCTTCTTTCATTACACAGAATCCACATTTTTCCACTAGTTTGAGCTTATTGAGGTGATCATTTAGTGTCCTGTTACGACACATTTCAAAACTCTCAATTCAGTCTCACTCCGACTTATGCATTATTTCGATCTCACCTGGTCATATAGTCTCTCAGGAGTATATTTGATGGACTTTAGCTTCACTAAAACTTCCCAATGGTCCGAACTTCTCGTTTTTCCGGTTTAACTTATTTCTTTCAATATTATATTGGTGGAGGGTTCCCGTCCTCACAAAGATGACTCGGCCACTCTATAGTTCATCTGCTATTTCATGTCCTTTTATTCTAGTATGTCTTGAAACCCACAATAGAGAGACGATCTTTGTCTTGTCTAGTGAACAAGTTTTTCTAGGCATTCCATATAATTTTAGAACTGATTTCACAAGAACTGACTGCTTGAACATCCGACATGATAATCCTTTGCCTTCTACATATTTTAACAATGTTAAACTGGGCACATGTAAATGTCCGCTTGAAAAATGCTTGGGGTTTTCCCAAACCTTCAGAGTGTTTTTTTTCTTATGAGGTATAAAAAGACTCAAATATTTTAGTATTTTTTGCTTAATTTTTTCATTATCTTTCAGATGTTACAATGCATGAGAGTGATATGGCTTTCATTAGAGGAATTTGTAGCACGTATTAAACGTACTACACGCCATCCTCAACTAGATGATGATATTGAAGCAGCTCAGACACCGATATTGCAACAGACCTTATTCGGAAGCAGCTTGCAGGAAACTATGGACCTTCAAGCATTTCGCTGGCCAAACCGACAACTGCCGTGGGTTCAAGTAGAGCTTACGCAACAAATTTTAAGACTAAATGGTTTGGCAACAGAGGGTATTTTTCGAGTATCAACGAGCTCAGACTACATAAATATATTAAAAATTCAAATGGATACGTGGCAAGTAGGTGATCCTTACGATGCTCACGTCTCTGCTAATCTACTTAAACGTTGGCTACGCGAGTTACGTGATCCTTTAATACCTTTTTCTTTATATTCGGAATGTATGATTGAGCCAATTACCCCTCAACGCGCATGTAATGTAGTTCTTAATCTACCCACCATTAATAGGTTTGTGCTGTGCTACCTCGTTAGATTACTCCAAACCTTCAATAAACCTGATATTATACAGTACACTAAAATGGATGCTTACAATTTAGCTATGATTTTTGCTCCAAACTGCTTGAGAAGTAATGATCCAAGTACCGGGTTATTCAATGTAGGAAAGGAGATAGCATTTATGAAATGCCTCATACAAGAACTTGATACTGAATATGTGAAAAATATGATCTGAGTTCAAAACTACCTTTTTTGCAAAAATTTTCTTTAGTTATCAACATATTCTACAAAAAGACGTGTGTGTTTTCATAGTGCTAGTATGTCACGTTTTGCGACTCGTAACACATGATTTAGAATTGGAATTGGCGTTTTACAAAGCGACTTTAAGGATCTTCTCAATATTGAAGATCACTTTCCGGAAAATAGAAGTTACTTGAAATTACAAGCAACAAAGTACCTTTAGATGAAATATAACCTTGATGATCTCTACACTAAGTATTAGATAACGCTCGAAGCAGTCATAATGTCATAAATCCTTGGGAATAATTTAAAATTTTTGAGACAATTGGGAAGTTAAAACAAAGCCTGGTTGAAGACTTACAACCAGTTTATAACGAAGTACTGCCCATTACACAAAATTAAAAAAAATTCATTCTACTCCACAGCAATGATATTTTAGTATTTTAAGATTTTTTAATAATAGTTTTCGTTTATGTCACTTTGTTTATTCCAAAGATACTTATGTAATTAGATTAACATGTAATAAGTTATTTTCTGTATAAAATTATGTCAAAAAGCTGGTTGTATTTTTAATTGTGGAATAAAGGTCGAGTACTATGTATTTGGCGTCACGGGAGAGTCATGAATTTGGCGCCCTTATATATCTATCTCTGTATCTGTAGAGTGGGGAGGGTGAGTTTAGGCCCACAGCACTTAGGCCACATGTGACCCATTGTACATTGTCCTCCTAGGTCATCGTCCATCCTGTCCTTTTAAGGAAGGTGGACAGGCCACTAGGAGACATCTCCTTTATATCGTCAGGTGTACCTACAAGACTCACCGAACACACACTCTTTTATTGACGATAACTCCGGGCACTCACATAAGACATGCCTGACAGTTTAATCTTCTTGTTCACACATTCTGCATAGAGGTGTGTCCACTAGCCCCATAGTATGGAGGTTAGTTGACAGTGGCAAATCAGAAATCCTACTGTTAGGGGAAGTTTTTTCCTGGTCTTCGCCAAATATTTCTTCGGCGACAGCTTCCCAGGGTCGCCCAAGGCGATCCTGGCAAGACTGCATCCTTTGATTCCATCCCATCTCTTAAGGATTGAGCAATGGTGTAACGCTTGGCTAGTTCCGCAATTGTCGAAGTCGTCAGGCCGTAGGTGTCACTGGGTCCTAAAATTTTTAGTCCAGTCGCTTCCCTGGTTAAAGAATCGGCAATGCGATTACCTTTACTCCTGTCGTGCTCTTTAATCAAACTCAGGATAATATTGTTATCTACCGAGGCGTTAGCTAAATCTTGGTGGCACTCTAAAACTAGCCCTGATGTAACACGTTGTCTGTTCAAGGCTAATAAGGCTTGTCTGCTGTCAGTGCAGATTGTTATGTTTTTGCCAGAAATTCCTTTTCTGGTTAGTTCTTTTGTGGGAATTGAGATACCAGCCCGTTCTGTTTGAACCACGCTGGTATTTTTTCCCATTTCCCACTTAATTCTTAGGCTAAGTGATCTGGAGTAAACTCCTTCTTTGGTTTTTGAGACTTCTGTATATATGCGTACTGCATTTGCAGCATCTGACTCTTTGTTCTGTTTTATTCGTATTTTGTAGGGTTTATTAAACACAAACTTGGGCTCAATTGCATCATTGGCCGCCTGCAGCAGAGGTAGCGCAGTAAGCGCTTCTCGCCATAGGCTTAGCCTCAATTGACCCACTCCTACTTCGGGGTTTACACCAGCCGTACGCAATCGTAACATGGTCAAAACGCAACCTCTTTGACGTACTAGTCCAGAGGTGTCAGACCAGTAATTAATTCCATTGCCGTGGCTGGTGTTGTTCTCATGGCTCCTGTGATATTTAAACAAGCCATTCGCTGTATTTGATATAATTTTTGAATGACCGTTATTGCTTGTAGAAACTTCGGTCCCCATGGACTGTACGTTAGCATAGGTCTTATGATTGCAGTGTAGATCCAGGTGACCACACGGGGTGAAAGACCCCATGGGCGTCCCACTGTCCTCCGACATTGCTCATAAGCCACATATGCTCTTTTTGCTCTGCTCTGTAGGTGAGAGATTCATGTTAGCTTCTTGTCGAGGGTAATACCAAGGTATTTCACCTCTTCAGAGAAGTTTAATTTGCTATTGAAGATTTCGGGGAGTTTTAAGCCTGATAATCCTCTTTTCCTGGTGAAAAGGACCATCTCAGTCTTCTTGGGATTGATCGACAGTGAGTATTCCTTACACCATGTTTCTATAGATTTGAGCCCATCCTGCGCTCTATCGCACAGTGTGATCCCAAATTTTCCGGTCTGTAAGATAACTATGTCATCTGCGTATGCGATTGTGTAGAATCCATTATTGTTGAGGTGATTAATCAGGGTATCCAGGACTATGCCCAGTCCTCTCACTATGATGTCTTCTACATTGATACTTATTGCTCTACTAGAGAGCATTTTGAGTATCCATTCTCCCACTACCAGGGGTACATTCCTGGAGTTGAGTTGCTGGGTAATTGTTGGGAAGGTTGTTTTATCAAACGCTCCCTCAATATCTATGAATATACCCAGGGTGGATTCTTTATTGTCCAATGATCTTTCGATTCTGCCAACCACTTGGTGAAGGGCCGAATCTGTGGACCTTCCCGGGGTAGATGCATGCTGAGGGGTTGTGGGTTGTGAACTAGCACTTCTTCTCTTATATACCTCTCACATAGCCTCTCCATTGTTTCTAAAAAGAACGATGTGAGGCTAATAGGTCGGAATTCTTTTGGTAAGGTGTAATCCTTCCTTCCTGGTTTGGGTATAAATACCACTCGTACTTCTCTCCACATTCTGGGAATATACCTCAGAGCTAAAGAGGCTCTGAAAATTCCAACCAGGTACGGCATAAGGATATCCATTCCCCACTGAAGTAGGGCTGGTCTTATACCGTCAGGTTCTGGTGACTTGAAAGGGGAGAAGCCCGAAATGGCCCACCTTATCTTGTCCTCATCAATAATTACTGGACTAGCAAACTGCCAGTCGTATTGTAAGGGTGTTATTGGTACATCCGCCCAGTTCGTCGTTCCAGGAAAGACAGATCCTGGGAAGTAAGTTTCCATAAGAATCTCAGCGCTCTCTTGGAGGTTGGCGGCTTTGTCGCCATTTTCCCTCGTCAGGATGCCGATACTCTTATGGTGGTCGATTGAGAGTGCCTTCTGTAGCCTAGAAACTTGTGGGAAGTCTTCGACTGTCTCAGGGTGGTCTCTTACTTAAAATTTCTGTGTTACTTAGTTTTTATTAGTGAATTACTACCTCGAAATAATTTAAATTTCTTACAGGATTTTCTGCTCCTCCTAATGCTAATATTCCTACACATTCTTCTTGTCTTTCAATTACAGGTGGAATCAATTCCAAATTATTATCCACAATATTATTTTAATTCGCAAGTTCTTCCAAGATTACGTAATTTATAAGGTTTTCAATTGAAGGCGCTTTAGGTATATTTAGAAGATAAATTTAAAGGTTATGTGATGTGTTTATCTGTTTGTCACAGAGCATCAAAGCATAGACGTTCAGACACCTTCAAGCGCTTTCACAGAGCGCTGAACGCGCCCAATTAACCGGTACGCGTTGTGATTACGGAAATTGATTGAAGAGAAAACAGATATCAGATGAATTTTATAATGGAATTGTAAACGAAACCAAAGAAGCGCTATAAAGAAAACTAGATAGTCTTGAAATATCATTAAAGCAAAATCGTACCATACCATACAGGTATGAAGCGGACACATTATGAGGCCATGCCTCTCTCTTTAATTAAATAAACCGAAAAAGAGCTTGTAGAGCATTTGACCCTGATGAAAGAGTCTTTTACTACATCCTAATGTTGACATTGAACGTATATGCTACGTGTACTGCTTATTTGGATTTACCGTTGTGAAAGCTTTGTGGTAATAAAAACGCAGCTGATATGGAAAGAAAACGACAACTTGAAAGATAAGTTGATAAAATGCTTGTTTCAGTAATCAACTTTAATCATGAGAAGAAAAATCGATTCAATGTCAAACATGCCGCTTCTTACTGAGGAGTTGTGACAAAGGAATAACTTGAAGGTAAATCCAATGATTTCAAAGCAAAGTATCACGGATCGTTGTTAATTAGGCTTGCCAGATGGTCGGGATAATCCTGACTATTCATATGATATCCCGACTCCCGACAAAATATCACGACTTTTTATAAACTTTTAGTTTTATACTCGTGTATCTGTGCACAAATGTTAGCAGTGGAAAGCAATGCGTGCACAGTCATAGAAATTGATGATGTGATGAGAACTTTATTGGGCCACCTCAGAAACCGTTTGAATGACAAATTCTTCGGAAGCAAAAATAAAACATTATTGAAGAATGTATCCGATCATGAGAAAAATCATTTTTGTGTCGAAGCTGAACAGTTTTTAAAGCGATCCAACCAATATTTGCAAGATCGCTATGATTTTTCGGATAATTATTTATACAAGAAGCTCACTCACTTGTCTTTGTTGTGATAAAAGACTTGAAAGATTTAAAAAAAATTATGTCATTTGTTCTGCCCACTTTTGTAAGCAATGCAAAGAACGAAACCGCATGGCATTCCACCTAATTAAAGCTGAGCTAGTTATCCGATCATAATTGCTTAAATTTTAAGTCATTTTTAGGCACACCACAAGGAACGAAATTAATAGTCTGTGAAATCAAACTCTAAGTATATGTGGCAACATAAAAATAAGTAGATTTCAGCTCTAAAGTAAAAAAAATAAAATGTTAATTAGTTTTTTATTTATCCCGATAAAAACACCAAAATCCCGACAATTTGAAAATTTATTCAGAGATTTCAATTTTCTGATCTGGCAGCCCTATTGTTAATACACCTTGGTGTCATTATTTATTTTTCATTACTTATATCCCTATAATCTACATAGCAGATGTTATACAAAACCTTGTTCATTTTCATTTCAATGCCACGTTTCATTGCTATACCTATTGAAACAGTTTGTGTAATGACAATGATAAATAATTAAGTACAGATTAAATTGTTACAAAATTTATATTCTGATATGGGACGGATATAATCAATTTAATAGATCGATACATAATATGGAAGAGGCTGAAAAATATTTTAATTTTTAGGGGGAGTGATTTTGCAAATTATTTAGGAATTTGATTATTTCGATGATGATGGGGTGTACTGAATTACAGACGTACAGTACCTCTAAGCTTATTAGTTTCATTTATTTTTTGTATTTTGACAATACTGATAAATTCTAACCGTAATATTCTATGAACACCAAAGTACGTATCTGCAAATGTTCACGATAATTATCAGCCTATAATTTTGTGTTAAGTAATTGTAGTTAATGGACCATTAAATATTTGAACTTATGTGGAATGAGTCACATAAACATAAACGGGCTATTAAACGCTTATTTAAAACGTAAATAATTATTTTCATCTGATTAAGATATTTAGGATTTGTTTTAAAAATAAAAATTATCAACTCCAACTCTGCAGGAATGCGAAAAAAAGTAAATCTGGAACGAATAATGCAATAGGATAATTTTCACTTCATCAATTCTATTTCCCACCTTTAGATATCTTCTTTATAATAATCCTACTATGAAAGTTACTGTATTATTTTTCTAAACTGACATTTTGTATAATGAGCTCTCAAAACTATCGTTTCTTCGTTAGAAATAAACTGTTTTATTATTAGCACATACAAGATCTTTTAAGTAATTGATTTGTTACATAATATTGTTTACATTGTCTAATTGTTTTAAACTTCTCTCAGCAGTTATCAGGTTAACATGTCTGAAGCTCGTAAATTTGAGGAGTTTTTTATGTTCTCTATTTTCTCTATTCACTTGTGAGTGTACGATATATTTATTGTTCATCAAGCAGACTCCCAGACCCACAGGTTCTTATTTAAGAATGTGTTGTGAAAACAAGAGTTTCCTCAATCAAATATTGATCATTCCAATTTTTTTTAAATGGCACAATAGGTACCTAATAAAGACTGTTTCATTTTTGATATTCCACTCACATTTTATAACTAAAAGGAGTCATAACCCCAAAGTATGAGATAAAAAGTTATCGTTGGGACCACAAATATATCTAGAGAGAAGAATACAAGAATATGCCCGACAAGAGACACCTCATCAAGGTTAGTTCTACTCCATGCCACTAACTTTTAGGCATCGACAAACAATTTTAAAATTTTAAATGAAAAAAAGCCAATTAAGGTGAGAAAGGTAGAAACACCTTGTAGAATTTGAGTAAAGAAAAAGTTCCACACAGTTCTTATAGCCGGGCGAATAAATACTTAAATTCAGTAATCATATAACACTAATTTATTTCTGCCCAAGGATAATGGTATTAACACTCTAAGCTAAGGTATTAACAATACCATTTAAGTACTTCTTCTTTAACAGGAGGGGTGGCTAATCTATTCGTTGGATGGCTTCAGAAAATGCTCCTGGGATACTAGTGGTGCGCTGGAAAAGGTTTTTTTAGATGTGCCCTTGGGTTAGACTTGAAGTTTCCTCGAGTTAGACTTGAAGTTTCCTCGAGTTAGACTTGAGTATATTGGGGTTGGAGGACTTTAAGAGGCTGTGCTTACCTAAAAGTACAGGCAGATTGAAGATATGGTGGAAATGAAAATGTTATGGGCCACATAATATTGTTTCAGCTTTTGAGGGCAAAAGGAAGGCAGTTATTCAAAATAGGCATGATGACAGTCACTAAGAACAACTGAAATAATTGTATACATTACACAGATTCTAAAGCAATCACTTTTTTTACATTACAATTGTAATTATATTTATTTTAGTTAAAATATAAATATAAAATATGATAATCCGCCGATCACAAACGTGTGACGTCAACCTTTTGTATATCGTTCGAACTTTTATCGTATCTTCTGGTTTTGCATCGTTTAAATAATATTTACTCGTTATAGAATTCATGACTATCACACAAAATAATTCAAATTAATAATCAAAATAAATTTTTTATTTGCAAACTGTAAAATATTCGAAGTGTTTACATATGTGTGATGTCATAGAGACTCCATTACTATTCCAGCGTTTTGGTGCGAGATTTGAATTGTATTTTAAAAGCGTAAACTTCTAATTTAAAACACCTCTATTTTTTCATGAAACAACTTTTTTTGATAAAGCTCATGCGTACAAACATCTTGGAACAGTTTTTCAAAATCAGTCATAATGCCTATTAGTGAAATATTGAATTTACTGAAATCTTTCCAGCATATATGTCCCATGTTAAGAAAATAAGAAATAAATGGTATAGTTAAACAATCTCAAGAAAAAATATACTTTACGTTCAAATATAATCTAAATGATGACAAACCTTTATGTTGTAATAGTAAAATTAATAAATGATTACTCAAAAATATAGTAAAATAAGTAAGGCCAGCACTGGGTTAAAAAAATCATTCTGTGATAGAAATGTTATTTAACTTTAAAAAACTTGCAAAGAGTTCCACAGAAATACAACACAAAAAAAATAACGTAGTTATTCAAGCACTGATTTTGAATAATACAATTCATATCAGAAACGTGTTGAATTAAAATGAATCTAATCGTATGTTTAAAAAAGTTATTGTGCAAAAGCAAAACAAAAGCAAATGTTTGCACAGAAGTATAATACGATATTTTTATAATTAAAAACATTTAGTTTGATAACAATGTACAGGAATTTAAGAAACAGATAGATGGCTACGTAGGAAATATTATTTCATCTAACGGTTACTTCAAATGAATCTAGTAAATTATATAATATAATTTTGGACTTACCACAGCAATTAATTAAGAAAGATGAATAAAGTGACTACTATGACGGCGTCCGGTGGTTAAAAATAATTTGCCATTTAAATTCGAGGAAAAGTCGAAACATGTCGATGGATATGTTACAAAGTTATTCGCTACAGATTATTATCTATACTCCTACGCTAGCAATTTGTGCCTCTTATAAATCAATTTTCCCAAACTCCTACACAATTCGCATTTATATGGTTTATTATTCAATAGTTAAATTAGCCAGAAGTGCGTGTAAAATTGCTTATCAGGATTTCTCCTGTTGATCGCTATCAAAGCCACACTTATTACAAATGGATGACATCAGTACATCACTTCAACCACAATACTGTTGCAGCTGGTTTCAGGAATAGAAATTTAACTTTAAGGCAGAATTTTGAACGAAATATATATTAGTTAACATCAGTATAAGGGTTACATAACACTAAGTAGTAGATTTTCTACTGGTCTGGCAGTAAATGCCTTCCTTAATTCTTTAGCTGTAAATTGGTGAAGGAAATGGAGAAAATAGATACAAAATAAAATAACATATAAATCTATATTTTTAAATTAAATAAATCCACTACTGTATAATGACGAAAAACATATGTATAATTATGAAATAATATTAACAAAGTCTATTCCTACAAGTGCTTAATAACTAGTAACAGTCGGGGTGAAATAATATACAAAAATATAATTTCTAATAATTTAAATTCATTAGGCAGTTGAGGGTGTACTCAAACCCAAACAAATGTAATATTCAACATAAGGTTATACTTATCTACAGTGTGATTTATAATACAAATATACATAGTACGAAAATTTATTTATCACATCGTTTGTATTGAAATTGTATTTTGTGTGAACTTATTATTAAAAATAATATTTATTATATGCCCGGAGATTAAATAAAATAACAATTTTCACAGATAAATTGCATTAATATGTAATTGATTATGTGATTTATAATTAGACATTAAGTTTTAGAAGCTTCATTATGCCATTATTTCTTATTATTATTAAATATTTAAAAGCCCGAACTAAGCAAATCAGTTTAAATTGGTTTGTGATTTCTCTAGGGCTAAAGGATAATTATCTGAACCCTGTACGTCACAAAAATAGGTATATAAGACGGAACTTACTATACTGTAATGAGGGTGAATGGGTGAATTTTGATTAGGATACCTTGTAGCTTACACAGTAAAAATATTTAGAATTGTGTTCAGTTCACATTGCTTCCTATTTCCTGTTTCTAAAGTATATCTAATTCTACTTATAGTGCAATTAAATTAAATAAAAAAAAATAAAGTTTTTAGTAATAAATATAGCAAACTATGTAAAAGGAAATAACAGGAGTCTGTTCCGTTTGAATTATTGAATTATTTTTATCCAAAGGATCAAAATTTTACTGAATACTTTTTGATACATTATTATCCCTCATTTGACACAAACTCCTGACTATTCTTCTTTTCCTAAGTCTTTATCGACTATGACTAAACCCTGTATTATATGGTGTTTTATATACCTTCTTTCTGTAAAAAGAAATTCTACATAGTTTTAAAAACAAACAAAAACTGTGAGAAAAAAAATCAATATTTTCGGCGGTTAAATCACATTTGGCCTAAAATTTTCCTTATTGAACTAAGCACTTTATAGTATGTAGTTAATAATATCCTACACAATTTTACCAAGCCAGAAATGTTATATTAAAATGTTATATTAAAAAATAAAAAATTTAAATGCAACGGACGGTCCTCAAGGATCTGTTTGTAGGTCTGTTACCATGTTTTTCGCCTACCTTACCGGAAAACCAATAATATGAATACTAAATATAGGGCGGAAAGTATTGTTTAGCAATCCAAGGGCAATATAGCACCAAATAAAAACTTCTAGTTGACAGTAAATATAAGTAAGACCAAAGTTATGGTTATAGGACCGGAACAAAAGGAGTTGAAACATACAAATAGAAGGAATAAGAATTGAAAAAGTAAGAGTATAAATAGAAGAAAGTGGAGTCTAAATCAACAAAAAAGTACAAAAAACGATTAATCTTTACCTCACAATCAATTCTAATATTTATAAATAAAAAAGAAATGTTCAAGAAAACAAGTATAAATATGTATAAAACAATTTACAGAGCAATCTTAACATTCGGTGTGAAGCTTGTGTATTAAAAAAAACGCAAACAAGTCAAATTCAAGCAGTTGAGAGAAGTAGCTTAGACGAGTTAAAGAAAGTCGCAAAGAAAGACAAATTAAGAAATACAAAAATAAAAGAAGACCAAGAGATAAAATCAACACTTATTGAGAAGACCATTAAGCTGGTGGGGACATTTGCAAATAATGAATGATTCAAAACCAATTAAAAAAGTATGGCAAACAAAAATACAGAAAAGAACAAATAAGGGAAGACCAAGAGAAACGTGGGATGGAGTTATGGTAAGCATTCTGCTAGAAAAAGGAAAAAACATGGGAAGAGGCAAAAACAAGCCTGATCGTTGAAGTATGGATGAAAAATTGGATATATGTCTTAAGCATAGTGCAATATAATTTGAAACAATTGTAATTATACCCTAAACCATACACTATGGTAATTGGTAATTTGATTTAAAAAAATATATATAAATAAATTGTATTGTTCATCTCTAGTCATATAATAACTCTGATTATATATTGTGGTTTTTTTAGAGAAAAATATAAATACCACCTTTGAAATTACTATTTACCAACACAAATTTAAAAGTTTTTATTTGTCACTTTCAATTTTTAACGTTAGTTTGACGTTTGATATTAGTTTGGTAAAATAATCAAAATTTGAACGTGTTTTTCATGAAATTATTCTGTATTTTTTATATAATGAAGATTTTTGATATTATTTTTTAATCACGAATTTTGTTCCGATGAAGTTGACGAAGTGCAACGAAATCTTAACAAAATAAAGTGTGTACGTTGAAAATAAGTATTTTTCTCTAAAAAAACACAATATATATATATATATATATATATATATATATATATATATAAATATATGTGCTTAGCATACCAGGTGTAGAATATTGTTAACCAAAAAAGTGATGCAAAAATATCAATTTTACGTATTCTGCTACTACACTATAATAATAACTTAATAGTAATGAAATTGAAACAAAATATGAACTATATCAGTGTAAATTTAGTCCCTTTACTATTTGTGTAATAATTTCATAATTTGTTTCTCGATCAAGAAAATGAACTTTAGCACAATACTAATAAATATAACGTTGACGTTTCAGTTCAGTTTTTTTTACAATAGATTCTTGCATTGTTGCCGTTTTTATCAAAACTTTCAACAATTTAGTGTAATGAAAAAATCAATAAATACATAAGAAAGTACGAGTAGATAATCGAGGGTTTTGAGAATAACCATTCTGCACCAAAAAAAAGATTACTTTTAAAATTTCACGGGCTACGTAGATTCTTTTTTCGATTTGTTTTTGTTATGTTCGTAGATATTCCCAACATTATGTTGATATATAGGATAGACGACTTTTCATATACTTGTCGACGAAAGAAATGGATTAAAGAATCTGAATTGAATTTTGTGTGAAAAATAAAATAGTACACCGGCGCACTTAAAATGTTCACTGTGGCGTTTGGTGAGTCTACTGAATGCAAAAAAAATTATGAGTGTTACAAGCTATTCAAATGAATGTATATTTCCAAACTGAACTGAACTTCTTTAAAAAAAAGAAGGAATTTTTCATCACTTTCAAAATACAGTTTAGTGCTGCTTTTAGCGTTGCCACCAACTGAATTAAAAAAATATCTTGCCAAACATAGTATTTTAATAGTTACAATGTTGCTTATATTTTTCTTAAAATTATTTTGGTTGGATGCTGAAACGTTTTAATACTACTTGATGAAACAAGTAATTTATAACTTTCGAAATATTAAACTAAAGATTCACTTTTCTAATTGCACTTTAATAACATAATAAAAAATTTTAATCACTGGCTTTCAATATATTTCATCGAAAAATATATATCAATTCAATTTTCGTTTGCAAAACAGGGTTGGTTTTAAGTTATTAAATTAAAAATTAACAAACATTAAATCATTTAGATTAGAACGATAATACCTACAATATATAAAAAATAAATTATTATTTTAATCTTATTGTCATCTTATATGCAAACACAAGAAGAGCAGAAATAAAAAGATTTGTTCGTATTGTATTCGTACCTTTGTTAAAAATTTACTATGACTGCCACTAGTTTAAGAAAATTTAATGATTTAGAATTTGATGAAACCAAGTCTGTTTTGCGAGCAAAGGCTTTGTTTATATAAAGTTGCAGCGATTCAAAATGATGAAAAAATCAATGTTTGTACATATATTTGATACAGGCACAAATCTATAAAATGAATAGCACTTGCGGATTAAAATGCGAACATTTTTGAAATCAACGTTTTGAAGGTGGGATTAAATGTGTGGGTAACTCTGAAGGTAGATCATTGCCATCGATTTTAATATTTATCAAATGCATTGCTAAAGCAAACTCGTCTTCGTCTAACATACCGTCTTTGTCTACGTCAGCTAGCTTCCATACCTTGCTCAGGACTGAATTTGGAAGCTTCGACTTGACCATTTCACGCTTTGCAGCTGTAACAAAAGAAATAAACCTCAGTATTAAATAGTTGCACAAAACTAGAAAGTAACAGCACAAATTCTGAAGCCCACATTAAAATATACATTCATTCATTTTATCACCACAGATGTTGTCATATTGTATCATTTAAAAAGTCAATAAATGACATTAAACGTAAGAAATGTCGCCTATCACTTAGTACGGAGAAGTTAGGACACAAAAATCACATTTTTCCGAGGTGGAATATTATGTCCCTAATCTAAAACATATTGACCCCCAAACGTTTTCCTAAATTCTCGAATAAATTCCGCTGGAGCTTGCAAATACAGCGTGAAGCATTCGATCTTCTATGCTGATATCTCTTTCAGCTTTCGCGCAAAAAATTGTACATTAAAATTGTAGGAAATCTTATGCCCTATAACATCGTCTCTACGTTGTGCTTGCAAGTTGCGTCGCAAGCTCCAGCGGAATTTACGGAAAATGATTGTATGTATGTATATTGGGGTGACATTCACTGAGACCTAAAAGATCTATTGTGCCTCCTTACTTCTACTTAGTTCCTGAGGAAATTCTCAGAGACTAGTAGCTCCTTTAGTCTTATTTCCCAGAGGAATTTTAGGATATCTGCAGGCTTTAACTTAGGCAAATGTCCCTCTTCTATCCTGTGATCTCCTAGGTGCTATACCCTAGGATTCTGAATTGCTGTGCAATTTGCAAGTATGAGGATGGAGGTTTCTTCTCCAATACCACAGAATCTACATTCTTCTTCCTCCACTATTTTGAGCTTTTTCAGGTGCCCATTCAGGCGACAATGTTCCGTTAGGAACAGTTTTACTTTGACTTATGGATTCATTTGATCTCAACAGGTTGTAGTCACCCAGAAGAATCTTTGATTGTCTAAGCCCTACTAGATATTTCCAATGATCAGATCTTATCCTTTGTTCGGCTTTGCCTATTTCTTCCAATATTAGATTGGAGCTGATACTCCGGCCCCCAAAAGGGTGTTTCAGTCCCCCTCTTTGTTAGTTCATCTGCTATTTCATTTCCTTTCAGTCCAGTGTGTCCTGGAATCCACAGTAATGTGACTATATTGTTCTCGTCTAGTTCATTGAGTTTGCCCAGGCATTCCCACACCATTTTGGAACTGATTACACAAGAGTTCAGTGCTTTAATGGCTGCTTCACTACCCGACATTATGATAATCCTTTGCCTTCTATATCCGTGAATTTCCTCTTGAAAGATGCTTGTGGTTTTTCTTAAGCTTTCAGAGTGATTGGTTCCTAGCCCGTACACTCCTATCCCAGTTCCTTCTATTGCTTTTCTAATTTAATTGTCAATAGCACAATAGTACAATTTCTAAGAAGTGATGAAGTGGTTTTTTTAATGATTCCCTCTCTACTTAGTCTGTATCTTGTTCTTTCTGCAACACTTTCCACCACCATAAGTAGTGGTATGAGGTTGAGAATCACTTCCATGGATGCCGTTGGGCATGTTCTCATTGCTCCTGTAATGCATATACAGGATAGTCTTTGAATTTTGGAGAGGTTTTCTCTCGTCAATAGGCTAGTTCTACTACTCCACACAATGGCTCCATAAGTGATGATTGGTCTCACTATGGCAGTGTACATCCAGCTCGGGATTTTTGGGTTACATCCCCAATTTCTCCCTGCCAGATTCCTGCACGCCATTAGAGCCATTTTCGCTTTGTATATAATCTCCTTTTCGTGTTTGTTCCACAGGAGTTTACTGTCTAGAGTCAACCTAGATACTTGACTTCTTGTCTCCATTCAACCTCGCTCCCATCAAGTTTAAGGGTTTTGAGGTTGAGTTTTCTTTTCTTAGTGAAGGCTATTAAGATGGTTTTGGCGGGGTTGATGTTAGGTCCCACTTGCCTACACTAGCTATTTGTATAGTTCGGACCCTTTTGTACGATGTCACAAAGGGTGTTTTCGAATTTTCCCCTGGCTGTTGTGACAATATCATCGGCATATCCTTGGCAGGATATTCCGAGGTCAGTCAAACCACACAGGATGCTACTCCTCCCTGTGGACATTCTCTGGTTGCACAGATGGAAACAATGTCTTTGCTCGTCCTCATCTCTGCTACTCTAGTGGTGAGCAGTTCCGACATCCAATGTCAAAAGCTCCTTCTAAATGATTAGGGACATAATATTCCATCTCGGAAAAATTTGATGTTAAGTAGATTTTTAGACCTTCCTCGGACTAACTGTAATTTCTTGTCATATAGTGTAGGTAGTCTGTAATTCATTATTGAACAAATTTCTTTTTCAATTAAAGTTAGGTACATACTTTCAAAATGTATCGTAGATAAAATTAGAATAGTTAAAAGGGGTTGTCATTAAAAATATATGCAAATTAATTGAATGACATTACTCTGCATACAACAGTTTTAAAATTGCTACGATTTTATAGGCTCTAAGTGAATAAGTGGTAAATGTCAACTTCCTTCAAGATTTCACTTCCTAGTTATTTTTGCAAAAACGTATTAAGACATAAAATAAGTTATAATATTTGTATTAACCTGAATATAATTCAATTAATCATGTCAATTTATTATTATTTTTAAAATATTACAATTTAATGGATTTTTACAGTAAAACATCTGATAAAATATCAAGAAGCACAAATTGAAAACTTAAATTGTCAAGAAAAATACTTAGGCAATCAAAAGTTGAAACGTTATTTCATAACCATGGACTTTCCTATTGTCAATAAAAAGAAACTATTTTCTCAGTGCCGATTTAACTATTTGGCCGCCTAGAGCCCGGTAGCTGAGGAGGCTGCTGGTTTAATGTATTCGACTTAGTTACTAGGTATCGTTAATTTGAATTTGGCAAATCTTTCAAAGTCAAAGTTAAATTGACCAAGTCTACAAGATAATTGTTAGTTTTGGCATTTATTGTATAGTGTAACGTGTTACATATTGAGGTTTCATGTACATTATTCACGAATTACTCGTTAGTCATTAAAACCACATAAATTTTATTTTAGTGCAAAATGATAAATATTTTAAAATTCCCAAGGAAATTGTAGGTCATTCAATGTGGTCAAGGTAAATCTGCACAATACTCTCATTATTCTAAAAAGTTGGACGACGGTCGATGAAACGTGTCCAATCCAAAACTACAATTTATTTATTACCACACACTAATATTTCAACGACATTCGTAAATTTTCAATTTTTTTTTCAAATACACGCGTTAATGTATTGATAATAACGAAAATGAGATAAAACGGAACCTTATTTTCTTATTTTAATTTAAAAAGCATTACTGAATTGATCAAAAATGTTTCTTCTATTTACACCGTTAAAGTTAACGCTACCAAATTTGTGTAGCAATACAATGTGCAAGACAAAATAGAACTATCTAAACAAAAACAAAATACAAGTCACTGGCGTAGAAGAACACGAGAAACAGGCAAAAATAAGAGGTCACATGTTGATTTTCAAATTTCTATTAGGGGTATTGAAAGATTCATTAATTTTGGGATAAAGTTTAAAATAATTAATGCCATGTCAAAGGCGTAATATTTGTATTAATTAATATTTCAAAGAGATCATACAATCATCATTTTTAAAACAGTAATTTAGTAACTGATAATCAGTGTTAAATAATGTAGATAATGAAACAAAACGAGTATTTAAATTTTTCAAATTGCTTGATAAATACAAAATTGGAAAACAGGACTAATACATTTAGTTTGAAAATTATTAAAAAAATCTAGATTGATTTAAAAAATAAGCAATAGAAATATTTTCATTTTATTTTGAAAATGCGATTGGATGCAGTTGAACTGATAAACTGAAATTTTATACAAGTTGGGTTTGTGGTGAGTGGGTGTATTAAGCTCTCTACTGCGACTCGCAAGAGTCTATTGTGGTTCACACCTATTCATATTTTACCGAACAAATTCAGCTTCTTAACAAAACCGATTGGTTTATTTGGTTAATGATATTTCAGGTCTGAGAGAGACCCTGCCATACAGGCCCTGGGCACTAGGGTGGGCGAAATTAATTCAAAATTGCTACGATTTTCACTGACATCTATATTTGGAGGCGGAACTAAACGTTAAAGATTTCAAATAGAGCTGGTAGATAGAGCCTAAGATGAAATTATGTTTCTGGAGTCTAAAATTAAATTAGGTTCAGCAATCATGCACGGAGCTAGCAGCCATATTGTCTATTATTATTCTTCATAAATAAAGGGCGTGCCAGTTCGTCGTTTTTTGTGCTTTTATTTTCTCATTTATATTCCTAAAGTATTTAAAGATGAGTTCATATATGAGAATTTGCTATGTTCCTGGATGCATTGAGAAGGTTAGTAGTACTAATTAACTTGATAATTTTTACCTTTATATTATCAGTTAAAGAAAATTTTCTAAATTTCCGTTAGCAACCAATAATTAACAGAATTTCAGTGATGAGGAGGACGTATAGAGAATTATTTAATATATTATAATATACTAGTTAAACTTTCAAAGCATTCCATAAATTTTTCTTAAAAAAATTAATTCAAATAGTAGTTAAGATACTTAGACTTCATAAATATTTGGAATTGCTAGCTGTATTAATTGAGGTTTATACTATATATTAGTCAACGATTTGCTTGAAATAAAAATGAAAAGTATTATAACTGAGTATTATCTATATTTTTTTATAGGCATAGCATACCTGCTAACCGAGAGGTTAATGCCGTTTGGAATGAGAGAATTAATAATTCTAAGTTGGCTTTTGAGTCTTACAAATCTTATAAAATTTGTAACATTCATTTTGAAGATTGTGGCAGATTGAAGAAATCCCTCACTACATTTGCCTGGTAAGAACTTATCTCATCTATATGTGTACTGCACTGTTTGAAAAAGTAGTTATTGGGACTACAATAGACAGTTGATTGTAACTATACAAATTATGATTAGTGATGTATAAGTATAATGTTGAATTAGGATAAATGTTTTTTTAGGATACAAGAAAAGTGAAGGTGATAATTTGTGGGTACCAGAGCAACAACAATCATTTTCAACTTCCGAGAAGCTAAAAGGTATCTATAAATATTTTTTATATCCAGTATTAAATCATAGGTAACTGTAAAATGCCTAGTCTTTCGAGAGCAACTTCTTATGTTTTATTGATATTAATTTAAAAAAACCTTTTTTAGAATCCATTTCTATTCTAAGTGCTTCCACCACAAAATGTAGTAATACTCCAGTAGGAAAAGTACAACGACCAGTCAAGACATATACAAGGGAGCGTTTACTACATGAGTTTGATGAAGAACCTGGTAAGTATTTTTAAAACACCTACAGGCAGTATAGCTTATGGTTACCTACTTGTGGTTATGTTGAAAACTCAATTGTAAAAAAATCTTATGTAATTTTCAGCTTGCAGTTCAAGTAAACCATGGATGGTTCATCCACATCAAGTTTTTCACAATTACCTACCGTCCACATCAAGTTTCATGCAAATACCATCCATTTCTTGGCATCTGGGAAGATATAAAGGAGTTTTAACTGCAACTGGTAAGATTGTTTAAGTTAAATAACTCATTATTGCAGATGCTAGTCATACTTTGAATTTTAATAATTGTAAGTACAAGTGATGTCAAAAACTATATGTTTGAAGGAAATCAACCACAGATTACAGTACAAATTGTTCACAGCAATACCTTGCTTTTGTGTATATAACTTATAAGTTTACTGCCTACAACTTGAATGAGGATGATAACAATAGTTGACTTTTTTTTAGCTCATGGATATAGGGGCAATAGAAAACATTTCGATTCTCCAGATGTAAGAATTTTAAAAAGTAAAGTAAGCCAGAGGAAGGCAGCTGCAAAGAAAGCCCAGAAATCACGTCCAAATCGGATATTTATCTTAAATACAGTGTGTTATGTAATTGTTTCCCATTTATTATATCAAGTGAAATTACCTGCATTTTAAATTGTTTTTTTTTAGACTTTTAAAAAGTTCGTAATTGTATTTATGTAAACATTGAATGTCCTATACCTAAGTGGAAATATAAAAACTAGATTATTGCTCATTTCGCATTTTAATTTTTTTACCTACTTTTAACTAAATACATTTAGGTGGGAAATTTAAATAGTTGTATTCGTAATAATTCTGTAGTAGAGAGGTAATCAGTTGTAACTACAAGTTATATTAGTAGAGTTATTGTCTTCACATTGTCCATTGCCCTTGGATGCCGGCACATGAGGGGATTGCAGGTAATGAAATGGCGGACCAGTTAGCTAAAGAAGGCTCTAAAGAAGACTTCATAGGTCCGGAACCGTTTTGTGGAATCACAAAAGATTGCATAAGAGAGGAAATCTGGAACTGGATAGATAGGGAACACCAACTCAAATGGAGGTTGACACAAGACAAAGAGTTTACTGAATGAGGTACTAGTAGACAAGGAACTCTCAACCTGGCTTTTGAAATTGCGTAAGAGACATTTGAAGACAGTTACCGACCTGGTGACTGGACACTGCACCCTGAGGAATCATCTGCACAAAATGGGCAAAGTTAGTGAACCTATATGCAGAAAATGTGAACTTGATGATGAAACACCTACTCACATACTGTGCTTCTGCGATAACTTACAAGTACTTAGACGGGAGCACTTTGGAGAGGAATTAATATAACCATTACAACTACTGAAAATCCCTCCAGTCAAATTAGTGGACTTTATAGAAGACACAAAGCTTCTGGAATGGAAGTAGATAACATGAGAAATGGTACAAAGATACAGTTCAAGTGCCTGCGCTGTTGATAACAACCTAAACGAATGAATGATGACTATAAGCCACCGTGATTATTGTAGTTAAATTTTAAATTACAACCAATTGATTATTATTTTTGTGTTCAAATAAATTTTTTTTGTTTTGTTGTTGCTGTATAAATGTTACTTATACGATTGAAAAGCATTTTTACGGACTTTCCAATGACGTATCACAATTATGTCATTTTAGTTCTCCTTCTCTACCCTAGAAACGGTTTCGAGTTTCTTTATCTTTTCGTTCACGAGATATAGTCCATAGCAAATTTTAAAATTGACACACTGTATGTCCTTCAAATATTATTATAAGATTTAGATTTTAGGTAAATGTATAAAAAACAATTTATTTATAATTTCACATTATGTAATGCCTCATCAACTTAAAGTTTATGAACAGGTGAAGGTGGATATTGGAGGTATCAGTTGTAGAGATGTTGGCATCAAACAAAGTGTATTGCCAATATTGTTGATTATTCATTTAGTATGACCATTGAACAAGTCGAGGACTAAAACCTATTTTTTATTACTTTATGGATTACCAGTAGATAATAAACGACCTTATAAATAAAAATGACGTTGGGATACTGAAATGGTAATTGTTATCACTAGAATACTAATGAACAAACACCAGATAAGGTTAAAGTACTATAAATTATAGATCGATGATTGTATACCTCCGGTTGCATAATATTTAATGAAAACAATTCAACCATATAGACACCGTTGTATTTAATTACATGATTTGATAACATAACAATTGTTTCATTGGAATTTCACCCTGTATATTTATATTTATGAAATAAAAAATCGATCTGACTCAGAATTTGTCAGAAAAATTTTGTTTGTTCAGCTAAAAATAGCGTTGAGACAATAATCGTAATACAGATACTTTTTAAACCAAATTAAAATTCATTTACAAACAAATTAGTACTTTTCGTTAGAAATAATTAAACCAACAACTTTTAATAGCCAGTTTATTGGTATACAACTAAGAAAATACAAAATTATCTTCTCATAACTACACAAATTCTACACTGATCACATGTTTTCATCACCGACCGATAAATTAGTGTATGTAGTACACTGTAGTTGACCCTAATAACGAATGATTGTAAAACTCATCGACCATAAATAATAATAATTGTATAATATAAACATGAATGTCAATGTTCTTTACAGAGTACATTTCGATATTAATAAATGGTATTCAGATAAAAGCCTGTGAACTAGAAAAAACTGCTAAAATGAAAGTTGGGATACAGACATTTTTCCAATGGCTACGGCATATTAACACTTATCGCAGACATACGGGTATCATACAACATTATATCATCTTGAGACGAGCTATCAGTGAAATAACGTCTATTGTGCTCATAAAATTCATTATGTTATCATGGGAAAATCAATTATAATTTATACAGTGTGTTTATATTGTCATACATTTCTCAAAAAAAAATTTAACCTTATTCATTCTAAAAAATTAATCGCTTTCATGATTTCGATATACTCGATCGTTTTATGAGTAGTAAAAATGTATTAAAGATTACATAATCATTTTATGGGTAGTGGTAGGTACATGATTCTATACAATTAGAATGAAACTGTTCCATAAAATCTTATCGTTGTTACCTAATTGTGCAAACAGGTGATAGGGATACAAAGTTTATTGATAAAGTTGACTCAAAGTTTACATTGCACTTTGTACGATTTTTCAAACATTTTTATAGTAAATATAAATATCATGTCTACTGAAAAAATATTTCTGATAATTTCATCAATATTTAAGAAAGTGAAATCAGTTCATAACAAAATGTAAATTAGGTTAAAGTTGCCAATTTGTTATTTCAATGTGACCAAAGTCAATTGAAAAGGATAATTATCAAAAAATAAAATCAATAAATATCAAATTCTACGACAGAAATAAATATATAAATATATATATATATACATATACAAAAAAGATTGAATATCTTGTAGACAAACTTTTTTGGGAGAAAATGCAAAAACAGATCGATTTTTATTTCAAGGGGAACATCTTTTCATATTTCCCAAAGTTGGAAGTTTAAAATTGAATGACTGAAAGAAATTAAATCTTGTGGAAAACCCACAGAAACCTACAAAAGAAGTAGCTGGTGATAATGATGTAAGTAAACCATCTGTATTGAGAATTTTCAAAAAATAGAAGAAGTTTTTCCGCATCGAATGTTCGGTAGACTTGGCGAAATTGAATGGCCACCACGTTCTAGCGATCTAACTCCACTGGATTCTATTTGCTGGGGCTATCTAAAATCAAAAATCTACAAGAGTAAACCAACTAATATTGATGATTTAAAACACCGAATAAGGCGAGATGTTGCAAAACGTTATCGATGAATTTCAACACCATCTACTCTTTTTGTCAAGAAACGAATGGTTCCCAGTTTGAGCATTTGAGTTAGACTATAATTATAGTAAATATTGTTAATTACTTCAATGTTTATTTCTTTCTCTGGCATCATTATTGTACAAATTAAACAATTGAAAATTTATTTTATTTATACAGGGTGATTCATTAGTGCGATAAAGTCAAATATCTTGTAAATCCCCAAAAATATTCGAATAAAATTTTGACCGGTTTTAGCCAGCCCAAAGATCCATATTTTAAAATTAGTCGCAATTGTACAGCGTGTTCCAGAACTGCGTGCCAGATCAAAGTTACATTTTTTAAATCGGACACCCTGTATTTTACTTTCTACTTGACTTCTCTATTGCAACGATATGAGCTTGTAGTACGCCATACAGTGTATTTAAAAAGTTCTGACCACTTGTTCCTGAAAATCGTATAAACGCCCCGTATCCGTTAAACTGCACAATTTGAAATTAATTTGTTACAGCCATACGTGTGTGGTCTTCTAGTATCATTATTCACTAAATACCACATTTGTTGACAAACGAATTAGGAAATTGTAAATGCTGTTGATATTTCAGAACCTACTTACTACCTACCTAATTACTAGGAACGATAATAATGATGTGGTTCTAATTCAACTATTTAGAAAAACTACATCAAGAAATCTGTCCCTTATACATTTGTGGCACTGTTATTGACCTTTTAAAATATTTTTCTAAAATAATACACTTTCCTAACACGTTGATTGTTGTGAATGAATTTTATGTAGCTGCTTTTTATTGATTTTTTGTTGAAAATAAAAATTTTTTAATCATAAAATTGAAATATCACAAAAACTATTCAGTTTGGGTATAGGGAATCCTTACTCAAATTTGAAGTATAGTAAAGACACTTTCATTTACCGATATAAAATACAGGGTGATCCATTTAAAAAAATTGTGAAACCAATGTATTCGAGTTTGGACTCGCCCTGTACACGGTTTCTTAGATATGGAAGCAGGTCTAGTGAATAATGATACTAGAAGCCTATCACAGACGTATGGCTGTAACAAATTAATTTCAAATTGTGCAGTTTAACGTTTTACGATTTTCAGGAACAAGTTGTCAGAACTTTTTAAATACACTGTATAACCTACTACAACCTTATATTGTTGCAATAGAGAAGTAAATATAGGGAGTCCCATTTTAAAAAAATGTAACTTTGATCTGGCTTCTGAAACACGCTGTACAATTGCGACTAATTTTAAAATATGCGTCTTTAGGCTGGCTACAATCGGTGAAAATTTGATTCGCATATCTTCGAGGGAATACAAGATATTGGACTTTATAACACTAATGAATCACCCTGTATATTTTATAATTTACTCCTGAGAATGCAAATATAATATGTGAAACTGGTCAAGTAATATAATATTTTATATTTCTGTAGTTATTCTTGTTATTTACTGATTTTATTTAATAAGTATGAACAAATTTGTTATAAAAAGATATATAATATCCAAATTTGTCTCCAATTCATCAGTTATTTAGTCTACTCAATTATTTTGTGGTATTTTTATTAAATATCTAAAACAAAAGAAAATCAGCTACCTAAAAAAGTTGATGGAATACATTTTTATTGTTCCCTTTTAGAAAGTCAAATTGTTGTAATTCATTGAAAACTGTATAGTTAATGGGACTATTAGTTTCTATGAGACAAAACATTGTAAAACCTCAAATTCATTTGTAAGTTGTGTGTTTTCAACAGTTTTTTATTCACTCTGTAGTTTATACAAAATGTTCTCTACTTGTATTCTGATTTCAAAAGTATTTTATTTTCATCAAATATTTTTCTATGTAATACTCACATGATCACATCAATATAAATGTGATGAATGAATCATTTTTATCAATTAATAAATTACTTTCTATCTTTATCATTGTTTACATAAAATGGGTAAAAAGGCGTGAGTAATCTTAAAGAGTCACCTCTTAACACATATAAGAAAAATTATTTAATAGTACATTCAAATTTATTTTTTGCTTCTGGTAAACTAATTATTTTTACACTTAATATCTACATTCCAAATAAAGAGGGGACAAAAATATTTATGAAATTTCTTAAAACGGGCAGTACACGCGCCAAAAAACTTACATCCTACACGCGTACCGCATGCCCAATAGAGTTCCTTTAAATAAATAAAGCGAACATAACAGTCAACAAGAGAAGATTTTTTTTTTAAACTGGACAGAGCAGCAAATTTCGGATTGTTTTATTTTGTAATTATCAAAAAACATTATAAAAAATGTTCATTAACCTTATGTGACAATAGAACAAGAACTAACTATATGTATCTATATATCTACTATAGAGTGTTATTGCTGACCTTTCTTACAATCAGGATAGAGTTGAGATGCATTTTACTGCATATGTACTTTTGGCACTATACTATCGGTCTTTTCCATAATGACTGCCTAGCATTGTAGAAGAATCAAATTTTCACTAAAATTATTTTTAGTGTTTTAAGAAGTAGCTTGTTTATATATTTATAAAGAAAGTACTATAAAAATGTATAATTTATAACAAAATCATTTCAACCCTTACTTCTTTCGTGGAATTTTTCCATTATTATTAAATAAAATCACTAAATAACAAATTCCACAATAGAAATATAACATATATATTACTCAACTGGTTTCACAAATAAAATGCAATTTTTTTTGTTTTTCAAATAGGAATGTGGTTATGACTAAACACCAAGTTTCATTACAATTATGGTAGATTCCTTGTGGCTATCAGTAATATTAATATTACCTTAAATACCTAATTGATGAAAAGAAATTCATATGTTATAAATGATATTTGTTCTTGAATAATATCCATCCATTGTGAACTTGTTTAGTCAGCTAGGTCAGTTCATGATATTTAATATTTAAAATGTAAATATTAAATAACTCAGGTTAAACAGTTGGGTCATTAATGGGATATTGAAATAAACAATATAAATAATGGGGAGGGAGTTTATTATGCATATAGATATAAGGTTTATTCCAACAACAATCAGAAGCAGTCAGCAAGGATCAGAAAACAACTGGTCATAGTACTTAAACAAGTTTACTTTTGCTCAATTCCTACCACTGATTGCAATCATAGACTATTCTCTGACAGTTTTCGAAAAATTTTGATTGTTGGAACAAACCACAAACCTATAATAATTATTAGTATATATTAAATGCATTCAAGAAGTAGTATGTAGTATTATTTAGTATAAGCTCTTAAGCTCTTAATATTAATATTAAGAGGTGCCGCATCGCAAATTTCGATTTTCCATTTAAATAACATGGGAAGAATATTCTCTTGCACTTTGGAATTTCATAGCTCACGTTGGTGACAATACTTCGGAATGACCAAGGTATATTCTTGTAAAAAATTGAACGCTCTACAAAAAAGGGCCTCTTACGATTTTTTGATATATTAATTCAAAAGTTATTAGAGGTCAAAGTTGAACTAAGTACAAATTTTAACATTTTTCCAATTTTTTGACACAACCATCAACTTTATGAGAAAATTTTATGGGACATTTTTTGGAGAGTATTCTATTTTCTATAACTTATCTATATAAAAGTTTTTGATATTTTTTGCAGGTTCTAAGTTATTTGCATTAAACTGAAAATATTTTAACCTAAAAATTGTAACTTGAACTTTTGAAGGAATAAGGGGTCTATTCTGTAACTAATCCTTTAAAATTTAGAGGCCTCTTAAAAATAAGTTTTTAACGGGCCTCTAAAAATTTTCAGTTGAAATGCTATTCTGCAAGTATACATTTTAGAGGACTGTTAAAAATTATTTATTTTAAAGGGTTCCTTTAAAATTTTAAGTAGAGTATCTGGCAACATTGCCTAAGGAGCTATTTAACATTTAATAGTTAAGTTAGAGACACAATTTAATAAAAAAGAAGAAAACATTAATGAAGATAGAAGAAGAACATTTGTGACTAACCCATATAACTAACCTGCTTGAACTGTTTATAAGTAGAAAATAGTAATAGAAAAATGTTAAGGGCGCCGAGAACGACAAAAAAACAAAAGGAGCACTTAATAAGCCTTTTAGAAGAGAATACTCTGCTATTAGGAGGAAAAATAAACCCTGTGGATTTACCCAAATTGAATAGTGCTTGGAAGGATCTACCTGAAAAATTAAATGTATTCGGTCCGCCAAAAACAATTAAATAGTGGAAAGACGTAAGTAATGTGAACTCTATAATATAAGATCCATTTTTTTGTTATTTCATACCTATCAATTACAAATATTTTCCAGACAATTACTTAGTGAAATGAAAACTAATGTTAGGAGGCGGGCCAGGGACGTGAGATATGGTCACAGAGGCACCAGAGGGGGTGCTCCGGTTAAGCCTTTAACAGAGTTGGAAGAAAGAATTTTGGCACTAATAACCAACCTTAAGGGGCTAATCTAGATGAAGATGGAATCATAATTGCTGAAAATGTCCATTATTACTACCCACACAGATTTCTCGTAAAGAAGTTCCTAACGTTGTAAGTACTATTTTTAAAATAAAAAAAGCTAGTAATAGGAAATGTTTTGAATTAATAAATTCAATTCAGTTTCTTATTTAATATTTATGAATAGATATAAAAAACATCTTAACAAAGGTCTTAAATGTATATAAAACAATACATTTGTCAAATAAAAGCATATCTATTATAAATTGTTTTTAGGAATTTGAGGTAATAAATGAAGAATAGGAAGACGAACTGAGAGAACAACTCGATACAAAAGAGAACCAACCAATAAAAAATCCAAACTTAAACAAAAGTTTAAGAGAAGACGTCAGATAAACAGAGTGGAGACTGTTATCAAAAGACATGACAAACAATTAACAATGCTTGTCAGATCAAATTTTGCCATCGCAAAAGCTATTAACAATTTGGCAAAATCAGTAAGGTTGGCAACCCAGCAGAGATAAAAGTGAACTAACAAGTGAGGTTGGCTGTGTGTACCAAAGATAAATAAATGAAGAAAACAAGTTGTGTATGTTGGTACAAATTTTTAAATATAGTTAGCAAAGCAAGAGAACTATCTTCAGTGTCTCATACTTCAAGTTATCACAATTAAAATTTTTTTCAAAAATAAACACAGTGGTTAAAACAGTCACTATTTTTAAAAACATTTGAAAATACTACATGGTAATAAGAGATGATTCTCTAAAATGGGGATACATTTTTTTTACTCAAACATGTGTGACAAAAGCTAACAAATTTATTGTTCGAATAACAAAATATGTATCCCCATTTTAGAGAATCATCTCTTATTATCATGTAGTATTTTCAAATGTTTTTAAAAATAGTGACTGTTTTAACCACTGCGATTATTTTTGGAAAAAAATTTAAATGTGATAACTTGAAGTATGAGACACTGAAGATACTTTTTGTTAACTGAAAGCGCTCTGCTACCTATATTTACAAAAGGATTTTTATTTTCATATTATATTATTTTTATGTATTTTTGTGAAGGATGTTTTTTTTATTTTAAATAAATGTAGGTGTCTCATAACTATATGTTAGTTTATATTTTTAATTAAATATGGGTTTTTATAAAAACACTTGTATTTTTATTATGCAATAAGTACCTACAGAAGTTTTCTTAAATCAAATGAGAAAATGTTACAGTATATTTTTAATTTGTGAGATTTAAATTTTATTCTAAATTATTAAAATACTGTTGCATAATCTCATTTCGAACTTGCTCTCCTCTTAAAATATTGTAATCACTATCTACTATGATCTGACAGTTTATACTGTAATATCCTTTTCTGCTGTAGTACAGAAGCGCAGGATATTAATTGCTCTGGGGGCGATATAATTGCAATATATGGCTCCCAAACTCCCAAACACCTCGGAAAGTTATACTTTTGTAAAAAATTATCTATTACCTTACTTCTTTTGTTTTCAGTGTTTGGAAATACTATCCAGTTAGGTAATAGATGATTATAAATAACATTAGTAACTTCATTAATACATCTGTACACGTTCGGTTGACTCATAGCAAAAGTGTGACCCTGTCCAGAACTTAATTGGTATCCCCCCGAACCATAAAAGTGGAGACTGGCAAGAATTTTTAAATGTATCGGTATGGCAGTAATTATTTGTCCTTCTTGTAGATGTGGTTCTAATCAATTAACATTCTCGACACTTCCTTGGGAAAGCGAAAAAGACTTAAATACATTATTTGGTATTTGAAAGGGATCACTCAAGTCCCTAACATTTCTTTGGT
This sequence comes from Lochmaea crataegi, assembly GCA_947563755.1. NCBI lineage: Eukaryota > Metazoa > Arthropoda > Insecta > Coleoptera > Chrysomelidae > Lochmaea > Lochmaea crataegi. The sequence goes on along the minus strand of OX387422.1, from coordinate 30,555,080 downwards.
GTAATCTAAATTCTGCCCTAGAATAATAAATAAACATGGTTAATTTGAACTATTTTTCAAATATAACCTAAAATGTTTCTTACTTTTCTTGGTTTGCTATTAATTCCTCAATCAAAGCTTCACCAGCAACATCTACATACGCCATTTTTGTTACCGTTATTATTTAAAGGCACACTTTAACATCCCTTTAAAAAGAATAGTTTTAACAGTCTATTTTAAAGGTATCCTTTAAAATTCTAACAGAAATGTGGTTAGCGAATACCGATTTCATTTTAGCGCCGGTTAAACTTTTAACGGCCTCTAAATTTTAGAGGAAGAGTTACAAATAGGCCCCTAAATATATCAAAAAATTGTAAGAGACCTTTTTTGTAGAGCGTTCAATTTCCTACAAGAATATACCTTGGTCATTCCGAAGTATTGTCACCAACATGAGCTATAAAATTCCACAGTGCAAGAGAATATTGTTCCCATGTTATTTAAATAGAAAATCGAAATTTGCGATGCTGCACCTCTTAATATTGTTATTAAGATCTTAAACTTTCACAGTATTTTTTTTGTCATTTCCAACAATATTTTCGATATAATTAAGAGAAAAAATATCATAATTGTTTTTGAATCAGCCTAATAAACATATACTGAAAGTCATATTAAATCCTAGTGAATTTAATAGAAGTTTCTTTCCATCAGTTAGATGTTTCCCTAAATCTATGATATAGGACCACAATGCAATTACAAAAGCTTTCCAATGATAAAAGATAAAACAGTATAGACTACATAAGTAGGCATGGATAAGAGGAAAATTTGCATTAAAAATATTTAGTATTCAATTATGTCTTGTTTTAAATCCATTTATAGTATTTTAAAGGCAAGAATCATATATTATTGTAATTGCAATATTTTTGTAACCATATCTAGGAATTTATTTCCATTATGTAACAAAGGATTCATCGTAAGAGTTACAGTTACACAAAAGATACACATAAGAACAGAAACCAATACACACTCACCAAATAATTATTTCAAACAAATTAATTTTAATAATGCCCTAAAATTCAGGAAAATCATGTTAACAAGTATCTCTTGTGTTTTAATGGTTATGTAATCTTACATTTATTATTCAATGTTTTTATGGATCAGTATTTGTGTTGCAGAAGGTGCATACTTTTGTTTACACCCATGAATAATAATGTGTATATTTAGTTCATCAGCAGTTTATAAAATTCTGGTATATATTGAATAAATTTACTTACCCATTCCTGTGACTTTTCCATCAGCAGGACACAAGGCATAGAATATTTCATCATATTTGGATTTTTCCTTGAGTACTATCCAGTCTAACTCTCCTGCTCCAGCATCTATACCTTCACCTCTTTTGTAACCAAATGGTGATATTGTATCTTCAACATTTGTAAATACTCCACCTTGAACCATACCATCACCATTCTTTTCATTTTTCTCAACTGCTTCCAATGGAATTTTTGCCATCAGTGTTGATATATCATCAGCCAACATTCTTTCAACTATGTCTAACAATTTTGGCTTTATTGGATTGAATTTACTAAAATCTAGATTACTTAAAACTTCCTGCATTTTTTTGATTTCAGGGAAATCTCCTGGAGAAATTTGGTGCTCTCTTTGTAATTTGTCATATATATGACTCAAGTTTTTAATAAGTTCTTTCTTTTTTGAATCCTTACCGAACATAGAAGGCATTTCTTTCCTAAGTTCAGCTATAATATAGGCATGAACCTGTGCTAACCTAGCTCGTTTTATTAAATCATTCAATTTTCTAAGAGCAGCATTTCTGGGTAGTGATTGTAAATCTTTGAATAAGTCTTGTTCTTCATCTTCAAAAAGTCTTCTATTTACATCATATCTTAATGGTTGGTCCCAAAAAGAACCTATATAAACTCTAGCTACTTCTGGTGTTTGTAACACTTTTCCTAAAGACCACATAAGTGCTCCATATACCCTCATAAGTTGCTGGTGATCTATCATGTCGGCTTTATTTAAAACTATACGAATTTTATCATCATGACCTCTTAAAGCTTCTATTGATCTTCTAAATTCATCAGATATATCAAGCTTGTGGGCATCAAAAAGTAGGATAATTCTATCAACTCGTTCTGCAAACCATTCCAGTACCCCAGTAAAATCATATCCTCTATCAACCCTTTGTTTTTCTCCAGACAGTATACCAGGGGTGTCTATAATTGAAATATTCTGTAGTACTGGGGAGTTTACCAAGGAACATTGAAGACGATTAAGAAAAGCATTGCCAAACTTAGACAGAGGCCTAAACTGCCTTTTAGGATCAACCACAAGAGCATTGCCTGGTATCATACCTTCTTTATCATCATACATCACTGCTATGAACCTATCAGTTGTAGGTTCTGGGCCAATTCTTATTCCTGGAAACTCTCTTTCAAGCAAATATTTTATAAAAGTAGTTTTTCCAGTAGAATACTGTCCTACCAGAAGAATCATAGGTTTTGCATCAAAATCTGAATCTTCTAGTTTTGGAGAGTGAAAGTCATGAAACTGATAATGTTCTTCAAGAGGTAGGAGTTTGTGTTTGTAAATTGTTTTAAGTCCTTCCACCACATTTTGATATATTTCTTCTTTACTATTATCTTTTGACAACCAACTGAACATTTTTGTATTATTATTTCACGTGCACTATTTCAAATTTTAAAAGATACTTTCACGAATCTATTGCAGAAATGATAACAGAAACATATCTATTCTATTAGTATTAGCTGGTATTAGTAATAATAAGTTGGAACCTCCCACTCGGACAAATTTTAATGTATAATGTTGGTTAAACTGTATTGACACGTCAATTCATCACCAAGATTGTATAAGTACAAGCGCTAGTCTTTTAACACATTATACTGTGACGTCATGTACTCTTTGAAATGTTAAAAAGCCTATATTTACATCAATATAGTCCTATTTATTAGTAATAACTATGAACGTTTGATACCAAAACCTTTTTATATACATATTTGATGCAATGGAAATACTAATAATATAATATTTCCAGCGAAGTTACAAATTAACGTAATCGTTAATATACATTTATAATGCTGAAATCGGACCCAACTGACAAATTAAAGGTATATCTTGTTTGAATTATAATGGAAAGATTCCATAAAATAAGTGCTAAAAGTATTTGGATTTTTTATAAATCGCAACGTCAAAATCTAATAATTGGCATTGCCGTTTTTGAATAAAATCCACAAAACACAAACTTTGATGGATATTCTCACGTAAGTTACAGGGCTACGTTCATAAACTTACTCAGAGTAAGGATAGTTTACTCCGAAGCGTTCATAAATTTACTCTACCAGTATAGAGTATGCTTTTATAAACGTTCAGAAACCTACCCGGAGTAAACTCTGCATACTCCGCTTTTTAATGGAGTATTATATACTCTGACAGTTATGACAGTTTGGCTTATACAGTAGTTCAGTTCAGATTACTGCCAGGTTATTTTTATTGAAAAAATTGATATTATTTGATTATTAATATTCAACTCATCCATGGTTAATTAATTTCTATTTTCGAAACGAACAATATAACCCCAAATTCATACACAACACAATGACATTTGATTTGCCTTCGGCCGGTGAAGCCTCTGAACGGTTACTCCGAGTAACCATCAAACATACTTTTCTAATCACGTGATCATACTCTTCTCTACTCACTGGAGTAAGTTTATGAACGCAGCCCAGGAGCATCTGTCCGTAGCTCTAGGCGCCGACGTTGCCAAATTTCAAGAAAGTGGCATTTAAAAAATGTGGTGTTTTTGTTTTATACATCTCAGCTCTTACTTTTTCAATAAGGACAAGGAATATAACCATTCCATTAACCTTTCCCCTTGAAGGTTCATTAAGGTGAAGGGTGTATGGAATGGTTATTTTCCCTTGCCCTTCTTGAAAAAGTAAGAGCTAAGATATATAAAACGAAAACAAACACTCAACCTCATTTTATTCTCCACATTTTTTAAATGTCACTTTCTTGAAACTTGGCAACGTCGGCGCCTAGAGCTACGGACAGATGCTCCTCGTAGGTTACCTGCAATAGTATTTATCTATGGTTACCTGTGGTTTAGTTTTTGGTTACCTATGTTTTCACCAATGCCGTCCCGAGTAACTATCTATAGGTTACAAGTATTTAAAAAATAAATGGGAGATCCTACAAAATAGTAGTTTGTACAACAAGTGCGCAAAGTTATACCTTTCCCACGAGCGCAGAAGTTTGTAGAATGAATCTTTAGGGGAGTGCCACAAATCAAGCGAGTGGGAAAAGTAACTTTGTGCACATGCTGTACACAATAATTTTTGTACAGCAAGGTTTTTTAAAGATAAGATATCCCAACAATAAGTAAATTTTCTAAAAATTGAATCTTGTGTTTTCTTCCAATTCATAAATTAGTATTGCCAAACAACAAGTGGAAACAGATCTTTTTCTGGAACTTCATTCCAAAATGACACCGAGAAATTTCGAAACTATGGCAACAGCGTTTTAATTTTCCATTCGCTGTCCCCAACTGTCACTGTCACTGTCATAGTTACCTATGACTATCATTGACAGTGTGAGTGTGTGATGTTTCTGTCCTCGTTTTATTCACCCACTCAGCTTAGATGGCCTCTGTATGCGTATCTTCTTATCTCTTTTTACTGTTACCAGTTTGTTAATTTTATGTGAAGTGTTGAATTGTGATAATTGTTAAAAACTTTTAAATAGTTATTATATATTTTTTTAAAAATGTCTAATTTTCATAGAGTTGAGGTAAATAAAACAGTTTGGGAAGTGCCTGATAGATATCAATCGCTTTCCACTGTTGGTTCAGGTGCATACGGTCAAGTTTGGTAAGTAAATCATATAGTATTTGAACTATCTCTGATCAGCTGTGTTAAATAGCATTTAGATTTAAGACAGTTGGAAGTAAATTTCCTAGCATAAGCATATTTGCTTGTGTTTATACTTTTTTAATTATAAACGTCTCAATTATTAATAATTAGTCTAATATTCATTAGATGCATTTTTTGGTTACATGATATTTTTGTATGGAGCGTATAAGTATTTAAGCCAATACAAAAATGTTGGAAAACATGTCAGTCTTTTTTTAAAGAAAAATAACTAGTTTGCTGTACCTTTGGGAGCTTCATATTTTAAAACCTAAATTGAAACAGGAATGATAATTGTAAATAAAAATTAAATGTGGATTCCTATGTGATCCTATGTCAGTAAACAACCTTTATTTATCTTTTAGTAATTTTTTTTAATTTTTATAATTACAAAAATGTGTTTATTGTTATCGTTTTCCGCATTACTAAAGATATGTCGCCTCTTTGCAAGAAAAACGTGCTATCTCGAAAAATGCAATTTTACAGGAAGGGATATGTAAAATTTAAAAAAGTTATGACAAGTGAATTATTGTTTTTTAACGTTAGATCGGTAATAAATTACATGAGTCTCTGTCCCTCACTTATCAAATACCAGATTGTTTCTGCAAATACTGCGTTTTTGCAGAAAATAAAAAACGCGGCGTTTTTGATTGTGTGATAAAAAAAACCTTTTTGGCAATGTCACGTTTTTCTCGCAAAGAGGCGATATAAACAAATATTGTACATTTTGTATGTACCTTGTAGTATATTCATTATTTGAATTGTTTTTAATAGGAATTATACCAGAATGTATTTTTAATGTGTCCCTGACACTTCTAAAAAATTTTACAACCTGACAATCAATGAGAATATTTTGAAGTTTAAGACTGCAAAATATTGTAAAATTTTCTCAAGTAGACTATATCTTTGAAAAAAGATGATTGTGAATAAAGAAATATTTTGTGTTATAACATTCTTCTATAGTCTACTAGGAATAGGACCTATTGCGGTGCACATTCCAGGAACCATTTTTTAAAGGATATCCTTAATTTGCTCATTTTAGTAATGTTGTTAAACGCCTTTATTGTTATTTTTTGTGAGATATTATGATTATTTTTGTTTTAAAATAATGTGAATCATTTTTGTGGTTTTGGTTTTTAAGTGTGTATTGGTTAAGTAACAACAATTCCAACAATAAATGATAAGAAACCCTGGATAACGCTTATGATACTATCCTGGTAACGAAGGTAAAGTTTGCTCAAAATCAATTGCAGAAGCTAAAGCACATGTTTGTCTCCCTTACTCACTTTATCCTTTGATTAGGTATATGCCACAATTTACTTACTGAAAAAAAAGTTGGCAAGACAGACATACACACACTTTAGCTTCTGCATTTGATTTTGGACAAACTTTTATTGAGTATTGGAAATTTCTATCTTCAACGATGGTAACCAAATTTGACTGTATTCTGCGGAAATGTTAGCTGTTATGCATTAAGTTGTATTAGAGCACTTTCTTTAATTTTTCGTTTTTACTATTGGATTCTTTACTAAGTTGGGAATTCTGGAACCATTGGCGATACTTGACACTGAACACTGTTTACACTACACCAACACTTTACACTATCTTACACGCGTTTCGATAACCAAGTTATCTTCTTCAGAGACTGAAGGTAAACTCACCACCTTCAGTCTCTGAAGAAGATAACTTGGTTATCGAAACGCGCGTAAGATATTGCCTGATGCCCCTCTTCCCAAGCATGTTTTCATGTTTGTAGAACTCCCTATTTCTGATTTTTATTGTCTAATATTTCACCTAAATAAAATTCTGGTTCTAATCTTGAATTGATAATCAATTTTTTTCTGATAAACCTTGAACATAATATGGTGTTAAGTTTTTAAAAGTTATGTTAGTTGAATTATTATTATTGGGTATTAAAAATTATTTTATTTTCTGTAATTATATTTTCTTTGTTGATAAATTCTGTATTAAATTATTACATATTATTCAAAACTGACTTAAGTCAAAAATATTTGTTTATTCACCATAATTTTTATCAAAGATATAGACTATTGTAAATTAATCTTGAAAAATCTGGCAATTTTTGCAGTGTCAGACAAAAATTAAAAATACAATAATTATTAATAAGGACAGCTGGAACACATTGAAAATTGAAATGTTTAAAAAAACATTGTGGTTCAATTCCTATTAAAAACAAACCAAATAGCCATTTATCACAAATACTAAAAACTGTGGTTTATGAGCAATATTTTATTAGATTACAAGTTGAAACTTTTAATTGTTAATCAAAATATTTCTTTAGTATTGCTTAAATTCGTTTAAAAAAAAACTAATGAGTGCAGTCAAGGATTATAGAAGCTTACCACCAATAGTAGGTGTATTCAATAATTACAGCTTAATAAATTAAGCTAATGGTAGAACTCGAGGTAGTACTTTAGTAATTCTAGGACTCCAGTTATCATATTGAAAGAGGATTTACTTATATGTTTATTAAAACATTTAATGTCAAAATCATATTAATAAAGTGAGCATAATCAATTGGTAAGGTATACAAATGACATATATTTACAAACTTCAAATTTCATAGATCATTATCTATTTTTTTCCTCATTTTTAATGGTCTTGTGCATGGGATAGCCACAATTATTTTATGTAGCAAAATATAAAAGCAAAGGCCAGATAAGGGACAGAAGGGACAATAGACACATCATCATTTATAGTTGATTGATTCCTTAGCTCATACATATACTACTCACATTTTTTCATTAGGGAGTTAAAATCAGAATTTACGCTTAGATTGTCTTAAGAATTCCCACAAGATGGTTTTGATTGCAAGATTTCTACACTCTAAATAAAATAGTGAGGGTACGTTTTGAGGAAGAGACATCATTTCTGTTAGGATTCCATGAGATATTGTGTTGCATCTTTTCTGTTAGGATTCTATGAGGTATTGTGTTGCACGACTATTGTGATAGCATCTAAATAAACAATGCTCTAGGTCATCCAAACTTCCATCGTATTCACTCTGTATCTGAAATCTTCAATCTGAAGATTCTGAAGGCCGCATGACCTGTAAGACATGTGAAAAACATTGTGTTGATTTTCCTAATAGGATGGTTTCATTCCGAGAAAGACAGTTTGGGAAGGGTAGGGTACATTTTGTAGTAAGGATTATTGCTGTTATTGCAAAAGAAAGACCACTCTATGTTCCAGTTTTTCCACAAGACTTTTTTTCTTAGTGAAATTAGGTCAGAGTTGGCAATATGTCAAGTTTTGACCCTAAGTCAATAATTGTCTAGTTCCTCTAACATTTTCTGGACCTTTATAAATCCCCAGATTTTACTAATTAATACTATTAAATTTTAATTATATTGTCCCTTTTAAATTATCTATACAAAATATACTTATAGTCAATGAACCCTTCTAACTGGTATATAATTCATAACATGTACTAATTTAAATAGGTAGTTTATCAGATATATAATTTGAAGTATGTTTATATTTTAAGGATACATTGTTTTTATTATTAATATCATACATTTAACTTATTTCATTAAAAAGTTTCTTCCAAAAATTTGAATAGTTTCAAACAAAATTTAAACAATACCAACCAAATTTTCCATTTTTCATTGCCCATTATTATCTGTTTATTTTCAATAATGGGATATTGGAACCAATGGTGGCTTACAATTTAACCATCATTCTTACTAATTATCAAACAAAATCAATTAATAACAAATTACACATCAGAAATATAACAACTGATTTCACAAATAACATTTGCATCATCAGGAGTAAATTATAGAAATAGATATAAACAAACAAGTAACTAAGTTACCTGATTTTTAAGGTAGGTATACATTTATATACACAAAGAAATAAACTTTAGAAATAAACATCCAGATTAGTCAAATTATGCAAAACGCTTAATTGAATCAAACCATCACCCAACATTGAATAATAATATTGAACTTCCACATATTTGACAAAATTATTATAGACTTAATTTCTCAAAATTCTTTTCTTTTCATTCTCCACTGTTATACTGTATTTTAGATAGCATAAAAATGTATACCTACAGATCATGAAATATATTAAAATGTTGAGCCAATATAATTTGTGAAACCGGTTAAGTAATATTATGTTATATTTCTGTTGTGGAATTTTATTTGATAATTATGGCAAGATTCCATGTAGCAAGGGTTGAAACAATAAATTTATCATTCTCAGTATTAACTGAATTGGTAGACCAGACCATATATTAAGATTGCCCAAATTTCAGAATTAGTTGGCACAACCACAACTGCATAAAATTTATAGCAGCTTGACAATGTTTTGTGAGATATTTGGAAAAATATACTTCTATTTCATTTTTTTTTTCATTTATTTATTCACGGGCAAGCCCAATTCACATAAAAATTACATTGTTAGAAATTACAGTGTTAAAAGTTACAATGTTAAAAATTACAGTGTTGAAAACAAAAACAAAGAAAAAAAAATACATGTAAAATTAAATTTGAGAGTGATAACACTACAACATCAATCGGCAATCAAACATTTTAAAAATGTTAAAAACATTTTAAAAATATATCAAAGTTTAAGCTCTAGCAGATGCTTTTTAAATTTGAAAGTTGACACATTAAAAATTGAAATGTCCTCAATAGAGTTAGCTAATCTAAGTGTCCTAGGGAGAAAACTATTCATTGCATAGTTGTACCTATGAAAAGAAACATGAAAGGTGTGCACCTGCCTGGTAAGACGAGGTGGAACAAATAAATATATTTTAGAGAGAAGCTCAGGACTATTACATATTCCATTTATTATATTGAAAAGCTGTATTAGATCTCTTTGCTTTCTGCGAATCTCTAGGGTAGGGATGTTTAAGAATAGTTCCAAAATATCATAACGATGGTAGACATGCATCTTAAAGGCAATGTATCTTAGAAATTTGTGCTGAACAGATTCTAGTTTCGCTTTATAAGTAATGTAATGCGGAGACCATACTGGAGAACAATAATCTTGGTGTGTTCTGACCAGAGAGCAATAAAGAGACTTAATAGCAGTGATGTTAGTAAAATCACAAGTTGTTTTCTTTATAAAACCTAACATCTTCATAGATTTTTGAACAGTAGCAGTAACATGGGACTTATAAGTGAGTGAGGAGTCTAATATAACACCAAGGTCGTTTATTTGCGAAAAAGAATTTAAAGTTTCATTATTAATGCTATAATCAAAAGCTATTGGGTGATGTATTCGATGAAAACGCATAATATGGCACTTGGATGCATTTAGATTCATATTATTTTGTTTACACCAATTTGATAAGCTATTTAAATCAGATTGTAAAATTAAAGCATCATCATTACTATTAACTACTTTAAAACATTTGAGGTCATCAGCAAATAACAAAGCTTTGCTACCTTGAAAGCAATACATTATATCATAAATAAATAAGTTCAATAATAATGGTCCAAGATGAGACCCTTGGGGAACTCCAGAAGTTACAGGAAAAGTATGAGAATAGTAATGATTAACTCTTACCATTTGTAATCTATTCATTAGATAGCTACTTAACCATTGTAATACAGGACCTTCCACACCATACAAACAAAGTTTATGTAGCAAGAGTTCATGATTGACCCTGTCGAAAGCTTTGGAAAAATCAGTGTACACAGTAGCGATCTGCAAACCCCTCTCCAAAGCATCAGACAAAAAGTCAACATATTTGAGTAAACCCAATTCTGCAGACCTTTTAGAGGTGAAACCAAATTGTTGCGATGTCATAATGCTCGAGCAGTCGTAGGTAAGATAATCAGTAATAATACTTTCAAAGATTTTGGGAATTATGCTGAGGATAGATATAGGACGATAATTTGTGATGTCAGATTTTCTACCTGATTTATAAACTGGAGTGACATATGATGTTTTCCAGTAATCCGGAAATTCGTCAGTAACAAGAGACTTATTAAATATATGAAAGAGCGGACGAGATAAAATAAAGCTAAATTTCTTATTTCTTTATTTTTTTTTAGATTGGTTGATCCATTACTTTTATCTTTTATTATTTTATTTTATTGACCTACCATAGAATCATTAAAATACATTATTTTAAACTTTTCATTTGTTCTGAGTTTAGAATGACTATTTGCCAATTAAGATTCAAGGTAAATGGGTCGTGAATAATAGTATTTGAAAATATACTTAAAGGAGTTAGCATTTGTTTATGTGATACATCTTGTCCCGAGTCTTGTCCTATGTAAAATAGGTACCACAAAATTTTGTAATATTTTCAACTAGTTGTAGGATTATAATAAATTTGATAAAACATGGATAAAAAACTATTTAGAAATAAACTTCCTATCTTAAGTAATGGTGAATTTAAATTGTATGAAAATAAATCAATAAATATAATAACTTATTGCTTGAATAAACAACAGCAGGTGTTCCACAAGCTTCAAAACATGTCTTCAAATGAAATTAAATCAGTGTGAATCGTGCCGTGACCATTCATCACATGCTGCATTTTTTGGTTTAAACCCAATTAGCTATTACTAAGTACCATGAAAAATTGAAGTTTGCAAAAAAATCATTTTTACCCCCACTACCTCATCAGATGTGACGTCATTGATTTTGTTTCAAATGGACATTGTATGTTTTTGTATCAATAATTAAAAACCCATATTTTTCGGAGTTTAGCCGTAGCGTTCGTCAAATAAAATACTTCAAGCTACAATATACTGAGTGACATGGAAATATTGGAAATCAGCGCTTGTATTTCTTGATATTTAATTCACTATTTATTTTGTAGAATATATTTGACCAGGACTATTAATATCTGGAAAAATTGCATTTAAAAATGGAACTACATAGGTTTGCAACATTTAATTTCGATGACGCCACACTTGATAAGATAGTAGGGTAAAAATTATTTTTTTCCTCACCTCACTGTATATAAACATTGATTTTTTTTCATTAAAATTAACGTGCTCGGCTACTATGACCACTTGCACAAAACGATTACATTGATATACAATGTGTTCATTTGAAAAGGACCCACCCTTAATATTTCAGAAATGCTACATATTAGAAAGAAATGCCGAAACATATGTAAACTTTTAACTTAAGGGGGACACTTTTTAGCGCTAATGTCATAAACGTCAAATTCACCCCCTCCCTACTGGAGATACCCATTAAATTTTTTCAAATGGCGTTATCTATTCAATCATTTTGTTTTGCCTTTGACACCAGCCTTCCATTGTTATTTAATCGTGGTTTAAAATTGGCTCTCTTTCAACTTTTCGTATGCCCCCATATTATGTTATTACAGAAAGACTAAAGAATAAAAAAATTACAAATAGTAAAAAGACAACTGTTAACAAGAAATAACTGTTATTTAATCATGTGTTCAAAGTGACCACCGTTAACATTCAGGCAATAACTTGAAAGAGAGCTAATTTTAAACAACGATTAAATAACAATGGAAGGCTGGTATTAAAGGAAAAACAAAATTATTGAATAGAGATGTACCAGACCTTTAAAATGAGGTATGACTTGATAACTAACGCCATTTGAAAACATTTAAGGGTAAATCTCCAGTAGGGAGGACATTAGCGCTAAAAAGAGTCCCCCTCAAGTTAAAAGTTGACATGTTTCGGCATTTCTGGGTGGGTCCTTTTCAAAAGAACACAGTGTATAAAAATACAATAATGTCATATAATAATGGCTACGGTTATATTTTACTATAAAGCTGCACATCTTTAAGGAATTTCAGTAAACTGTTAATTTGCTCTGGATAATTTAGCATATATCGTAGGCATGATGAGAGGAGATACTGTTGTCTCCTGTCTGATAATTAGTGACATTCGGTTAAAATGTGTTTTATTGTCAAATGTGATTGACAACTTTGAACAACATTGATTTGAAAATGAATGTAATTGTTTTAAGTGTGGTACACTGTACTAAAAATTTTCAGATATTAGTAGAACATCCAAATATAAAATATTGTTAACATTTATTCACCTAAATGTGGATTAATTTAGTTGGAAGAATTTCCTATACTTCATCCTGTATAATATTCACTGCCAAACTTTTTTTACTCATTTAAATGTTCCTCTACCAAAGTGGATCATATCAATCTAAACACTAGAAACGTTAAATTATACAGATTAAACAATGATATTAATATAGTGGTAAATTGATTAATATTGTCAATTTTTCTTTTTTTAGAAATGATATATTGGATGTATAACACTTACTGTAGTTAATTACACATAATAAAACAACACAACGAATAAAAACAAATCAAACTAAGTGTTTCTAATTAATTCCACTATTTAATGAAAAAATTATGAAAACTCTAAGATATTGATAATTATTATGTAATTACTTTTTTAAAAATCAAACTAACTGTTTATAATTAATTCCACTATTTAATGAAAAACAAAAGAAACCTTCAAAATATTATTTATAATTATTTCGATATTTGCATATCATCGTCAGAATGACAGAAGTTACATTTTATGTGATGTTTAATATTTTGGCTAGACCAAATAGTAAATGACCTATCTTGTGATTGACTTAATATATATGAATAGAAAAAAGAAGAAGATATGATTTTACAAATATTAAAGCTATGGGGATATCCTGGATATCTTTTTCCCATTTAAGATCAGTATAACTGTGCAATGATATAGGAAACCAAGGAAAACTATATCTGCTGATCTTTACAATTGTTACTTAAGAAGACAATTTAATAGTGGAGAGCTCTCTAGATTTATCTGTTCATTGACAACTTCATATTGTGGGTCTCTTAAGTGTCTTCTTATTTCTAGCTCTTCAAGGAAATCTAGTTCTTGTTTCTTATCACAAATATGCAGTACTTCTAGTTCTGTGTTAGGTCTTAATGAATGTTTGGTGTCAAGAAGATGTTTTGCGTAATGTGATTTATCTGGCTGTTTTAATCTGTATGCTCGTGAGTGTTCATTGTATCTAATTTCAAAATTTCTAATTGTTTGACCAATATAGACAGCATTACATTCTGGACATTTAAGTTTATATATTCCAGACTTTTTTAATGAGGGTATTTTTGTTTTTACATTTAACAATTTTTTACTCACATTGTTTTCTGTTTTAAAAGAAATTGCTGTATTTGTTGAACAAGATATTATCTTTGAAATATTATTAGAAATATTACCAGCATATGTGATGGTTTTTCTAATTTTGTATTTCCCTAGTTTCTTCAGGAAATATTAATTGTAATGCCACTTTTTCCTCTTTTTTATTAATTAATTTATTTATTATATGTAATGGATAACCGTTAGATGTGGCTATTTGTTTAATTATATTAATTTCTCTATCAAAATTATATTTTTTCATAGGAACTGAAAATGCTCTATGTATCATTGAATTATATGCTGCTAATTTATGTGGCATGGGATGATTGGAATTATACGGTATAGTCACATCAGTATGTTTGGTTTTCTGTAAATTGAAAAATCAAGTATATTATTGATTCTTTGAATTTTAATATCAAGAACATTGATTGAGTTATTTTCTTCAACTTCTAATGTAAATTTAATTTTTGGATGTAAATTATTAATATGATAGAACAATATATCTAATTGTCGTTCACTACCTACAAAACGAGCTAATACGTCATCTACATACCTATACCTAAATAATATATTTTTTGAAATGTTACATTCAAAGATTTTTCTTTCTAAACTGTCCATAAAAATGTTTGCTAAAATTGGTGATATAGGGCTTCCCATTGGTAAACCTTCATTTTGAATATATACCTTATTATCAGTAGTAATACTATAAGTACTTCAAAATAATCAGGTTTTACATCGATAACTTGTTGCATAATTACAAAGAGTGTCAGTTTGACAGTCTAAATAATCGACCGCGAAGCGGGAGGATTATTCTGTCAAACTGACACGATTTGTAATTATGCAGGAAGTTTGAGATGTATAACCGTATTTGTTTTGAAGTACGTATTGTATTTGATACGATTATTTATTGAGTAAATTAAGTAACTATTGAATTTAATGATAAATTTCCGAATCGACTCATTTTTGAACAGTTATTGATAAACGTCAAAATTTGACGGTCCTGTTAGTTTGTGAATTGTTGTATATTGATGTCGATGTGGTTACTATAGAAATTAAATTATTGTAAAATTTTCGATTGGTAGAGCTACTCTATGTATAATCAGGTATTATCGAAATTATACAAGGTAACTGAACTAAATTGATCGTTCTAATTGGTTGAAATTTATACGAAAAAAATAATCAAAAGTAAAATAATTCTGATTAAACAAATTAAGTATATCTGATATTATTCCAGATATGATTCCACAAAGTAAGGGTCCAAACAGTAAATTCAAAAATAAATCATTTAACATTGAAAATATAATATAGAATATCACTACTTAGTTACAAGAAGTGTTATTAATATAATGTAATGGTTCAGTTTGAATTCTGCTGAAAGCTCTTAGAAACTAATGTTTTAAGTCTTGAGGTTTTAATTTAAAAATTGTATTAAAATCAATAGCCCAAATACACACGGAAATTATCAGTAGTGACAGGGATTCAAGGACCAAACGGTGATATATATGCATTATTTTCAAGCGTTTGGTTATACGGGGAGATCAAAAATCACCCAGAAGTGTAAATAGAAATCTTAATATTTACTTATATTTCAGTTCTGCACTAGATGCACAAACAAATAAAAAGGTAGCAATAAAGAAATTAGCCCGTCCCTTCCAGACAGCTGTCCACGCCAAAAGGACATATAGAGAATTAAAGTTACTGAAACATATGAGGCATGAAAATGTGATAGGATTGTTAGATGTATTTTATCCAAAACACGATAATAGTCAGGTTAGTATAAATACATTATAATCGTATCATAAATATGTTTTGTTCACCATTATAAAGTCGTAAATAAACGGCAACATTTAAAAGATAATGTTTAACGTTGAATTTGTTGACGTTTTTTTTTAAGAGCAAATAAGTAATTTATGGTATATATTCAGAAAATACTTGGCAAAATTTCTCACGAAATTAAAATTGTAAGGTTTGGCGTTAATACAATCTCAAATACTTTGATTTTAAAGATTTAAGTTGTTGATTCGTCAATGTTTTATACGTTGACGAATTTAAACAGTTTTTACAATTAAGATGAATATCTAAGTGGAATATTATCATTTGATTAACACACCACACAACTTATTATGTTGCGATTTCATTTTTAGTGTTCAGAACCATCTATAGTTCACACTTTTAATTTGTTTCGTTATTACTCACATAATTGTTTAATGTAAACTACAGTGTGGATGTAAAATTACAGGTGCTAATTGTTTTGTAAACTACAGTGTGGATGTAAAATTACAGGTGCGTAGTGTATTGTTTTAGAGGAAGCAACGGTCTAGCTACAATTCTATAATTAAAAATAAATACGATTTTTCTTAAATCTCGTAACTGCACGGAAAGGTTTCGTGTTTCATGCAGCGGAGCAAATAGTTCAAAAATAAAATACACGTAGAGCATCATTTTACGTTCACGAATCCATTCAGGGAATGTACGTTAACTATCTAAATTTAAAAAAATATATCATTAGGGTTGCAGTTTACGGAGGCGTTCCATAGCCGTCACTTTAAAGAAATTTGTATAGGGTAGTCCGGATCTCAATAAAATGTATAACTTGTTAAAACCGTAAAACAAATTGCGTAGTATTTTGGAGACAATTTTAAATTGTCCATTGTAATACATCGTCAAACTTTCCTAAAATTAACAGGTTTTTCTGAAATTATGCAAATATTAAAACTTATGTAGGTAGGTCAACTTTCACATTTTCAATATTTTTTAATCTATTTTTCATTATAGCTTTAATGAGTATAAAACGTAATTGCTACTGATAAGGTAGTAAGGATTAATTATGCTTTACCAACAATAAATATTTTGCTTATCTCGATCTGTCCTTGCAAATATTGATACTTGGAGCCTAGGATAAATTTTGTTTTGACAGCAAAAACGTTTTTTGTTTACATGTAGGACCTACCACCAGTCGGAAATTTATGCAACATTGAATGGTTATATATCCTTGGTTGTAAGTTGTGTAAAACTTCCAAGGCTGCTTCAATCCTCAAGTTCTTAATGGAAAACCACAAGCAGTGCTATCAAATTTCACTGGGATGGGAATATGTATAACTACTAACATTATTTCTGTATCCTACCAACATTTTAATATTTTCTACTTTGAAAGAGCCTTCTATTCTAAAGTAAATATTAGTAATTTAGAATTTGCCTGGGGCAACAAACGGCCTTATGCCTGCCCTGATTAAATGACCTCCATTTGGTAAAAGTGAAAAGATTCTGTCTCATTTATAATTATATAAGTTTTAGTTGCAAGATTAATATTTATTATCAAATAAAATAAATGAATAACAAATTCCACATCAGAAATATAACTTTTATTACTCTACAGGTTTCACAAATTACATTTCCATAGTCAGGAATAAATAGAAATTGATATAGATGAACAAGTACTTATGGTACCTCATTTTTACGATATGTTGTACTAAGATGTAGAAAGAAGAGTATCTCTCTGTTTTATAAGGGTATATCGAACATTTATTTTATGTTTTTATTTTTTAAGATACTAAGAAATTAAGTCTGTGATAATTCTGACAACCGTGTAAAAGATCAATGGTATTATTCAACGTGAGGTGATGATTTGATTCAATTAAGTGTTTTGCATAATTTGACTCCTCTAAATGTTTCTTTTTAAGCAACTAAGCTGTTCACTATATCTTATTCCGAGATTTCTTTGTGTTTCACCAATATAAACATTTGATCTTGTAAACACCTGATTTTTGTAAAAAAGTTAATTTTCTCTTAGCATTTTTTAAAGAAGACACAATATTTTTGTGAGCAGGGAGTGCAATATATGCTTTGAACTGTGTGCTATAATCTTTTATATTTGGGTTGAAATTTTATCTATATATGTTATTGATTTATACCCTTTTACTTCATTTTGTTTTGAAAAAGTTGAATTGATGGTTATTTTATATATTTTTCTTTATGTCATTCTATCGATCATATTGTGTCTTATATCTTATATCGCGAAATATCTTAATATAACATATCCATATGATACTTATAAAAATGAGTGTGTGAGAGAGAAGAGAATGCTTGGACATATATATCAATTAGCCACAAATTGTTTTTTTACAGATTACCCAAGTTTCCTAAATGCTAGTAACGAGATATTTGTAAATAGTGGCATATTGTAAACTTGTAAGTGAATTTCGGATTTTTTGAGAATTCGTCATTAATCAATTTATTTTCTTGCTCTAATAAAAATAAAATATTCAAAGGAGGATAGATATTTAGTGTGATTAACGCATTCTTATATTTAAGATCGCGCAATATCTTAATATGACATATTCTAGGTTACATATGTATATATAAAAATCTTAGTTACATGTTTATTTATATCATTCATTCATATATTTGGGTTGTGCTCATCAGCCCAGGCACTTGAACTGAATCTTTGTACCATTTCCCATGTTATCTACTTCCATTCCAGAAGCTTCGTGTCTTCTATAAAGGCCACTAGTTTGACTAGAGGGATTTTCAGTAGTTGTGATGGTTGTATAAATTCCTCTCCAAAGTGCTTCCGTGTAAGTTCTTGTAAGTCCTCACAGAAGCAGAGTATGTGGGTAGGTGTTTCATCATCAAGTTCACATTTTCTGCACATAGGTTCACTAACTTTGCCCATATTGTACAGATGTTTCCTCAAGGTGCAGTGTCCAGTCACCAGGTCGGTAACTGTCTTCAAATGTCTCTTACCCAGTTTCAGTAGCCTAGTTGAGAGTTCCTTGCCTACCTTGTTCAGTAAACTCTTGGTATGAAGGTGCCCTTGTGTCACCCTCCATTTGAATTGGAGTTCCCTATCTAGCCAGTTCCCGATTTCCCCTCTTATGCAATCTTTTGTGATTCCACAAAACGGTTCCGGACCTATGAAGTCTCCTTTAGAGCCTCCCCTCATGTGCCGGCACCCATATTAGAGACACTTTGTTGTCTCTTGCCAGCCTGTTGAGGGATTCTTTGCAGTTTTTCACCAGTCTAGATTTAGTTGTTGGATTACTGATAGCCTTAAGCAGAGCCTGGCTGTCAGTGAGTATTTCAATTTTTTGTCCGGTATATCCTCTTCTGATGTTTTCATCAATACAGGCTATAGCGGCAATCGTCTCTGCTTGAAACACAGTCGTATATCGACCAAGGCTAAAGAACATTCTCTTTCTAGGTCCTTTTATACCAGCCCCAGTGCCATGGTTTGTTTTGGAGCCATCGGTGAACCAGATAATTTCTCCAGAATTACCTGGGTGCATCACCCGTTCCCTAGATGGGATGATGATATTCACTCGCTCAGTGAATATATTCTCTGGTGTCATGCTATCAAAACTCATGTGAAATATGGGTTCGTCTAGTAATGTCCCAGTTGTATCAGTGTGTCCTTCTCGAACATTGTTCGGGGACCATAAGTCTCCCGATTTCAGCCTAAGAATTGCCATCATTGCCTCCGCCCTTATAAAAAGTTCTAGAGGAGGAAGTCCAATAAGGGCTTCCATTGATGCCGTCCCCGTGCTGTTCATTGCCCCGGTAATACCAAGAAGAGCTTGTCTTTGGATTGTAGTTAACATATTAACTGCAGAGGTCACTTCTGTCCTCCTCCACCAGACTATTGTTCCATAGGTGATCGTTGGCCTTATCACGGTTGTGTAGAGCCAGTCAACCACCTCAGGTCGTATTCCCCAGGTTTTGCCCATAACTCTTCTGCGTTGCCAGAAAAGCCTAGTCGCCCTGGTAGTAATTTTTTCCAGGTGTGCCTTCCAATTCAGTTTGGAATCAAGGGTCACTCCCAGATATTTGACTTCTTTGGATATTTCTAGTTCTTCTCCGAACAACAGTACTCTACCCTGCGGGAGAACTCTTCTATTCGTGAAAGCAACTAGTTTTTTTTTTGGATTAACTGAAAGGTCCTCTGTAAGGCACCATTCCTCCACAATTCGCAGTGCTTCCTGTAGGACATTCATAACCACCTCCGAGAATTTCCCATTGGTGACAATCACTATGTCGTCCGCAAAACCCTGCGTCCATATGCCTTGATCATTCAACCTACAGATCAAGTCATCCACAACTAGGTTCCACAAAAGTGGTGAAAGTACTCCACCTTGAGGACATCCTTTAGTTGTCCCAACGGTGTATGTTTTATCATGGATATGTGCTGTTATTCTCCTATGCTCAAGCATGGATCCTATCCATTTGCATGTGGTACTGTTAATCCCTCTGTTTTTAAGGGATCTGTTAATTGATGACATCGATGTGTTGTCAAAAGCACCTTCGATGTCTAGAAATGCTGCAAGGGCTACTTCCTTATGATTCAGGCTCCTTTCGAGACCTGAGACCAAATTATGCAGGGCAGCTTCACCTGATTTCCCTGCTTGATAAGCCCACTGTAGTCTATGTAGAGGGATGCTCTTAAGCGCTCCTTCTTGTAAATACATATGTAATACTTTTTCCATGGTTTTCACCATGAATGATATCAGACTGATTGGTCGGTAGGATTTAGCCTGGGTGTACGTTTCTTTTCCTGGTTTAGGAATAAACACCACCTTAGACTCTCTCCATGCAATTGGTATATACCCTAGAGCATGGCTGCTTCGAAGTATCAGAACTAAAGGACCCATTATGATGTCTAGTCCCTCTTGCAGAAGCTTGGGGAATATGCCATCCGGTCCTGGAGTTTTGTAGGGGTCAAATGAGTTTACAGCCCATCTGATAAGATGGGGTCTGAATATCTTATTATTTATATCATTCATACCTCTTGATGATGCAAATGTTATTTGTGAAACCAGTAGAATAATAAATGGTATTGTTACGCGAGCTACTGCAATAATATTCTCACTTAGTGCCCCCAGTGAAATCCCCGTATGAGACGACTATGGCTCCTCCGCCCAAACTTCGAGAAACATCCAGAACACCCGGGTGCGTCCGCCAGAATATCGAGAATATCCAATGCGCCCGCGAGAACGCCGAGATACTTCTAGAATTACGGCGCACGAGTATAAATAGGCCACAAGCATCGCTGCAGTAAATTAGTCAATCAGTCAGTGTTGATACCGAAGGAAAGTAATCGCGCATCGATAAAGTGTTTATTAAGTGACTCTCATATAAATTATAATTAGTGTGTTTAGTGTATTACATAAATTATTAAATAAGGACTGAATTACATATAAATCTGTAAATATAAATTAATTGTAAATATAAATTAGAATAAACGTTACAGTATATTTATTGATAATTATAGAAACCCCACAGTAAGGGTGATTAATTTGTTAATATTTATTTATCAACACAGTGGTTGTTGTTTTATTACTGAAAATACAGGATTTGCAGTATCTACCTCTCTCAATTTCAACTTTTATTTTTGATATCTATGTATATCTTGAAAAATATTTAGTATTTATGTTATTTTGAACTTGTTTATTTTTTGTATAAAAACCAGGAGGAGTAATTTGAATTTAAGCTGGCAATTCTGTAGACCTCTCATTGGTCAGAGTGCACCCGGTTTCAAACAGCAATTTTTAGCATTGACATTTTCTGATATTGGAATTATTTGATAGTTCTGACATATCTAATATATTTATTTTCATCATCGTCTTCGTTCCCTTGTTATTTTATCATTTCACTTAGTTTTCCACGCTCTTTCGTTAAGATAATTCTTTTCAGAACTCCAGCAAGCAATCCTATTCAATTTCTGCGATTATGGATCATTCTACTAGTACTTCGCCAAATCAACGAAAACGGCGGCTGAGTTTAGGTCATTTAGATCTGTTATAAGAACAGTATAATATATTGAATATTTATTATCAAATATTGGATGAAAAGAATAGAATACCAGCCTGTTTATTGTTCACATTCCAATCTGACATCTTAAGAACCATTTTCAGCATATAAAGGTTATCTATCATTGGCTTGTTTCCGCGTTAAGTGAATCGAGGTATATTTAATAGATTTTGAACATCATTATTACGGAACACGCTCTTTAGTAACTAATCTAGTAATTTTTAGTGCTGTGAGTAAGGCTTTTGAAATTACTCCTCCTGGTTTTTAAATGGACTATAGGTCCAGTTTATGAAATATGTTTTCGTTAATATATTTTGATTTAAAAATGAGCTGGACATCACACAAAATAAAATAATGCAGAATCCATTATTTTTTTCTCGTAGTCTTCACATTTTCAGGAAAGCATTTCATAATTTTTTTTCTTTCAGATATATTTAGTCACTCATCTAATGGGTGCTGATTTAAATAATATAATCAGAACACAGAAACTTACAGACGACCATGTACAGTTTTTAGTATACCAAATCCTTCGCGGCCTAAAGTACATACATTCTGCGGGAGTTATACATCGTGTAAGTATTTTTCCTTTTTTTTAATCCTTTAAAGTTTGTAAAAGTCATATTCCTTGAAGGAATTTCAGGATATCTGCTTCTATTCAGTAGTCTCCACTAGTTTGAGCTTTTTGAAGTGCCCTTTCAGGTGATGAAACTGTATAGTCTTACTCCGGTTTATGCATTCTTTTGATTTCACCTGTCATAGTTTCTCAGAAATAATGTGAAATATTTTACGCAAAAAAGTGAACGAAAATGGAGAATTGAAACTCCATTATTGGGTTAGAATCGCGAAGTTTAACGTAGGTTTTCTTAGAAAAATGTAGCGAAAATGAGACAAAATATAATAAGCTACACCACATGATAGAGTACAATAGTGCTACAAATAGTAGATATAGCAT
This sequence comes from Lochmaea crataegi, assembly GCA_947563755.1. Taxonomy (NCBI): domain Eukaryota; kingdom Metazoa; phylum Arthropoda; class Insecta; order Coleoptera; family Chrysomelidae; genus Lochmaea; species Lochmaea crataegi. Next base: position 30,532,296 of record OX387422.1, on the reverse strand, counting down.
GTCTCTCTTTTGCACAAAAACAATTCGCTCTGTCGATAAAATTGTTATGTATAATAGTTAAAGTATACTATGCACCACATTGAAAAACAAAATAAATTGTATTGCAATTATGTGTTATTATTTTGCACATTCGTAGAATAAAATGCTTTCTTAGCCACTTTTTAATATAAAATAATATTCAAGTATAAAATAATGATTTACATAATATTTCTGAATGTTTTGTATTGTAACATATAATGCTGATGTGTAAGCATATAAATTGCACTTAATTAAATGAAAATGTTATGTTAACGTGACACTATCCAAAACTAAAATTATTATATGTATATTTAATAATTCTTCAAATAAGATGACAAAATTATACCAAATTCGCCTATTAGCAAACTGGAATAGATAAAAAAATAACTTATATATATATATATATATTTGTGTTAATTAATGTAGAGTTGGGATGTTTTGGCATAATAGGCAATAAAATATGCAAACTAATCTGAATTGAGAAGAACCTTCTAAAAATATGAAAGACGTACATTTTTGTTGTCACATGTTATAAAGAAAGTAGAGTAAAAGAACTACTGTTTCTTACCGCTTGTTACAGTTACTCTGAATATAGTGTTTTATGTTTGCAATGATAGCGCGCCATTTTTTAAAAGTATCGAAGCTAATTCAAAGCCTGAACGATTTTAAAAGGTCGAAAAACATAAATAAAACACTCTATGCCGTGGACGAATTAATTTCAAAAGCCTGTCATGAGGTGCTCCGAATACCTCCATACCATTGTCAATTTAATGCCATAGAGTTGACAATGCTGTGTTAGATTTTTGAGGTGACTATATATATACTGGTTTTAGACTGCCAAAAAAGACTCTCCTCAATAGGAGAAGTCAATAGAGTATCGCCGGTCTGGATCCCTGGCCATTCTGGCATGGATGGCAATGAGAAGGCGGACTCTCTTACAAGGGAGGGTGCCGCACACGTTTTGATCGGACCAGAACCTTCTTTAGACTTCTGGCATAATATACCAGGATTGGTTCATTCAAACGCTTTTATACATACTGTTGAGGGATTCTTTGTAGTTTTTCACCAGTCTAAACTTTGTTGTTGGATTACTGATAGCCTTAAGCAGAGCCTGGCTGTCAGTGAATATTTCAATGTTTTGTCCAATACATCCTCTTCTGATGTATTCATCAATACAGGCTATAGCGGCAATCGTCTCTGCTTGAAACACAGTCGTATATCGACCAAGGCTAAATAACATTCTCTTTCTAGGTCCTTTTATACCAGCCCCAGTGCCATGATTTGTTTTGGAGCCATCGGTGAACCAGATGATTTCTCCAGAATTACCTGGGTGTATCACCTGTTCCCTAGATGGGATGATGATATTCACTCGCTCGCTCTGGTGTCATGCTATCAGAACGCATGTGAAATATGGGTTTATCTAGTAATGTCCCAGTTGTATCAGTGTGACCTTCTCGAACATTGTTCGGGGACCATAAGTCTCCCGATTTCAGCCTAAGAATTGCCATCATTGCCTCCGCCCGTATAAAAAGTTCTAGAGGAGGAAGTCCAATAAGGGCTTCCATTGATGCCGTCCCCGTGCTGTTCATTGCCCCGGTAATACCAAGAAGAGCTTGTCTTTGGATTGCAGTTAACATATTAACTGCAGAGAACACTTCTGTCCTCCTCCACCAGACTATTGTTCCATAGGTGATCGTTGGCCTTATCACAGTTGTGTAGAGCCAGTGAACCACCTCAGATCGTATTCCCCAGGTTTTGCTCATAACTCTTCTGCATTGCCAGAAAAGCCTAGTCGCCCTGGTAGTAATTTTTTCCAGGTGTGCCTTCCAATTCAGTTTGGAATCAAGGGTCACTCCCAGATATTTGACTTCTTTGGATATTTCTAGTTCTTCTCCGAACAACAGTACTCTTCCCTGCGGGAGAACTCTTCTATTCGTAAAAGCAACTAGTTTTTTTTGGATTAACTGAAAGGTCCTCTGTAAGGCACCATTCCTCCACAATTCGCAGAGCTTCCTGTAGGACATTCATAACCACCTCCGAGAATTTCCCATTGGTGACAATCACTATGTCGTCCGCAAAGCCCTGCGTCCATATGCCTTGATCATTCAACCTACAGATCAAGTCATCCACAACTAGGTTCCACAAAAGTGGTGAGAGTACTCCACCTTGAGGACATCCTTTAGTTGTCCTAACCTGTGTATGTTTTATCATGCATATGTGCTGTTATTCTCATATGCTCAAGCATGGATCCTATCCATTTGCATGTGTGTACTGTCAAAAGCACCTTCGATGTGTAGAAATGCTGCAAGGGTTACTTCCTTATGATTCAGACTCCTTTCGAGACCTGAGACCAAATTATGCAGGGCAGCTTCACCTGATTTCCCTGCTTGATAAGCCCATTGTAGTCTATGTAGAAGGATGCTCTTAAGCGCTCCTTAGGAATAAACACCACCTTCGACTCTCTCCACGCAATTGGTATATACCCTAGAGCATGGCTGCTTTGAAGTATCAGAACTAAAGGACCCATTATGATGTCTAGTCCCTCTTGCAGAAGCTTGGGGAATATGCCATCTAGTCCTGGAGTTTTGTAGGGGTCAAATGAGTTTATAGCCCATCTGATAAGATAGGGTCTGAATATCTTATTTGTGAGTTCCCAGTCCTCTTTGGTTGCCTTTGTTTTGGCAACCGGCCTGTTGTCATAGCTTGACTCTATCTTTACCGAACCTGGAAAATGCACACTGAGGAGATGCTCTGGAGCCTCTGCCTCAGTATTTGAAAACTTTCCGCTCGGCAACTGAATAGAACCAAGTTTGTTAGAAGTATCCCTTTTGAGGATCCTGTTGATTCTGACGATGTCAGGGACACCTTGCATGTCCTCACAGAATTCTCTCCAGGACTTCTCCTTGGATTCTTTTATTTTTGTATTGTATGTACCTAGTATAGCTATATACGCTTCCAGTTACCCGCCGCGGCTCGAATCAGGTATCTGATGTTTGGCAGGGTCTCTCTCTCTCTCGCCCTCGGACCTGAAATATCATTCACTAAACAAACTAATTGGCTTTGTTAAGAAGCTGAATTTGTTTGGTGAGATCTGAATAGGTATGAGCCACAATAGACTCTTACGAGTCGCAGTGGAGGGCCTTATAGACCCACTCATCACAAACCTAACCTAACCTACATCATGTTACATCGGCTAAATGGTTTGAATGTGTTTGTCATACCAATGATGTATTTAGGAAATATTGAAGAAACGAACACTTCTTGAATGTTCAAGACAATCTCTTGTAATCAATGTAGGAAATACTAATGAGAGTTGAAACAAAAAAATAATTTATTATCTATTGTCATCTATTCCAGATGCTGAAATTGGTTTTGACTCATCGTTATTACAAACGCAGTATTAAGTTTTTAACAACAAACATTAAAATACTTTACCATAATAATTTTAATTAATTTTATCATCAGGAATAGATTGTGATATCCTCTGTAATATAATATGGAATGCTAAACAAAACATGATTTCTTGTCTGAAGCTGAAGTTACTCTGTTGAAATTTTAATAGAAAGTTAGTTTGTATAAGGTCAAAATTCTCAATCTCTTAATAATTGCAAAACATAATAACCACAATACAATTAAATGTCCTTAAGAGAAAAAGGTATTTAAATTTAAAAAATATGTAATTTTCTAGGACTTGAAACCATCGAATATAGCTGTAAATGAAGACTGTGAATTGAAAATTTTAGACTTTGGATTAGCCAGGCCTACAGAAACTGAAATGACTGGTTACGTAGCTACTAGATGGTATAGGGCGCCAGAAATAATGTTAAACTGGATGCATTACAACCAAACTGTAGATATTTGGTCCGTTGGATGTATAATGGCAGAACTATTAACTGGAAAAACATTGTTTCCAGGAACAGATCGTATCCTTTTAAATAAAAATAACAAAACCAAATATAATTAAAAATTCCACAATACTATATTATTTATTTTGGTCCTTGACCGGTTTCACGAACATAAGTTCGCATCATTAGAAGGATGACAAAGATGGAATGTCAATATGTAAAAATTAAAAATACAACAGTAACTAGGATAAAATCATTATAACAGCTATTAAAGGCATGGAATCGATTATATATGACGTCATGGTGTTTTTACCTATTGCTTGAGGATTTGATGTTGTCTTGCTTTATTTCTATAAAACTTAATAAAATATCCCTAAAACTAATTAAAACAATATTAAGTATCCAATAAACAATCTAAAAGTGGATAATAAATTATATCTAGCTGTTCATTCATCAAGTTATAGTCAGGATCAAGGATGTGCTGCTTAATTTCCAATGCTTCTAGAAAATTTAATTAAATAATTTTGACAGTTATGTAAAAGTTCGATGCGGTTATTTAATGTTGGAGTATGATTTCCTTCAAGCAAGTGTTTTGCATAGTTTGACTTATCTGGATGTTTATTACTATAGCAACTGAGGTGTTCACTCTATCTTATTTCTAAATTTCTTTGAGTCTGACCTATGTAAATGGCATTACAGTGAGAGCAGTTAAGTTTATAGACTCCAGACTTTTGTAAAAGGTTTGTTGTATCTTTGGCATTCAATAAAATCAAACCAACATTGTTATAAGATCGAAAGACAATTGTAGACTTGTCAATATTTGAAATTTTATTTGAAATGTTGCCAAAATAGGTTCCTGACTATAACTTGATGAATGAACAACTAGATATAATTTATTCTCCACTTTTAGATTATTTATTGGATACCTAATATTGTTTTAATGATATTTCATTAAGTTTTATGGACATACAGCAAGACAACATCAAATTCTCAAGCAATAGGTAAAAACACCATGACGTCATGATATCATCGATTCCATGCCTTTGTTATAATGATTTTATCCTAGTTACTGTTGTATTTTTCATTTTTACATATTGAAATTCCATCACTGTCATGTAGAGATTGCAAACCGGGCCCGCCCGGGTCCGGTGCCCTTGTAGGCACTCACCGGGCCCGGCCATTCTTACCGGACTTTACATTACTTTTAGCAAATAAGAATTTGTTTTGTTTAAACCAAAGCTTATCTATCTATCTAATCTCTAATCTAACCTGTTATGATGATACGTTTAGTACTTTAAGCTACGTTATTGTTATTAGTTTCTTATTTTAATACTATGTTGACTTGAGTGAGACTGATTATTGTGATAATTGTTCATAAGTAAGTTTAAAATAAATATTAACCTTCAATCATTGTCTTTTTCCATTCATATATAGAAAATTTTCATAAAACAGTTTGAAGGTTTCATCGCTAACACAAGAATGCAACCGGGCCCGGCCGGGTTGATAAACATACCGGGTTGCAATCTCTACTGTCATGCTTCTGATGATGCGAACTTATGTTCGTGAAACCGGTCAAGGACCAAAATAAATAATATAGTATTGTGTAATTTTTAATTATATTTGGTTTTACTTGATTTAATGCAGTTCCACATTGTAAGGGTACCTGATGTAACCTATGATGGTGTTGTTTAAAACCCAGTTACAACACATTTTATACAAATTACAAATATGACTAATAATTGAGGGAAAAAGTACAAACAATCTCTCGTATTTTGGAAATTTAGTGGTAGACATTCGGTTTTTGTTTACTTGTTTTCCTAAATTTAAAATAGATATTCATCAGCTCAATCTCATAATGGAAATTTTGGGAACACCTTGCGAAGACTTTATGCAAAAAATTACATCAGAAAGTGTAAGTCGAATTTCTAAACTATCTTGATAACATTTGATTTGTCCTTTTTATGCTTTATGCTTATTTTCTTCTATCGTTACTCAACCATTTATCCTTTTATCCTCTTTTTTCCAATCAGACCTCACTAAAATACTTTTGACATGTTTTTTTCATAAATTCTCTCACTATGACCTAGCAATTTGTCATTTTTTAATCTATTTATTATTACTTGTTATCATTAATTTTGTAGCGCCTATCATTTTTATTTACGAATTGATTGCGGTAGGTCTGATATTTTTGAGGATTCTTCTTTCTTTGCATCTATTTTGGTGTATTCGCTTCCAAATTTTTGGTTACCTAATGCTAATTTTGTTTCGTTTTGTCTTAGTCTTAAGTTCATGTCATCTGCAATGTAAGTTTTTGGGGTAAACCGTTACCAAAACCCAATAGATTTACTGTGCCCTTCTTCAACTCAGTTGTTAAGAACAGTCTCAGACCAGCAGTTCCTGTAAACATATTCTCCTATATGGCTCCGTGATTTGGTGAAGCAAGTGCCAGCAATATCTGGCTGCAGATCTGTCTGCAGATTACGGGTGCAATTCGCACTACTCCCACGGTGGTGCTGGAAACCACCCGCAACATGACATCCTTTCATCTCCACCTTAAGAGGGTGGCGAGAATGACCACCTCCAGAATACACAAAATTAATGGCGAGGGCCAATTGATTGGTTGTAATGGGTAAAGGGCCAAGCTGCGTGAGCTGGATGCCACGGAGCTTTTGAGCATCCCTTCAGATCACAAACTAACTAAAAATTCACTGACATTCAAGTACATTTTTCAAACTTTCCAACCGAGGAAGAATGGTAGAGGAATCGATATTTCCTACTTGTGATGGTTATGAGCTGGTTCACAGACGTATCCAAAGTGTACGTCCAAGTTGGATCCGCCGCCTGCTTGGTGCATTCGACCAGAGATTGAATATATTGAGAGTGTTACCAGCATGCAACAGTCCTTCAAACGGAAGTTGATCTGAGCGTTGGGTGAATGGTAGACAACGGCTACTCTAACAGCTCAATAAAAATATGTTTCAACTGTCAGGCTGCAATAACAGTTACAATTCAAAACTGGTTTGGAATACTAGACTAAACTAACTGGGAGCAATCAATGAGGTTATCCTGGTATGGATCCCTTTAAAGCTGGCAAAGAAAATGATCTCGAACCAGATGGACCGCAAAGCAAGGGACTACTGGAATGAGATACCAAAATCTTTATCAAAGGACCTACAAAACTTAAAGAAGAAACCTTGTTGAAGATGGACAGGCAGGAGATCAGGTGTATAAATGGGCAGAATAGGGCTGGTCACAAACGCCGATTGTTGTGTGGCTGCCGAACTAAAGACCTGCGGTTGTGCGCCCTGATAATGTAGATCGACTTACCCCTTTCCAGATTATCAACTTCCTTTGAAAGATTATACTTAACGGGGTTATCTAATTTGGATCGAGGCACAATATACATCGCAGTGCACGGTTCTGAAAAGATCACACAGAAACCAAAACAACCTATTCTTTGAAGGAATCTTAGAATAGACATAGGCTTCAGTTTAAGGAAGTCTTCCTCTTCTATCCAGTAGTCTTCCATATGTTGTGCCCTGAGATTTTGTAGTGTGATGCATTCCGCAGGTATGTGAATGGAAGAATCTACATTCTTCCTTCTCCACTAGTTTGAGTTTTTTTTATGTTTCCATTCAGGCGACAGTGTCCTGTTAGGATACCTGTCAAAACTCTTGTTGCAATCTTACTCTGGCTTATGCGTTTTTTATATCGCCTGGTTGTAATTTCTCAGGAGTATCTTTGATTGTCTTAGCCATGTTGGCTCTGCCAGAACCAAAAAAAAATTCAAAAAAGACTATTAGCTATAGTAGATGTCATTTGCAAAAGCATTGGAGGGTACACGTAGTTCTAATGTGCTTTTCCATAGTACTTATCCTCTATTTATTTTCAGGCCCGAAGCTATATCCGGTCTCTTCCACACATGCCCAAAAAAGATTTGCACAAATATATACTCGGTGCTAATCCTTTAGCAATAAATTTGCTAGGTCTAATGTTAGAACTTGATAGTGAGAAACGAATAACGGCCGAACAAGCGTTGGCACATGCCTATTTGACAGCTTATGCAGATCCCAATGATGAGCCTACCTCAGTGCCTTACGATCAAAGTATTGAAGATATGAATTTGCCTGTGGAAAAGTGGAGAGGTGAGAAATGTTTCTGACAAAATTATCGTTTTAATGAACTTCCGTTTATGTGTATTTTATTTTCCAGAGTTGGTATTACAAGAAGTGGATTCGTTCGTTTACAAGCCTCCGCAAAATGATGAATAGATTAGGAGAAAAAGGATCTAATTATTCAACCTAGAATATATTGTACAAATATATTTACAATAATTTTGAATTTTATTTGACCTAAATTGAATTATATAAAAGTGGGTTTTTAAAATCTTATGTACATGAGCGATTATAATACAAAATGTTACGTTTTTTTTTAATAATTGAATACAAAAAATAATTTTTTTATTTAGGGTCTGATGTGATGTATTTTTTTTTTATTCTAATCTAATGGAATATACAATTATTTATAGAAAATAATTTAACTTAAAATAAAATACTGTTTATAATAAAGAATTACAAACTAATCACAAGTCTATATTCGAATCATCACATTTATTATTTACACTGAGCTACGTCGTGTAATTTCTTCCATAAGTCGTATTGTTCGGCACCTTTTACCATGTGTATACTAATCTCTTTCTGGATATTGCAAGGGGTAAATTTGATTCGTTTGTTGATGAATTCTGGAACATGTACCCGTTTTATTTTCAGTCCATTTGCCACTATCCCAGTGACGAAAACGTCTTCAAGCTTGAAGTAAGTATAATTTAAAGAAGCTAGGTAGAGTTCTTTGACTATTTGAGCTGGAAACAAATAAGCCGGCCCTGTAGTGAAATCCGGAAACACTGGGGGTTTATATTGTTGTGGTGAAATGTAATATTTTGATTTTTTGTTCCTAATTGGCTTCCATTTTCTGGCCAAACGGCCAAATATTGCTCGTTCTTCGGGGCTATGTTTGGCAATAAACGCCAAAAGGCGTGAAACGTTGATAAACATGTCATCATCTGTCTTAAGTACAAACTGAGCTTGTGAACAAAAATTATCCACCCATTCCAACATTGAAATTGTTTTAAGGGTAAGATTGTCATAAGTGTCTATAAATTTTCCTCTAATAATATCACCAAATATTTCTTGTTCTTTTTCTATTCTATCATTTACAGTCTGGTTTGAAGTTGAACCTAACATAAAAGCTATAACTATGTCTTTTCTTATAGCGAAATGACCCCAAGTTTCTCTTACAGCTAATCTGGCACTTTCATGACTGGGAGCTGAAGTAATTGCTATCAGCAGTTTTAAGTTTTTCCCCATATTCGGACATATTTCAGAATTGTGATGCATATGTCCTGCTTGGTAAATTTTTTCGGCAGTTACACCCTTGGTAAGATCAGGTCCTTGGTTGGTATTGTTTGCAGTGGTGTTGGTATTAGTGGTATGTGAAGTAACGAGGGACGATATTTGCACTTCCGTCTCGGATAGGCTGACATTCTGGTTATTGCTCTGGACTAGCTTTATCTCATAGTTTCGTAGAGGCGATGCAGTCGTATGAAGTTGGTCCGAATTAAGGTACGATATACAAACGAACAATGGTATCGTCATTACGGCAAACATTACCAAGTGCACGCAACGCACTTGGGCCACCCATGACATCCCCATACCTGCAACAACAAATAGAAATTTTCTAAATAATATACATCAACAACTCAACTGGTTAATGGATAATTTAATGTAACAATGGAGTATTTAGTAAGTTTTAGTGCTAAATAAAAATGACGAATTTTAACTGTAATAAGTTTTATTATTGTTAAAATTGTGTCCGTCATAACATTTAAAAAAAGCAATCGGGAATTACTTGAAGTTTATTCGGATATATTTTTGAATATTCATCAAAAGGAGTGTAAATAAATAGTCCAGTTTCAGAGCAAACACAAAATTTTCTTATTTTAACAAAGGAAATTACAAAACCCTAAGAAACAACGCAGTTGCCGCGAATTGAAACTATCTACGGTTATGCTTCTCGTACTAAATTAACAAAACCATAGGGTATACAGGGAGGAATACAAAAAGAAGCACTAAATCAAAAATATTTCGTTCCTTATATACTTTAACACATATAAACGTCAACCGTGCCTTTGGCTTACTAAATCCAAAGTGTTTATACTGTATTTGAAAATCAAGAGAGAGTAAATTCCCTGAAATGTTTTGCAGTTATCAGTGTTAAAGGCAGTAAACCATAGACGTGCGTTTTCAAAATTAAATTAATATGGAAATAGAAATATTTAATTTGTTTTAGTTATTTATACCTAGATTACCAATTTTAGATAGATAAACATAATTCGTAAGTAGTAATTTAATTTGGGTAAAATGAAGAAAAAGTCAATATTATTTTAGGCATTTTGTTTTAGGCATATGTTTATTTACAAAATATGTATATAATATGTACAGATAATTACAATTATTTATAAATTAATATGAGGAGCTTAAAAAACAATTAAGTAGGTATATGAGAAAAAAAAACCAACCGCAAGGATAAAATTTGACGAGCAACATGCAAAAAATACGACAATATTAAATCTTAAAAAATAAAAATCTAAAAATAAAATTAAAGTACATAAATTAATAATTTTAAAGTTATGGTTCCTCGCACTCTGTGTCAGAAGATTCACCATCTGATTCTAGAGAAATTACAATGGGCTCTATAGTAATATCAATTATGTTATCTAGCTCCCACATTTTTTTTTCTATTTCTGTAACGTGTCTAATACATTTTTGCCAATTTTCACTTGTTACTTCAGATATTGCCTTATTGAAGAGATTTTTAACATCTGATAATTTAAAAGTAGTGTTATTTCTGGCAACATAACCTTTAACTTGAGCCCATATCAATTCTATCGGATTCAGCTCGCAATGGTAGGGTGGTAAACGAAGGATTTCAATTTCTCGTTTTTTGGCTATCTCCTCAATATTATATTTTTTATAATTTTGCTTATGTTTTTTAGCAATAGTTAACAATTCTGCCCTCAGCATTGTATTGTCAAAGGCTAAATTTTTAGAAGATAACCATTTTGCAATTTCATCCTTTTTCCATTTAGTGGTTGGTAAAGGTTCAAGTAATCTGGAGTGGTAACTTGCATTGTCCATTACAATAACCGATCCTTTTGGTATGAATTGAATCATCTGTTCAAAATATTCCTCAAACACGTCTCCATTCATTTCTTCGTGATAATCAACGGTTTTTTTTTATTCAAATAAGAGTAAACCATTCTCAAGAAAACCGTTTGTACTGCCTATATGACAAATAATTAATCTTTTACCTTTTCCTATAGGTTCCTTAAAACCAGTAGTATATCCTTCTAGAAAAGCTTGATGGGATGATTTTATATTTTTGTCTTTCCAAACTCTTCCTACACAATGTCCTTCATTAACCCATGTTTCATCTAAATAATAAATGTTTTTATTTTGAGCTTTAACTTGTTGTATTCTTCTGAGGTACTGTCTTCTCCAACATACAATTTCTTCAGAATCAATTAGCATTGAGTGTCTGCCCATTTTTTCAAATTTAAAGTTTAACTCATGTAACGTTTTCCATAGTTTATCCCGGCTTATTGTGGGTAAATCAACATCATTCGTAATGGCTTGCAAAACTTTATCTAAAGTTGGTATTTGCTTGTTTATAAAAAATGAGTGAACAAGCTTACGAATAGCATTTTTAAAAAACTCGTCCACGTTGACTTTTAATAGTTTTGGTCTACCTGGTTTCGGCTTTGGTGAGGTTACTCCACCTGATTTTTCCTCCTTTAGAACTCTATATATTGTAGATTTTCCATATCCCATTGCCTTAGATGCTGTTTCAACTACACTGTCAATAGTGTTTGAGGGATTTTGATGTTTAAAATAGTGGTACACATTCACTACAGCACTCTTTTCATTGAGCGATAAATGGTCTAGTTTTAATTTTTTGACTGGCGTATACTCACAAACTGCTTCCATTTTTAGTCACTACTATTTGTCACGTTTGTCGAAAATCAAATAACTGCATTTCTAGAAACTTGAGCACTATTTATAAGTCAAAATATCTGTCATTAGAAGCTGTTGCCATTCGGAGGTCGTTAAATAACAATTATCCCTTTCTAATCTGCTTACGCCTATGACGCACGTTAATCCTCTTAGGCCTACTGTAGTAACAATGAAAGATCATAAAATAATGTGATAGTCCAAGAAATTTAATAAATTTTGTATTGAAATTAACAAAAACAATTTAGAATGCATTACAAATATTGAAGTTTTACCGCACGTACTGTACTATAGTTTTGCATACCGAATTAGTTTTTATTCTGGGAATTTACTCTCTCTTGATTTTCAAATACACTATAGTCCTCTAAAATCTTTATTAATATTTTATTTAATTTGTATACCCGCCTAATCAATCTCCTCAGTACTAATTGGGACTACTTGCAACAAGCATGTATTAATTATCTATGCTATATTTGGTAGCAAAATTAATAGAATCATATATGTATATTATGTGCTTAGTTTAAATAATACATTCTTGACCAATGTATTCCTTCAGCAAGTTAATATTGTGTTGAATAAATATTCTACCTTTTGTGTGACTATGTGGAACATTATTATTTACCATCCAAAAACACCAGCTACTTATGGAAGGAAAAATTATTAAGTGGGTTTAAACAGGTGAAAAGGCTCACCCCCTATAGTCTATTTTTATGTAGGAGAGAATAATAAAACGTAATTCATACTTAGTACTGCCATTTTAAATATTATTAAAGAATAATCTAAATATTTCCTAAAATTTTCATAAATGTACCTGAGCTAATACAAGTTTTCCGTCTTTTATAACCATAAGCTGTACTGAACAATAGAAAAAGGTAGATAAATAGGTACCTTCCCAACAAATTTCACTGAAAATGCGATTGTAGGTTTTTCCATTTAGTAAGGAGGTCCAAGTTGTGTATTTATAACAGTTTACACAAAGATTACCATGATAACTCAGGAAGAGAAGAAATTTTCCAATATTTTTCATTATTAAACAAATGAAGACATAAAACCTATCATAGTTGATGCGGGTAAGTGAAATAAAAAAAAGACAAATTCATCATTTAAAATACAGGATGTTGGATTTTCAACCAATTACAGGCTAATTTTAACCACGAACAAATAAAAATATAAAAACCCGCTATTGTGATTCCAAATTAAGTTGGCAACACATGGACTAAAATTAAATTTGTAGCTTTTTATGCGACTTATTTTTAACATTAAGTAAACATATTTTTTAAAAAATTGGTTTAATTAGTTAAATACTTCCCAGAATATCTAAGAGTTTGTATAGTATTAAGAACATTTCATGAAGATTTATTCTGGTTGTAAATACTATATAAATATTTTGAGTTTTAATTGTCAAGGTTGGAATAAAAATATTTTTCAAAAACTCGATGAGAAGGGTTAATCTCTCCTAATGAAAATGAGCATATCAGAAAAAATAATTTGTAAAAGATGAACATCACTACGAATAAACAGGATCTCTTTTATATTCATACATGTGGTCTGTCGTAGAGCCATTTACAAACTATTCAATTTAATGGCGTAGAAGTGACAACATATACGTCTGATTGGTTGATTTTTGTTTCAAATAACAACAGATGACGTAAACTGATTCAACCTAAAATCTTTTTGTTGTAAACTTTCCTATCCATTTTCTTTGTTAGCTGCCTTTTCAAATGTTTATTAGAAATACATGGTCTTGTGTACTTATTCCATTTCTGAATCCGCTTTACACTTCCCCTCGATCTTCAATCTGATTCGTTTTTCTATTATATTTTCCAGTATTTTCATGGCTGTACTTAATAATGTGATACGTAAGTAGTTATTGCAGTCCTGAAACTTAGAAAATGAAAAATACGCAGAAATCTTTGTTAAATCTGATTAATTTATTTAAAATGCCCTTCAATTTGGCAAATATTGTACAATTTTGCTTTTTTAATTTTTAGTATTCAATTACCCCTCTAGCGGCGGATCTACAAGTCTGTAAATAATTTCCAGGGTTTAATTGAGGCCACTTTTATTATAAAAATGTTTGTCCCTGATATGGCCGAAAGCCTTTCTTATTGGGACACCCTGTACTTATTCTAGTATTTCTAAAACATCCCTGTTGGTATGTAGACTTTTGAGAGCAATCTATATACTTTTAATACTTCCTGCAGGTAAATTAGGTCAAATTTGTTCGAGAACGCTACCAGCAATATTTAGTTTTCCTTGAATTTTAAATAAACGGGACTATTCAGTTTATTTTGTCTGCTACGTTTTGAAATTAAATTTGCATATCCCGGAACTAAATATACAGGATGGTCCACGGTAAGTTTGTGAAAGTATGTGTAATTTCTAAAGTTTGTGTTTAGTTGCAAAATTGGGTCTATTTACTATGCAATATTATCACGAGATGAATGAAAATGTGTATTTTGGGTTGTTTACAAAGACTATTATTGTTTTCTGTGAAAGTGCTTTAAATTACAGTGGATTTCTCGTTGGCCATCTTTTTTTTACAAAAAGGATTTTTAGATAATACACTAATATATAAAATATGTAAATAAAAAATAATTCAAGTGCGTTTTTAACAAAATTCTTGAACTATTCGGATTTGATGTATAAATTAGTTTAAAAGTAAACCATCGACTTTCACACGTAAACATTTACTTAGGAGAAAATTGTTAATAAATTTTGGTATATGGCCTTGAATATGCCATACGAATACTGCTGCTAATTTAATCGAAATTTCGATGAACTTGTGTTTAAATATGCAGTTAGATTTAGCTGAGCATCCTGTACATTATGTCATTTTTCAATTTGCGTTGTTATTCCGAATCTCCACTGTTTTAGACGGTTATTTTATAAAACAAAAATACTATTGTTCTATTTTTTGCACAATCTCTTTTCAAACCGAAACTCAGCCAGTCTTGAAAAGATTTTTTTCAATTATTTTATGTTCAAGGCCAAAGACGATCTTGAATTCGTTTTTCTTTTACAAGATTAAATTTTATCTGAAAAGAACGCACTCTCGACGCTGTTGTTCGACTTATTTCATTAAAATACGCTGAATCTTCTGAAAGAAGCTCGACAATTATTCATGTCACTTTCCAGGAAAATTATTTTTAAGGACATCGCATGTTCAAAATATATCTTGAGAGAATTTAAAATGATTAAACTAAAATTGTGGTACTCTTTCTATCATGGATAAACTAAGAAGAAACCCAATATGTTTAATCACTTTTAAGGAATTTAATTAATATTTAATAAAGAATCAGTCTCAAGTCAAGTGACATTGAATGTATGACGTCATTTGTTCCAAACACTACCAAATGCTTCGTTGCTCAGTTGATATTTACAGTGATTTGTAAGTAAAAAAAGCTTGACACATCAGTTAACCATGGGAGCATATGACGTTTAGAAGAAAGTCTCCTATCATCCATCTTTCCCAACTTTTATGAAGTTTTCATTGTCAGTTTTCTTTATATATTTTTTGCTTATTTTGAATACATTTCTAAAAAATTACACATTATTTCTAAGGCATTCCATCTGAATAAAATTCTACGTAGTTTGATTCTGAACTTTTTACAACTTTTGAAAATGTTTTTCAATTTCTCTGTAGCGTTTAAAACTGTTGACGATTTAGATTTTTCAACCCTTAACAGCAATTTCAATTAGTGTCTACTGAATTCGTCTTCATCAAATAAGTAGTTATAAATTAAAATTTTCTGAATAGCTGTAGTACTGTTCAATAAAAACTCTTTCTACCTTTAAGCTAATTATGAAACTAAAAATAAAAAATTACATGAAAAATGACCATGTATGTATAAAACAGAACATAAAACCTTAGTTCTGTTATAAGGGGTCATCCATAAATTACGTCACACGTTAAAGGGGGGGGTATATCACCGGAATGTGACATTGTGTGACAAGGGGCAGGGGGGGTCACACGTTAAAATAAATTTAAAATACTAAATGCTAAATTTAATGTGAATTTGTTTTCTCTGTTATCTAAAATATTTGACTTTATATGTTGATTTTATTTAAGATTATTTAGTAAAAATGAGAAAAAATTGAAAAGAACTTTTTTATTTTGATTATTTTTAAATAAATGCATAAAATTAAAAAATGGACAGGGGGAGGGGTTAAAAAGTCCTAAAATTCGTGTGACGTAATTAATGGATAGCTCCTAAGGTGCAAGAGACATTCGAAAAAATTATCCATGCATAAATAATGACAATTATACGTATTTGTTTACGTAGTCGTCTGGACTTTAATTATAGAAATATTTTGGAGGGAATTGTATCATCGCTTGGTAACCGAAAATACCTTTCAATCAAAAATTCAAATACTAGTATTATTTAATTTTCATTAGGGCCTCCAGCATATCACAGAGGTAAAAGCAGCATTATGTTAAAAGTCACCCTGTTTATACTGGGTGTACCATGAGTTTGTACCAAAAACTTGAGAGATAATAGAGGTGCTAAAAATAATGATAGTACTTTGTGCTTAGTCCCTTCGTTGTGGTCTATATAGAGACGTTTAAAGTTAGACCTTATAAGTTGTTTTTCATTAATAATTATTCAACGAGTTATTGGAAACAAATCAAAATACATTATGACATTTTTTCCACGAAGAATACACTGAAATGCAATTAATCCACGTTTTGTAGAGGTTAAACATAAAAAAAGAAATAGGTACGTCTGTGATAATTATGCAAACGATTTGGGTCATATAGTTTTAAGGCTTCCACTATCCTATAGAATATAATAATAATCATTTTCAATGATAAACATAAATCTGGCTGGTTTATAGTGACTATTTTTTTTAATAGGGCATGTCCACCAACTGACAAGTTGACACTAATGGCAGTCGCCCTGAGGATAAACAATTATTTTGATAAATTTTAGATTTGGGATTTGGTTGTTTTGTATCGATTTAACCCTTAATTTGATTTTGTATCTTATAGAATACGTAACTTTCAAATAATAAATTTGTATATATATGTAATTTTGTAATTGAGTTGTCTATCCATCCCCTAATACCCGAAAACTTATAGTACTACCATCTGTCGGTGAATCTTCTAGGATTTCATCCTTGTTTATAATATGGTGGCCGAATGAATGCCGTTTCTAAAACAGCTGGTATTATTTATTATTATTGTAAATATGAGTGTTTTCCTTTGGCAGAACACGGGAAATCTTAGTATTAACATGTGTTTTAATCGGGCAAATATAAATATTCAGTTGTAAATACCCTATAGTTACAAAATTGAGACTGTTAAAAGATGTATCCTATAGTCTACTTTGCCAAATAAAGAGCAAGGTGGAGATTTATTATTGTGTATCCTAGAATCTACTTTGCCAACTTAACATAGATGGGGAGCCTTTTTGTTGTGAATCCTGTATTCTTCTTTTTCAAAGAAACAGCAAGTTGGATATTCATTCATTTGGATTACATTTGTTTTATATCCTAAAATTCAGTTACTTAGTAAATTAAGTAGACTATTTTCGTTGTTTCAGTTAAATACAAATATGTCATCACGATCCAAACAAATTTTTTGCATTTCTTCCACCACCCTCATCCGACATGGATGATTCTAGTGATGAAGAAAATGTAAATGATACTAACGAACATATACAAAATTCAAAGTGACGACGAAAATGAAAGCTCTGAAGTCGATAGTTTGCCTCCTGAAGTACAATATATTTTTGATCACCTGTCTAAAACAGATTCAGCGCCAGAAACTGAATTTTCCAAACCTCAAACAGCCACGCATCAATCTGTTTGTAGTACGCCAAAATCTGTTTTGAGTCCTCTAAAAACAAGATCACAACATCTAGTATCTGGACCAACTAATAAGGAGGATCACGAGAATATTGACGCCCAATCTACAAAGAAGCGACAAAGAAAAGTGCTGAAACGAAAGAATTTAGTTGAATACAACTGGTCCCTTGAAGAATTTGAATATCCTGTAAACATCTCCGAAAATAACTTGGGCTTGTGGATACACTGAAGTCGCCATTTGAATATTTTAAAATATTTTTTTCGGACGATTTATTTGAATTGATTGTCGAGAATACTAACCTTTACTCCGTTCAGCAAACAGGAAAGTCGATCAACGTTAGTAATAATGATATAAGAGACTTCGTAGCCATTCACATTTTGATGGATATAGTTGATATGCCAGCCTATTATTGAAGTACAAACTTAAGATATAATAAAATAGGAGAAATAATGCCTCCCAAGAGATATCAGCAAATTCGCAGATATATTCATTTCGCAAACAACGATTACATAAATAACGACCAGTACTATCGAATTCTCCCTGTTTTGGACATAGTGAGAAGAAATTGTTGTACTATAGAAAAAGAACGACGGCAGAGTATCGACGAAATGATGGTTCCTTATAAAGGGAAAAAAGCCGACTCAAGACGACAATACATAAAGTCCAAACCAAAAAAAAATGGGGATTCAAAATATTTGTCAGAGCCGGTATTTCTGGATTCGTGTACGAAAGAAGAATCCCTAGGACTGGTAGGGGCTAAATTTGTGCTTGCCCTAACGCAATCAATGACTGACTATGGAATTTTAGCTCTAGGAACTATCAAGTTTATATATTATTTTATTGTTTTTTGCTGCATAAACGGTTGTTCGTTTCAGTTTTTATTGGAGATTTGTGACCCATAATTCTAGACTTTGTGTCTTCCAGGATACATAATAAACTTTCACCAAAAATTTGCATATTTGACTATGTATCTTCTGGAATACAGACCATATCTCCCCTATTTATGAAAAAAATATTGTGAAAATAATCAAACTGCATTCTTATAGACCATATCACACCAACAAAACACTAATTTAATTAAAATTTCTGTTGCATCAAGGTTTGCCAAATTAAGGGTTAATGATCCTTTAGTCATATAAAGATTTTAAAATACCAAAGCAATGAAAACAACGTCGAAAAAAGCACTAAATTAAATAACTTAAGAACCACGTGTTGAGCAGAAAACGCATGTTTATCTCAGGGCGACTGTCAGATGACGTAATGTGAATTTGCCCTATTTCTAATATAAATAATTCTAACCCGTTTCTATAAAAAAAATAGTGTAATGTATTCTGTTCTAATGACCTATTCTTGTGATTGTCTGTAATTCGAGCAGAAAGCTTTTTACTGCTTTCGATAAATTGCCGCGCTGCGTCGGGCAGACTTCTTATCTCAAGCGCCAAAGTATCTCTTTTCGCTCTTAATAAACTACACTATTAATTCCAATGTACTGAAACTTATAGAAATCGAAGTTTTTAATATCCCTCTACCGAATTCTGTCATACATGTTAAAAGTGGAAATAACATCTAGATGATGATAGCGATGGTGATATTGATTTATTAAGTGAATAAATATAAGTGACAATTTGTATTTTTGTAATGATAATTATAATTTGTAATACCTAAAATAATTTGCGTATTTAAAAATAGATAAAGTATTGTTCAAAGTCTAAGAAAAGTACGGACATGTTCGGTAATATTTAAAATTCACAATTTTCTTAACAGGGGTCTTAATAGTTAATGACTTTATCATAAGTGTTATGAACAAACTTAATCATTTATTTATTTTGAACTTACTGTTCCAAAACCATTCGGTTTTGTGACCAAAAAAAAATTAAATGTATTCGTGAAATAGAAGATAGACATGTTGCAAAATTCCGTCCAAATATTTGGTTTTTCGTCACAAACTAGATATCAACATTTTTCTGTGTTGTGTTTTGATTCGTCACTGGGAACTTTCACCTTGAAAGAATTTTTTTATATTAAATTCATCAAATAATAATCTGGAGTTTAAATAAGTGATAAGTAGATAAAACAAATAAATTTGACTTTATCCAAAAAGCAATTTTCAAACTTACGTTCACATTTATTTCAATAAAATGAAAACAACTTGTAACAATTTGTCAACACAAACTCTTGTAAACCGCGTAGTAAAATGACTAACTAAACATTTTTTAGTCAGTACGAGAAGTAACCTGAGACCACTACACGGACAGTTGTTTTTTAATAGGTAATCAACCTTGGAAATATTATTATCTTCAAATGTATAAATAAATCAATGTTTGCTTCTGTGCTGTAATGACAGTGGCTTTTAAACAATAAACATTTTTGTTTGTATCAAAAAATATTCAACAATATAAGACTATGTATGGTCAAAGATTACAAAATATTTATTTTGTAATCTTTGGTATGGTTTATACAGCTTTTGGTGTTGAAAACAAAACATTTTTTACGATAAACAGGATATTATATTAAGACATAGTAGGTGGGAACCCGCAAAACGCTAAAAGCAGCAGGGACAAAAATCGCTTTACTGTCTGATGACATTCTCTGCATACTCAATTATAAAGAAGGCGAAATCGCTCCATTTTCTGAGGTAATGAACGCTGATGCAGTCCTCCGCGACCAACGGATATAACTTCGCGATTTTTGCAGATTATTTTGTTGGGATTGGTAACGTCCCGTTTCAAGAGTAGTATAACTTTATTGATGTGCAAGTATGTTGTGTTTTTTTTATTCAGTTACTTAACGTCGGTCTATTTCTGCAACTGAGGCTAATCATCGACGCCGGGAGCACTCTACCCCTAACCGGAAATTTTGCCGAATCCACTAGTGTTCCAACCAGAGGTAGGGATCTTTATCGAGCACAACATCCATGGACACGGTTTTACGTCTTATCCGAAAGACGGCATATCTACATTATACCTCGTGTTCATTGGTATAATTCCTGCGAGCTGTGATATGCTACTGGCCTTAGTAATCTAAGGTGTTTCGCTGCAGGCTCTACGGCGGTGTTTCCCCAGTGGTCACCCATCCAAGTATTAACTCGACTCTGATTGACTATACTCTGTCCATCCAAGCAACGGAGTGTTCCAAAACAGTATCATGCATAGTGCACGTGATCTCTTCAACTCTGTATGGACAATGAATTCCGCCGGCCGATTGCAGTTAAATCCGATTGGCCAGCGAATGGAGGCATATTTATTTTAGCCAATAGATGCAAAGGCGCTTGGTGATCACGCATCTATCGTTGTTTGGGTCGCTCTGTTTGTTCGATGGATATAGTATATAATTATCGCATCAGAGGCGTTCCACTATAGAGCTGGGTCGACGCCCGATGTTGTGGTTATGAATAAACTTATTAAAATCTACTTACTTTTCAATTGCTCAACTTTTAATCATTAACCTTCCACCCAAATAAACATTTGGTTCCTTTAACAAACATTTCTTATTCCGCTCTTTCTTCTCGAATGTATCCCAGTTCTGGAATATCCTTCGAAAAACCTCGATCCAAGCATTATCTTTTTCATATTTGTTCTTTTGTTCCACAGGACGGATGCATCTCAAGTCAACGAGTGTAATGATGTTTTCTGTGGACAGGTCGCCGCCCACAGCGTTTCAATAGAAATATTTCATCTGCCGCAAAGAAACAAATCACTTTCTTGCTGTAGAGAAGGGGTTGCATACGAGAGTCATGGCCGTTCCAATGATGGGGTGGTTTCGTTTTTTCAATTTTTCAGATTGTCTTATAGTACCTTGGGCTAGTGCAGACATTTCTGTCGATTCGATTTTAGTGAATTTATTACGTCTAACAAAATATATCACGAATTCTTATTCTATATTTAATCTGTTATACAACCTCAGATATAAACCAAGAAACCCTTCAATTAAAACTCCATACAGGGTTGTACTAAATATAAGGAAAAATAAAATATAAATAAGACGATAACAACAAACATTAATAAAATTTAAAAAGATATGCTTGAGTCGGCATGACAACTGACAATAAAAAACCAAAGTTTTTATTGAAATGTTGAAAGTAATATAGGTATAACAAAAAATTGGAAAATGCACCCACTGTTTGGATGAAAAACAGTTTGACAACCACGATTTTGTTATTGAAGCCTGGAAAAATGGTAGTTGGATACCGATATACGAGACAAGTAGTACAATATCCTAAAAAATTTCAACAGTAAATAAATGGAAACTGAGACTCCTCGAAGGAAAAGTCAATGTCAAAGACCATTATCATGGGAGTGGTGAATTGGAGGAAGAAATAATCAACCTTCGCGATTGTCAGTCATTTTAGAAAATACAGTGGTAGCAAAAAATTTATAGTATAATAGTACGTATATTGTAACACAAGGGCAGAAAGTGGGCAGCAAATTCTAGCTAAGGAGTGTTAAAGTATTTATGCACGTGTGACACACAACTGTTTTTCGCCTAGCTATTGAAAAAAATGTGTCCAAGCATCCAAATTTAAAAAAAATTGTGATATGTTTTACAAACAGTAAACTAACTTATACGGGGGTGTCAATTTTAAAACTTACAATGGGCTGTACCTCGTGATCGAAAAGAGATTTCAAAAAAAATTCAAAACCGTTTCTAGGGTAGAGAGGGGGAACTAAAATGACATGAGAGAGAACGCACCCCCTATGCCCCACCTACAAAAATTTAAATGGTAACCCCCTACTTGTAATGCTTTCCAATGGTCTAGGTCATAATTATACAGGCTGTAACAATAAAGCAGAAAAATTCATTTGATAACAAAAATAACAATTAATTATGGAACGATACTTCGCTTTGAAAGTGCAAGTAAGGTCCCTATTTAAGTGTTAAATTGTATTTCAAAAAACAAACTTGTTTGCTTTGCAGTTTTTAAACAACACATTTTGTTATTCTGTTTTGCATTTCCTTTCTGTACTCAAATTATTGGTTTATTTGATACTTACCTTAATGTCATTGTTATTTGTTATAGATTAATTATTTGAGCGTTTGGTCCGAAAATATTTTGGTACGTTTTGTACGTTAATTTAACTACAATAATTACGATGGTTTACAGTATACCTGAACGTGTGGAGATAATTTTAATATTTGGCTCCCAGAACGAAAGTGATTTGCAGACAGCTAACGTGTTTAATGAAAGACATCCTGAAAAACATGTAAGTCACGTGTATATCCGTGATTTAGTCGCAAAATTTAGAGAGACGAGTTCAGTGACAAATAGAAGTCCTTGGACAATTTGGAATAAATCCTACTTTATCAACTCGTCACGTCTCTGCAATAACAGGACTATCACTTGAGTCGGTACGGAAAATTTTGAAGCTTCATAAATTTCACCTCTATAAAATGCAATGCCTTCAAGAATTGTCCGATGATGATCCAGACCGAAGAATTCAGTTTTATGAAATTATGACTGAAAGAATTAAGAATGAGTGCACATTTTATCTAAATGGTAATGTAAATAAACAAAACTGTCGTTATTGGAATGATGAAAATCCACATCTGTTTAGAGAAAACCACACTCAGTATCCTGAGAAACTAAATGTTTGGGAAGGGGTATTAGGAGATTCTGTGATTGGTCCCTTGTTTATACCGGGAAATTTAAACCAACCTCAATCGACGATTTACGAAGAAGCATGTCGTGATATTACTAAAGCAACATTTGCCAACGTTTGTATGGAGTTTGAAAATAGGTTGTACTATTGTTTACAAAACAATGGAAACCATTTTGAACATTTACTAAATTAATTAACATTTTTGTAGTTCGACATTTTCATTTTGTTATCAAATAAATGTTTCTGCTTTATTGTTACACCCTGTATAATTATGACTTAGATCGTTGGAAAGCATTTTCTACGGGCTTTCTAACGACGTATCACAAGTAGGGGGTTGCCATTTGAATTTTTGTAGGTGGGGTAGGTATAGGGAGTTGATGGGGGTGCGTTCTCTCTCATGTTATTTTAGTTCCCCCTCTCTACCCTAGAAACGGTTCTGAAATTTTTTTGATATCTCTTTTCGTTCACGAGGTACAGCCCATTGTAAGTTTTAAAATTGACACCCTGTATATCATAATGCAGTAACAATTAAAGAATATTGACAAATAGAAAAGAACCTTTTTTTAATACAATCATAATAAAAATTAAATTGTGCAACTTATTTGCTATAATAGTTTATATTTATTGTATCCTGTGAGTGATATTGTTTAGTATTTAATTAAATTATTGCCAAGATTGATAGAGGAAATTTGCTACGATGCAGTTTCACTCATCTTCAAAAAATTAAAATTTGTTATACGAACATTGTACTTTTCCACTATTCCAATTACCTTTTAGATATTTGTATAATTAAGGGAGGTTTAGTTGATTGGTAGGTACAATTTATTTATTTATTTAAATAGTTTTTAAGGGTGGGATTAAATTATACACACTACTATGGCTAATTACTATTGATTTATTTATAGAAACACACACTGTATTAAACTTAATTTATATACACAGTTTTCCTAATGTCTACTAATTTATTTACACTCGGTATAATATAGTTCTAATTTATTTTTACCACTTGAATATTACACTATTTATATTAAATGATTCACTCTTTCATTCACCGTCTGATTACTTAAAACTTTCTGTGGACTAACTCTGTACTGTACTGTTAACTGTCTTACTAACTCAAAAACTCTCGTATATATAGTCTTTCTCAATTCTCGAAAGTTGTTAAATTATCTCGCTCCTCGTATCCGTAAACACTGCCGTACCAGAAGGCTCTAGAAAACAGACGCTTCACATTCGCCAAAATTTATAGTTGAGTGACAGGGCCGGCTTTGAGATGTTGACTGCGTAACATTGCCCCTTCCTTAATAGGAAGTTCCTCCTGGAACTCCTGAGTAGCAGGGACTGGATGCTTAAATCGGCGACTGGACCCATTTCTGCACTTTCCTGTCTTCATCGGATACTGATGAGTGGGGTATAGCTGCAGATTAATATGTGGACACCGATATCTTCGAAGATCACTTCCACCATATTCCTGATGACTCATTAATCCAACTGGCTGATCTCTATCTTGGGCATAGCTGGTTTCTTCACGTTGGATTCCAGCACATGGTCTCGAAGGCTTCGTAGCGCTTCCCACACATTCCGGTAGGTGGATCGATCTTGAAATTCGTTCTTTGTTACCAGGTAGAAGACGTACCGTGAATTGTGTTTGAGTCTCAGTGTCTTGCCAGGGGTTGGAATCTGTTCTGCAAGTTTTTCTAAATCCCCAAACTTCTTTCGAAAGACGGTTGCCAAACCTTGTGCGTTCTTGATACTGGCTGGGATGTTGTGTGCCAGTGAATAAGCTTCCGGGAGCGTGAACAAATGTTGTCGTTGCTCTGTAGTGGCTCCAAATCTAGCTTTACCGGTACCTCCATATGCACCCATAAATTCTTCGAAGGCAGGGTCAGGATCTTCCCGGATATGGTTCACTCTTTCCTCTTTGTTATGGTCTCCTTCGAATGGCGCTAATCGGTTTTGGTGGCCTACTTTCGGTTTTCCATTGGGGATCTTGCTTATGCGATAGATGACGACATTGACCCTTTTCTTGATTAAGTATGGACCCTGCCAATATTTTTGTAATTTTGGAGAAAATCCTTTTCTCCTATTCGGGTTGTGCAACAATATACTTTGTCCCCTTCTTTGAAACTACCTTCTGTGGCCTGCGTGTCGTACTGTTTTTTCATTCTGTCGCTGGCAACTTGAAGATTCGTTCGGACCATTTCGTGCACATCGTCCATCCTTTTACTCAATTGGATCACGTAATCTTTTCCAGCTAGATCTTCTCCAGGTCGACAACCAAATTCCAGGTCACAAGGAAGCCTCATTTCGCGTACAAATAGGATTTTCGCAGGTGTTTGACCTGTGGACTCCTTGATGGCAGATCGATAGGTAAGCCAAAGCAAATAGGGAAGGATACTGGTCCCAATGTCTCTAGAGGCTAGAAACTACTTTGGACAGGTATTTTCCAATGGTCCTGTTCATTCCATCCACTGTGGATGAAACGCCGTTGTCCTGGTCTTCTTCATTCCCAGCTTGTTACAAATTTCATGGAATACATGGCTTTCGAAATTTCTTCCCTGATCGCTGTGAACTTCCAAGGGTACTCCATATCGGCTGATGAATTCCTTCACCAATACATCCGCGACAGTTGTCGCCTCTTGATTCGGGATCGCGTAAACTTCTACCCACTTTGTGAAATAATCCATCACAACCAGAATGTATTTACCACTATTTCCTGTCGTCGGAAATGGTCCAGCGATGTCTAAAGAAATCTTTTCGAATGGGCTTCCAACATTATACTGTTTCATGGGTACCTTTCTCTTGCGGTGTGGTCCATTACTCGTAGCACAAGTCGTACACTTCGTACACCAGTCCTTCATATCGTTGGAGCTGTTCGTCCAATAAAACCTTTCACAGACTCGCTGAAGAGTTTTCTTCACTCCCAGATGACCTCCTGATGGACTGTCGAGTAAACTTCCTAAGTACCTCAGCCACTCTCGTTCACGGGATAACTAACTGTCTTCTATGCTATTTCAAGGATTCGTTTCAACAGGCCTTCTTCCAGGACAAGGGAGTTCCACTGAGCCAAATATGCCTCGAGTGCCGGTGAAAATCTTGACACTTCTTGCCAGGTATGTCACCGATTTTCTTCCTTCCATTGTCGAATCATCTTCAGGTGAGGATCATTCTCCCGAACTTCTCTGATCATGATGGGTGACCATTGACCATTCTTCGTTGACTACTGTAATTCTTGAAACTGCAGCTTCCTTAGATTCCGCCTTGTTGTTAAAACGGCCATATCTACCAGACTACCTCTCTACCTACCTAAAAGTTCCTATTCAATCTTCTCAAGCTTATGGGTGAATGTATGTCCATTGAGGTGACATTCATTGACACCTAAAAGATCTATTGTGCCCCCCTTCTTCAACTTAGTTCCTGAGGAAAGTCTCAGAGACTAGGTAGTTCCTTTAAATATATTTCCCAAAGCTTATAGTTGTAACTTGACCAACCTTTAACAGTCCTCTTACCTAAGGGTTTTACTGGGATTAATGGTTAATGGTTCGCCCCGTGTTTTGTCTTTAGACCGAAGAATTGAATATCAATAACACTATCTAGATAAAAAAATCCGAGTGATTTTAAATGGGTGCTGAAAATATTTGAATCTCCTAAATCCAACTTAAAAAAAAACAGTATGCAACAAAAATTGGAAATATAAATTTTGGCTTATTGGAAACATCCACCGCCTTGCAAGCCATCTTTTAAAAAAATAATTTTTTCAATCAAATTTTTGTAAAATAACATCGGATTAGTATCAATCTGACCCTGAAATATCGATAACCTTTAATATATAGGCCGTTTCACGACGAGCTTACACTATCTATATATTGAAGACTACTCACACGATTTCTATAAAAATTGGCATAGATGGAGAACAAGTTATGGCGAATTTATGGAAAATATTTTGACATGTCACTTCCGGTTATACCGAAATAAACGACAACTTTGTTATTTTAAATGTAACACACTGTATATTATTAACTCTTCGGATTCTACATTAAATTTGATTGTCACTTTGTGTAGAATACTTATCGAGATATTAATTTTTGTAATAAAAAATTGACAGGTGCAGACCTTCATATTGAAAATTCTGTATGAACATCCACAATACCAAATAAAAAACATCTTGTCGGGTTGATTAGTAGGACGATCAAGGTATTTGGTGACATGTCGAAAACTTCTTTTTTGTACACAGGGCTGTTGAAAAAAATGAAGAAAAGTTCAAAAATGTTAAATATCTTCATTTTTTTAAGTGAAACAACCATATTTTTATTGTTTTACTTAATTCTAAGGCTGAAAATAATCTATTTGAAATGATTGATAAAGCTACCCAAAAATAGCTTGTTAAAATCGTAAGTCAGTACCGGAAAGGAAATATCTATCGATAATTTAAAAATATTATGTAATTGTATTTTGGTTGAGTCTAGTATTGTTCGGGGTTGACATACTGAAAGTACCATTATAATATTTGTAATCTGAGAGATAAAAACCTAAAATAATTAAACATGTAAGTCAAGAAAATTTTTCACTATGTTTAATAAAATTTTCTGCCATAAACATAAATCAATAAAAGAGAGATTGTCGAATAATTGTAATATCCTTCTTCAGTTACAGTTAGTATATTATCGACACAAAAAAATTTCAATAAACCACAAATTTATGGTTTTTAACACATTTTTTCTATTTAACAATTATTTCAAGTTCCCCAAAAAGATTAATCTAATGAAACCTCATATATTAAAATCCGTCAAGCCGTTTAGCTTGTCAAAGAAATGTACATACATAGTCTCGAAACACCATAAAATTTATAAGAAATACGTATAGATGAAAGTGTACAATTTTTTACAAATACATTCAAAATTTTCTCTCGCAAAATTACATAATTATATCATGAGCAGAAGGATTAATCCTGATAGCCAAGATGTATGACCCCTATAAAACGAATGTGCACATTGCACATGTACCAAATTCTATTTCCGTTTTACAAGAAGAATAAGATCCAGCGACCCTATTGTGTGAGCGTTTAATTTTAGACCAAACACTCCTATCCTACTGGAGCTTCCGCCACATTATTTTGATTAAGAAAACAGTGAGTGACGATGATGAATCGATCATTTTAAGAATAGAATAAAAAAATAACGTCGTTCAGATTTACATTTCATTACAAATGTAGTAGGTGTGAAACGAAAATAACTACCAGGTAGTAATCTTATTTCATCGAAAATACATAAAAATAAGTTCAGTTTGAATACGTAAAGTACAGTAGATGATTATATAAATAGAACTAAAAGGTGAAAAATATTTTTTCTACAGTCGCGCGTGAAATGTCTAATTACTATATTCAAATGAAATCGTAAAGTCGACAAATGCCGAGGATTGTCACTTTACGCTCTAGCGCAAAAAAAGGAATCTTTTTCGCTCGCTTATTTCATCAAACCTCGCCCTCCGAATTAACTCAATTGGTGAATATTTAACAATTTATCAGATTAAAAATCAAATAAAATTATATGAAAATTGTCGAAAATTTTGAAATATGGTCAAAAATGGTCAATAATTGTCAAAAACTGTTAAAAATGGACAATTTTTATCAAAAACTGTCAAAAATGGACAATTATTGTTAAAAATTGTCAAAATTTTGAAAAATAGTTGATAATGGTCAAAAATTGTTAAAGTTTTTGAAATATGGTCAAAAATGGCCAATCATTGTCAAAAATGGTCAAAAATTTGGAAAAATGGTCCATAATTGTCAATAATTATCAAAAATGGTCAATAATTTTGAAAAATGGTCTAAAATTTTGAAAAATTGTCAAAAATGGTTAAAAATTGTCAATTATTTTTAAAAACTGTCAAAAATGGACAACTATGGTCAAAAATTGTTAAAATTTTGAAAAATGGTCGATAATTGTCAAAAACTATCAAAAAGAGTCAAAAACTATCAAAAAGGGTTAAAAATTGTCAATTATTTTTAAAAACTGTCAAAAATGGACAATTATTGTCAAAATTGGTCAATAATTGTCAACATTTTGAAAAATGGTCGATAATTGTCAAAAACTATCAAAAATGGTCAATAATTTTGAAAAATGGTCAAAAATTGTCAAAAATGGTCAAAAAGTGTTAAAAACTGTCAAAAATGGACAATTATTGTTAAAAATTGTTAAAATTTTGAAAAATAATTGATAATTGTCAAAAATGGTCAAAAATTTGGAAAAATGGTCCATAATTGTCAATAATTATCAAAAATGGTCAAAAATTTTGAAAAATGGTCTAAATTGTCAATTACTTTTAAAAACTGTCAAAAATGGATGTTAAAATTTTGAAAAATGGTCGATAATTGTCAAAAACTATCAAAAATGGTCAAAAACTATCAAAAAGGGTTAAAAATTGTCAATTATTTTTAAAAACTGTCAAAAATGGACAATTATTGTCAAAATTGGTCAATAATTATTAAAATTTTGAAAAATGGTCGATAATTGCCAAAAACTATCAAAAACGGTCAATAATTTTGAAGAATTGTCAAAAATTTTGAAAAATAGTCAAAAACTATCAAAAAGGGTTAAAAATTGTCAATTATTTTTAAAAACTGTCAAAAATGGACAGTTATTGTCAAAATTGGTCAATAATTGTAAAAATTTTGAAAAATGGTCGATAATTGTCAAAAACTATCAAAAATGGTCAATAATTTTGAAAAATTGTCAAAAATGGTCAAAAACTGTCAAAAATGGACAATTATTGTTAAAAATTAATAAAATTTTGAAAAATAGTTGATAATTGTCAAAAATGGTCAAAAATTTGGAAAAATGGTACACAATTGTCAATAATTATCAAAAATGGTCAATAATTTTGAAAAATGGTCTAAAATTTTGAAAAATTGTCAAAAATGGTTAAAAATTGTCAATTATTGTTAAAAACTGTTAAAAATGGACAATTATTGTCAAAAATGGTTAAAAATTGTCATCATTTGGAAAAATTATCATCATTTTGGAAAAGGGTCAAAAATTTGGAAAATTGGTCACTAATTTTGAAAAACAGACAAAATGGTAAATAATTGTCAAAATTTTGAGAAATGGTCAATAATTTTCAAAATTTTGAGAAATGGACAATAATCGTCAAAAGTTGTCAAAATTTTGAAAAATAGTCAATAAATAATACGAGCCGTTTCCGAAAATCGATAATTTATAAAATCGATTTACTAAAAATCGATTAATATTACTATAAAAATCGATAATAAGAAAATAATAATCGATTTATATAAAAATCGATCATTTTTTAACATCCCTAGTAAGTAGATCTTTTTAAGGTTAATCATGAATAGCGAAAATGACGATAATTCTAGCAGTCCTATTATAACCTAAGATAATATAAAAAACTGTTGTGATTATTAAAAGGGCGACTGTAGAAAAAATTATGTGTGTTTTTCGAGCGTAAAGTAAAATTGCCGCTTTCGAAAGATCGCCGCGCTCCACAAATTAATTTATTACAAAAACCGTGTGGATAATTATATAGCGTGCAAAAGTCAAATACAATAAATTCATCATTTCGGTTATTAAACATATTTATAGAAAATCCCGAAATAGTTTAAATTTAAATTATACATTGAAATTATTTGTCAACGTTAAAGTGTGATCTCTGCCTTCAACCCCGTTTGATTGACAGTTATAACCAACAATTTTTTAAATGGGAAGTGTTGAAGACAATGAACATTATATTTGAAGATTCTGTCACAAACATACCTGAAGCTAATAAAAACAAAAAAATGCTTTTTAGTATTTAAGGTACTAATGTTATTAGTGGAATTGAATTACGAATTACTTATTTTTTCCGTTTACGTGTAAAGTTGGCAGAGACATTAATTAATCAAACTATTAATGTTAACGAATGACCTTCGTGATCAATGTTTGATGATTTTTTCATCATTTGTTTAATCGATAATGGTGAGTCATTGTGTATGTCCTCAATCGTTTAGTGTTCCTGAAGCTTAGCTTTTAACACAACCAGTTAAAAAATACACGTTGCCAAAATTATAAATGAGATACAAGTCGAAGAGTATAAATATTTTTCAGCGGTTATCATGTAAATGTGATAAAGAAAGGAAAACACTTCCTGATAAAATTATGTGATTGGGCTATTGCTTTAATGGTAAATCATTTTTAAGGGACAAACATGTCAGCACGTAGCGGCCGCGATGGCTTACAATTAATCAAATCTATTTATAAATGTAAAAATAATAATATAACACTGAATCAATCAAGATTTCGAAAATATCAATTGGCAAAAATTAAATCATCTTTCATATTGGCAAATCTCCCACCCACAGAAGGTGCAGCAGAACAACATTGTTAAAGGGCATATACAGCTTCAACTTGGCTGGGTAACGAACTGACAGCAACAGATTGGGGCTGGAAGCAACATCAACGTGTCATTATGACCAAATTTACAGAAAAGGAATTAATTCCGGAAGTATTGCTCAAAACTATTTGCTGCAACATGGTTTAAAATGCACAAATTTATGCTCAAATTGTCATGGTTCTGAAAAATGCGCCAATGTGGAAAAAAAACCTACGAGAAAGTTAATGATTCAGATGAAATTGTGGATGAAAAACCAATGCAGACTAGAAATAATGTTGGAGACGAAGACGGTGATGGTCTTGACGATTTCAAAGATCTACTAGAATCGGGAAGGTTTGTCGAATCTAACGATGAAGAAATACCATCAAAGAGACAAAAACTAACAGATAAGTGATTAGAATTGAAGATAAAGTATTGATCAATAAAAAGATTAATGTTTTTAAAAATATTATAAATAATTTAATCAGTATAAAATATCTTAATTCAATAGTTCGATTTACAGGTATATTTATATATTATGAGATTTTCTATGGCATAAATGTAATGAGAATTTAATATATCAACTTTTTTTAATGAAAAAAATAGCAGCAGTCACATTTTTTAGATAAAATCCCCTTACAATCTTTACTATCTTTAATATTTAGAACATCTATGTTTTTTGCAATCTTTATGTGTTATGTATTTGCAATTTTTATGTTTATCAATGTAACATGGAATCTCACGTTTTTCAAGCAATTAAAGTATAAATTTTAAGAAATAGCTCAAAATTGTACATAAAGGTTAAAAAAAATTTCGAATTCGAGTGTTTTTCGTTTCTTTGCATTTTCTGAGAAGATTTACCATAGTAATGTATATATTTTCTTTGTCCATCAGAAAGTAGAGATTTCAACGAACAAAAAGTCCACCGACTTTTTTGAAAAAACTGATATTTTGACGTGAGAATTTTCGATTGAAAATTAGGGTGCTTTTTCGATATTGAGTCAAAATGAGGTATATTACCTACAACTTTGCCATTTAACTTTTTTCCATAGGACTTGTAGTTTAGCCGGAAATCGAGATAAGCCGTTTTTTACCCTTAAAAACTCACCCCCTACCACTTCCCGACCTCAGATCGCCCGTAAATGATTTTTCCTTTCATTTTCGTTGTATTCTCTTCCTTTTCCAATAGGTTTCATCCTACTAAAATTTTTTTTGGTTTCAAAAATTATCGACTGGCGATAGAACCGTTCTAGGAATCGTTCGCACAAGTGCTGTATTTCTTTGGCGTTCCAACTGATTGTAGT
This sequence comes from Lochmaea crataegi, assembly GCA_947563755.1. Classification (NCBI taxonomy): domain Eukaryota; kingdom Metazoa; phylum Arthropoda; class Insecta; order Coleoptera; family Chrysomelidae; genus Lochmaea; species Lochmaea crataegi. Next base: position 30,499,287 of record OX387422.1, on the reverse strand, counting down.
ATCGTTCTTGGGACGGTACAAAAACTACCTTCAGGAAATGGTTATAAAATTGATGTGTCCTATATACCATTCTATATACTTTTCCAGAACGGTTGCTAAATGCTAGTTGGAACAAACCTAATAATAATTATTGGAGAGAAATTCAAGGAGATTGAACTCTTTATCTACTATGTTTTTTGAAATCTGACCATGGACCTCTTCTGTGTTTTTTCTTTTCGAAATTTTAGGCTCAGTTACTTCAGAAATGAGGGTGAAATGGTCAATTTTCATATATATTAAATATATTTGAGACCCTCGCAACAAATCTTTTCATTTGATAGGCCACACGTCAAAGTGAGCAAGATTTTTTTTCATTCCGTAATTTTCCCCCAGGAATAGACCGCCATATTTAAAAATCATTTAATTACGTAACACGTCCGTCGACGGAATTTTGGGCCCTTATTCTCGAATCTCGATGAAAAATGCCACAATCGACATTTGTCGAACAAAAACTTCGCACGAAAATTTGAGGTCGTATTCTCGAACCACCTTCGATATAAATGTTACCGTTCGACATTTTGTCGAATATGTATATGTGGCTATGCTGTAAATTTATGAAAGTGTAGTTGGAATTCCAAAATGAAGTCAAACATGAATCAAAAAGAATAGTTTTAATAACGGTTTTAACCTATCTTTTTTATGTGTTTGGTCATTACTTCTGTTACTATTTACTTATTTTTCAACATGGATATCAGAAACTGCTGCATTGCTCCCTACTAGCACCTAGTAACTCCCTGTTACAAATAAATGTAGGGCCATAAATGCCTGAAATACAGAGTAAATTTAATTTAATTTTCTTAGACAGATTAAATGCATTTAGAAATGCATAACTTCTACGTCCAAACACTCCAAACCCTTAATCAGGATATAACTCTTGTAAGATTTCTTGTTGAAAGGCATTAGCCTCTTTTTCGTAGTACCTACTCCGTGTTTAATTTGAAAAAAAATACCTTTTTCTACAACTGCTATGAAAAGTGACTATTTCTCATACCTTACTTGATTTCAAAACCAAATATTGCTCATACTGTGAGAAATAATATTTCTCACGGCACTTTGCCCACGCCACATATATTTATATGGAGAATCAAATAAAATCGACAAAAACTTAGTAGGCTACTGTCATCTTTAAATACCTACTTAGTTGTCACAAAACTGTCAGATTATATTAGAGAATATTGTTACGCGAGCTACTGCAATAATATTCTCACTTAGTGCCCCCAGTGAAACCCCCGTATGAGATGACTATGGCTCCTCCGCCCAAACTTCGAGAAACATCCAGAACACCCGGGTGCATCCGCCAGAATATCGAGAATATCCAATGCACCCGCGAGAACGCCGAGACACTTCTAGAATTACGGCGCACGAGTATAAATAGGCCACGAGCATCGTTGCAGGCAATTAGTCAATCAGTCAGTGTTGATACCGAAGGAAAGTAATCGCGCCTCGATAAAGTGTTTATTAAGTGACTCTCATATAAATTATAATTAGTGTGTTTAGTGTATTACATAAATTATTAAATAAGGACTGAATTACATATAAATCTGTAAATATAAATCAATTGTAAATATAAATTAGAATAAACGTTACAATATGTTAAAAATTTTCAAAAAATTGTCAAAAATTTTGAAATATGGTCAAAAATTTGGAAAAATGGTCAATAATTGTCAAAAACTGTCAAAGTTTTGAAAAAATGGTTAATAATTACCAAATATTTTCAAAAATTGTCAAAAATGGTTAATAATTGTCAAAAACTGTCAAAATTTTGAAAAAATGGTCAATAATTATTAAAGACTGTCAAAAATGGTCAATAATTGTTAAAAATTGTCAAAGATTTGGAAAAATTGTCAAAAATGGTTAATAATTGTCAGAAACTGTCAAAAATGGTCAATAATTGTTAAAATTTTGAAAAATGATCGAAAATTGTTAAAATTTTGAAAAAATTGTCTAAAATGGACAATAATTGTTGAAAATTGTCAAAATTTTTGAAAAGTGATCAAAAATGGTCAATAATTGTCAGAACCTGTCAAAAATGCTCAAAAATTGGCAAAAATGGTCAATAATTGTTAAAATTTGGAAAAATGGTCTAAAATGGTCAAAATTTTTGAAAAATTGTCAAAATTGATCAATAATTGTCAAAAATGGTCAATAATTGTTAAAATTTGAAAAACTGGTAAATTGTCAGAAACTGTCGAAATTTTCGAAAAGTTGTCAAAAATTGTCAGAAATAATTATAAAAAACTGTCAAAATGGTCAATAATTGTTAAAAATTGTCAAAATTTTTGAAAAATTGTCAATAATTGTCAGAACCTGTCAAAAATGCTCAAAAATTGTCAATAATTGTTAAAATTTGGAAAAATGGCCAAAATGGTCAAAATTTTTGAAAAATTGTCAAAAATGATCAATAATTGTCAAAACTGTTAAAATTGGTCAATAATTTGTTGAAATTTTGATAAATGGTCAAAAATTGTCAAAATTTTGAAAAAATGGTCAATAATTATAAAAAACTGTCAAAAATGGTCAATAATTGTAAAAAATTGCCAACATTTTTGAAAAATGTTCAAAAATTGTCAAAAGTGGTCAATAATTGTCAGAACCTGTCAAAGATGGTCAATAATTGTTAAAATTTGGAAAAATGGTCTAAAATGGTCAAAATTTTTGAAATATTGTCAAAAATGATCAATAATGGCCAAAACTGTCAAAATTGGTCTATCGGCGGTCCGACGACCGCTCACCTTTTCTTTTTGTTTTACTAACCATAAACATAAATATTAAGTTACTTTACTTGTATTCTTTAAATTTGTGCAGTTGTAGAAAAAGTATAGTGTGCAACATGTGGGGAAAGTACTTTTCTCACTCGTGTGTTTGCGGCACTTGAACTTTCCCAACTTGTTGCACAATATACTATTTCTACACATAACCTAACCACAACAAATAAAAATCTCGCATATATGACAATTTGTCACTTGCTTAAACCGTAGTGAGATGTTGTAGCATGAAAATTGTCGATTTAGTCATTCAAGAATTGCAGTTTCACTTTTCATGCGACATTCACCGATCGAGATTCGAGAATACGGGCCCAGTGCACTCACATTCATATGTGTACCAAATTTCCACTTAATCGGCCCAGTAGATTTGGATAAATAAAATTGTCAAAATATTTCCCCTTACACCAGTCACCGTGATAAATAAAACGTTCGGGGCAAAACGGCACTGTTAATAAGATTTCGTTTCGTCCAAAATCCAGCATGTGAAACACTATAAAAATATATTCACCTTTAATTACGCACAGTTTATAATAATCTTAGATAATCCAGACACATATATTCACAGACGTAACAGACATCTCTTCATTGCTTCCCGAAAACAGAAGACCAACCATAAACACATACTCAAAAGCAACTAATAAGAGACAAAAGATAAAAGTACTTATATCCCGGTATAGCTGAAATCATATAAACAGGGGCGTACATTTATGTTTGACGTGAATAGTTAAAACTGTGAAAATACTGAAAGAAACATTATTAGAGATTGAAAATTATGATAGTATAAGCTGAATATTCCGAACATTGAAAAAGCGAAACCATCGGGTCTTGAACACGGGGCCCCTCGGTCAGAAAGCCCTTACGTAACCCTCTGCGCTACGGACGGTTCCTACCTATCAATGTTCTGTTCGGTATTAACCGCGACTGCGTCTTACATTCGGCCATCCTGCTCCGCTCCTCGTCCTCGAGGTACTTAGAGTGCTGGACCCAGTGTGGCCAGATTGGTCGATTTGTCGCCATTTGGGCTACTTTGAACAATTTTTTGCGACATTTAAACGAAAATAGCGAAGCGATTTTTGGGCGATATTTTATTTTTTTGAGCAACTTTTTTGGCTATATTTTATTCGAGAAAAATGGCAAGCAATTTAGTTTATGAAAAATTTTGTCGGACAGGTCTGAACCGCATAAAGAATTTGCCTATTTGAGTTAACGATGATGTTCACAGAGCAATGACAAATGACGTGACAGTTTTGACAAATTATTGAAATACTAACGGAAATATCGAAGAGAATAAACAGTTTATATTCCTTTTGAAGATAAAATATTGTAGCATTCTTAATTAACAAAAAAATGGGAAAGTAGGGCAGATATAATAAGTGCCATAATGGGAGCAGGAAAGCAGGAAGCAGGAAGTCATATTTCGTGGATAATTTAGTCCAAATACTAAAATTTTGTAGTGCAGCACAGTAGTGGTAAAGTTTTGTGGAGAAAATTAACACGTTGAGTTCGACCGTCCACAAAAAGTCGTAAAAATGTACCGCGGCCACTACAATGGCCAGTATTTTATACTATTTTAATGGAGCGTTGAATTGCTGCAGCATTTGAATCATTAGTACGGTATACAGAAAGGGTAGGGAACACCCCAGGTAGCAGACTGACGTCGTTATGGCGTCGAATATAGGTGATAGACGTCATTATAAGTCATTGTACCATAAAATGACCTACTAGAAACGTGACTATAGGAACATTTTTATGACGTTAGTGACGTTGTGCAGACGTCATTTGATGGTGTATAAAAATGACCACTCCGTATTTAATCGTTTTGACCAAAATTAACTTTATAATATGCAAATTGTATAATGATATTACATTCTTCGCAAACAACAACGGTTAAAATGTCTTCCTAACAATATTTTTCAAAATTTAAATTTTTTTCTTAACCTTTGGTCATTTAATGTTCATGCGGTAGACGCCATTTCATGATCTAAGAGGTTCCTTCAAATCAACTAAATACTTTATTAATCTCTCTGAACGTTTAATAATCGAAGATAAATTCGGTTTTTGTGTTGTGTATTCGAATTTCTGACATTTAAATTTCACGGTTTAACTTCGGTGCTCGTGCTCAGTGCTCACCTGTCAAAACTCAAACATGTTTGTGCCGTGGTGGTTTAGTTTTTTAATTCATCGCCATCATGTTTTTCATATTTTAGTCTAGTTAAGTGCCAAAGTGCTAAAATTTTGTTATTTTCTGTGTTGTTTGTATAATATACATGTTATGTGATTTTACTTATATTTTTTTATGGATTGCCTATAAAAATTATCTATCAATTTGAGTGAATTTTGCCATAAATATATAAAGAATACTTGTCACCATAAAAAAAAATATATATAAAGGTTTATGGCTTCAAGTGCCCTTAGCTTAGCTATGGGTCAAATATAAACATTTGCTATGATAAAATATGGTCCTTCCAAGAAAGTTGTAAACAACCTTTGTGTGAATATTATGTATTCATAATTGTCCTTCAAAACCTTTTTTTAGTTCAGTCTTGATTTACTTCTCACTCAGAAAAGATCCGTTTTCCAAATATAGTTATATTTTAGTTTAAAGATACTCTGTGTGTGTTCTGGCCGATTTTAGTGTTTTGAATCGTTTTGGAAATTGGAGTTTTCTCACTGAGTAATTAAGTTTTATCCATTAGCATTTGTTTTATCTCACAATCAAGTTATTTTTTTAAATAAATTAAATATTATTATCAATCAATATTTTATAGTCAATTTGATTATCTTTGATTTAGACAACCTTATTTCTAAAGTTTACAGGGTTGTATTGTATATTTTTTTACCTAGGTACGGTAATTTTTAAAATTAATACAGAACTCCCAATAAGATCTCATTCTATTTCCAACTGTTGCTGTATTACTACAAACAAAGTCATTCAAACTGAAAACATAATTCAAGAAAATAAGGATGAATATTTTCTAATTGGGAGACTACATGATATATGAATCTTTATATTCACACCTTTTGAGTCAACCGTGCTTCAAATTAGTATAGTCCATAATTTATCAGAACTTACAATGTAGGTATTGTTTAAAAGATATTGTCACTAAATGCATTTTGTTTCAATATTTTAAAGACACCACTATCAATAAATTTGTATGCTTCCCACTACTTCACAATTTAAATGTTTAAATATGTATTATAAATTGATAATAAATAAATGATATAAATACTAATCGTCCTGTTTTAGTACCTCCGTTCCAAAGTTACCCATTGCGGTACATCCGTAAGGAACTGGCTTAAGCATTGGTGATACTCAACGTGTTAATAAATGGGTGTTGAAGTGTTGATAATTAATATAGGTTGGTTAATGGTTATCAAAGATGGAACAGCTAGTTATTGTAGGATTTGTAATGTATATTTGCTGAAACACTCGTCTACTAGCAAACATAAGTCCAAGGCAAATGTGCTAGTCATTTATGTTTGTGGAATTTTGGTATTGACAGGAAAAACTACATTTGGACAGTATTTGGCGATTTTTGGGCGACATGGCAACGTTGGGAAATGTTGCGATTTTTGGCGACATTTACTGGTCGAGTTGGCGCTTAAGACGGTTGAACATTTGGCCACACTGGCTGGACCTGACGTTTGTGGGTACACCTATCTCACCTACTCGTTCGTGAGCCTGATGCCGTGCCTGCCTACTGCTATCTCGCTCTCCTGGCGAGCCTGACGCCTGCACGCCCATTCCAGTCACCCCATCTCACTATCACATCACATTATGGCGTCATGTGGACATTTCGTAGATCAAATCCCACTTCTGTATATTCCGAACATTGAAAAAGCGAAACCATTAGAAAGCCCTTACGTAAGCCTCTGCGCTACAGACGGTTCCTACCTATCAATGTTCTGTTCGGTATTATAAGCTACCATTAACCGCGACTGCGTCTTACAATAGAGGCACTTTATCAATTTCAGATGCAGAAATTAACTCATCACTCATATTAAATAAACTATATGCAAATTCCGAGGAAAATCCTTCTCCGAAACAAATATAAAAATTAAAACTTTAAAATATTTTAAAGTTTCCTTGCTATTATGTTTAATTGAAAAGTATTTTTTATATTTCATCATGAACGCCTATGACATTATGAATTTATTTATCAAACATTACTACTATCTAAAGCTATTGTATTTAAGAAACTTACCAGCTAGGTCGACAAAAATAAGAAGATTCTGTAAATCAGCAACCTTAATGACGACATCTCGTTCGAAACCTGCAAACAAAGCATATCAAAATATTATCAATATCCTAAAAGTCTTAGTTTATAAATACTATTGTCAATATTAAGAATAAAAAAATAAATGAAAATGACGTGGAAAATTAATATACAAACGATTAGTTAAGGAAATTAAGTAAATAAAAAATATTCTTTGTTTATAAGAATTAGAATTTAAAAACACGGCGTGTTCACTTGAATACGCAGCATATTTTGGGATACTTTTTCATTATTAATTTTACGAAAAAAAGTTAATCTTCATAAAAAGTTGTGCCTGTTCTGAAAACTTAAAATGCAATCATCAGGTATCGAAATTTCCAACTCATATACTCATATACAGTGTGGAATCCACTTATGAAATAAAATTCTTTGTCATTATTTTAGAAAATTATAAAAAATGCCGAGACACGTCAACTTTTGAATTGAGTTGTGCGTTATGTAAACATAAATTTAAATGTACAGGGTGATTCACGCAAGTATGCCATAGTCGGTGTTGTTTTTTTTTAATGAAACACCCTGTATATTTGCATATTTTTGAAATCCTCTTAATGAACCGATTCCAACAAACTGAATAATGTATGGTCAATTATGAATTATACAGGGTGAAATTTTAAAATTAATAATTTATTACACTTGAAATATTGGTACTTTTTTAAATTAGCTAAATATGGATTTATCAAAAATCTAAACTAACTAATTATTAGACATATTTGTATATTAAACAAAACCTGCTACGCCCATGAATTTTATCATAAATACCTAAAAATTGCCTAAAAACGCCAATAATTAGACAAAATCGGTAAATAATGTGGATTGTTTTCTATTCTGTCAGTTGTTGATGTGTTGACAGTTTATACTGAAAAAGTAAAATCTTTGTCAAACACTCTCTCCTTGTCGACATAACAATGAAATATTTAACTGAGACTTACCGAATTGAGATTTTAATGATGATCGGGTACGGGGATAACTGCAGAAGTCAAGTTGAAGTGGCAAACTTATTTAATCACAGGTATCCCGAATTGCCTAATAGTTCACAAAGTACTGTGTCTAAAATTCATGCACAATTCAGAGAACTTGGACATGTCAAACCATTGAAAAGAAAACCACACTTCGTTGAAGATGATGTGAAAGTGGATATTTTGTTAAGAGTCGAAGAGAATCCAACTTCAAGTACACGTCAAATTGCCCGTGAAAATAATGTTAGTCATACAACTGTTCTAAGATGTCTTCATAAAGAAAAACTTCATCCCTACAAATTAACTTTTGTGCAGGAGTTAACAGAAGACGATCCAGATCGTAGAATGGATTTCTGCGAAAGATTGATGAATAAGCTGAACAGAAATGAGATAGCTCTTGGTACCATTCTTTTTTCTGACGAATCAACATTCACATTGAATGGAGAGGTAAACCGACAGAACTGTAGATATTGGTCAGCAGAGAATCCTAATTGGATGCGTGAGACACATACTCAGTACCCTCAAAAGGTGAACGTTTGGGCCGGTATCATAGGCGACCATATTATTGGTCCTATATTTATAGATGGAAATTTGACAGCAGAAAAGTATTTAAATATGCTTAGAAATGAAGTTATTCCTGCATTGGCAAACTTATATCCCATCGCAATAGATCCTAGCTTACCGAATGAAAATGTTTGGTTCCAGCAAGTCGGGGCAACACCCCATTATGCTTTAATGGTAAGAACTTATTTAGATGAAATCTTCCCCAATAAATGGATTGGACGAAGAGGTACTATTGAGTGGCCAGCTAGATCGCCAGACCTTACGCCGTTAGATTTTTTTCTGTGGGGTTATCTCAAGAACAAAGTATATGCAACACAACCAACTAGCATTGTAGAGCTCAAAGACAGGATAACTACAGAAATACGGAATATTTCACCTCAAACTTTAAACAAAGTTAAGGAGGAGTTCTATAGGAGAGTGTGCTATTGCCAACAACTAGGTAGAGAACATTTTGAGCATTTATTTTAATGTATTAAAATCAAATACATCAGGTATTTTATGTATGTGTTTAATAACTGTAAAAATAAAAAATTCACCCTGTATAATTCATAATTGACCATACATTATTCAGTTTGTTGGAATCGGTTCATTAAGAGGATTTCAAAAATATGCAAATATACAGGGTGTTTCATTAAAAAAAAACAACACCGACTATGGCATACTTGCGTGAATCTCCCTGTACATTTAAATTTATGTTTACATAACGCACAACTCAATTCAAAAGTTGACATGTCTCAGCATTTTTTATAATTTTCTAAAATAATGACATAAAGAATTTTATTCCATAAGTGGTTTCCACACTGTATATATATTGGAAAATTGCCCAATATTAAAATACTTTGTATATTTAATGTAAACTGGTGTTTAATAAACAATTAACTCATTTGTCATCAAGTTTCCCAAACTTCTGTGTTCCAGGATTTTGATGTTTTAAAATAATTGTACACATCACATAAAAATAGTTATTTATGCAACAAGTGTGTAAAGTAGTCCTTTTTGACGAATGTGAATATTGACGCATGAGCCGAAGGCGAATGCAACGATCACATGAGTAAAAAAAGGGAGTTTACACACGAATTGCATACAATGTTTTTTCTATTACCGAAATTTTAATTAAAAAAAAAGATTTATATATATTTTCTTTTACTGTTGATAATTTGTTGGACACTAAATATAAGCAAAAATAAATTCACAGAATTTTGGGGCAATAAATCATTAGAAGCATTCTGTGTTACGTCTAATATGTTTGGTGGTGTATTTGAGAAATAATCTTCTGAGATCGTCAGAGGAATCCATCTTTATAGTTTATATATTCCGTTTTCTAAAAAAAAGAATCTAAAATAACATTATGTAGTTTCCTAAAAATGTTCAATACTTAAATATAAATACTTTTGCTTAACCTAGGTATACTCGGAAGTACTCAATTTAAATTTTAAATGTCAGATTCAATGCATGAAGAAATGTCCGTCACTCACATCCAACTTATCTACCTTCCTATGCACCCTATTCTATTATTTTCCAGTATCCAATAATTATTTACTAATAATTATCAGATGTACTTTACTGAATTCTACCTATATGTTTCAATCTCTGATTTAAAAAAAAACTCAGATTATTATACCTACCTATATTTTTATAAGACTAGGTATAACTACATACAAATTGGACTTTTTCTTTACGCACTAGTGCGTATAGTAAAGTTTTACACACTCTAAAGTGTGTCTAAAGTACGTACTTTACGCACGGTAGTAGAAAATAGTTATTTGTGTATTTAGAGCGTAAAGTAACAGATTGCCGCTTGAGAAAGAATGATGCCGCGCGACGCGGAGCGGAGCTGCGATCTTTCGAAGGCGGCAATTTTACTTTACGCTCGGAAAACACACATAATTTTTTCTACAGTCGCCCTTTTAATAATTAAAACAGTTTTTTATATTATCTTAGGTTATAATAGGAGTGCTAGAATCGTCATTTTCGCTATTCATCATGAAAAAGATCTACTGACTAGGGATGTTAAAAAATAATCAATTTTTAGTTATCGATTTTTATAGTAATAATTGATTTTTAGAAAATCGATTTTATAAATTACGTGTCTAAATTGATTTTCGGAAACGGCTCGTATTTTTCAAAATTTTGACAACTTTTGACGATTATTGACCATTTCTCAAAATTTTGACAATTATTGACCATTTTTCAAAATTTTAACAATTATTGACCATTTTTGACAATTATTGACCATTTTTCAAAATTAGTGACCTTTCTTCCAAATTTTTGATAATTTTTGACCATTTTTCAAAATTATTGACCATTTTTGATAATTATTAACAATTGTTGAAAATTATGGACCGTTTTTCCAAATTTTTGACCATATTTCAAAATTTTTGACAATTTTTCAAAAACTAACAATTTTTGACAATTATCAACTATTTTTCAAAATTTTGACATTTTTAACAATAATTGTCCATTTTTGATAGTTTTTGACAATTATTGGCCATTTTTGACAATTTTTCAAAATGTTCGACAATTTTTCAAAATTTTTGACCATTTTTCCAATTATCGACCATTTTTCAAAATTTTAACAATTATTGACCATTTTTGACAATTATTGACCATTTTTCAAAATTAGTGACCTTTCTTCCAAATTTTTGATAATTTTTGACCATTTTTCAAAATTATTGACCAATAATAATAATAATAATAATATCTTTATTGCTTCTAATTGATACAAATCAATATAGCAAGAATTCCGGTACAATGTCAGTAAAAGTACCTACATGATACATACAGCATAGTTACAATAAAAATAAACAACAAAAAGAAAGAAAAAAAAAATACAAACACCTAGCTATTCGTTTATAATAAATGAACGAATTTTGAGTACACCAATGAAATAATACGAAATTTGTTTAATATCCACCAAAGAAGCGGTTTTCAATAAGGCAATAAAATCATCAAAATTCTGCAGATTTTTTATAATTCGCACTCTAATACAATCATATATCCTACATTGAAGCACAATATGTTCGAGTGTCTCATTTTGACGAGAGTTGCACATAGTACAGATTTCTTCTTGATTAATTGTATAAATACTTCCCTTGTAGGTTAACCTAACACAGGACTTCGAACATAAGCGAATCTGACAAAATATTCGAACTAATTTGATCGGCAGTTTGCTAGTTAAATAATTTGCAGGTCTTGAAGTCACTGTCAAATGTTTGTAGATTACACAGTAATTACTATCGGCTAGGCGTTGTAAGTCAGCGTTAAACAATTTGTTTTCAAATTTCAATAGAATTGTATCATAATTATTAACAATTGTTGAAAATTATGGACCGTTTTTCCAAATTTTTGACCATATTTCAAAATTTTTGACAATTTTTCAAAAACTAACAATTTTTGACAATTATCAACTATTTTTCAAAATTTTGACAATTTTTAACAATAATTGTCCATTTTTGATAGTTTTTGACAATTATTGGCCATTTTTGACAATTTTTCAAAATTTTTGACCATTTTTCCAATTATCGACCATTTTTCAAAATTTTAACAATTTTTGACAATTATTGACCAGTTTTGATAATAAATGTCCATTTTTTATAGTTTTTGACCATTTTAAACAATTTTTCAAAATTTTAGACCATTTTTCCAGATTTTTTACCATATTTCAAAAACTTTGACAGTTTTTGATAATTATCAACTATTTTTCAAAATTTTGACAATGTTTAACAATAATTGTCCATCTTTCACCATTTTTGATAGTTTTTGACAATTATTGGTCATTTTTGACAATTTTTCAAAATTTTTGATAGTTTTTGACAAATATCGACCATTTTTCAAAATTTTAACAATTTTTGACAATTATTGACCAATTTTGACAGTAATTGTCCATTTTTGACAATTTCTGACCATTTTTGATAGTTTTTGACAATTATCGACCATTTTTGACAATTATTGACTATTTTTGACAATTTTTGACAATTTTTGACCATTTTTCAAAAAAATTTAAAAATTTTTGACAATTGACCATTATTGAAAATTTTTGAAAATGTTTGACCATTTTTCAAAAATTTTTTAAAGTTTTTGACAATTATTGACCATTTTTGACAAATATCGACCATTTTTGAAAATTTTAACAATTTTTGACAATTATTGACCAATTTTGACGATAATTGTCCATTTTTGACAATTTCTGACCATTTTTGATAGTTTTTGACAATTATCGACCTTTTTTGACAATTATTGACTATTTTTGACCATTTTTCAAAAAAAATTAAAAATTTTTGACAATTGACCATTATATTTGACAATTATTGACCATTTTTGACAATTATCGACCACTTTTCAAAATTTCAACAATTATTGACAGTTTTTGACAATTTTTACAATTATCGACCATTTTTGACAAAAATTGTCCAATTTTAACAGTTTTTGACAATTATTGACCCTTTTTTGGCCATATTTAAAAATTTTTGACAATTTTCATATAATTTTATTTGATTTTTAATCTGATAAATTGTTAAATATTCACCAATTGAGTTAATTCGGAGGGCGTGGTTTGATTAAATAAGCGAGCGAAAAAGATTCCTTTTTGCGCTAGAGCGTAAAGTAACAATCCTCGGCATTTGTCGACTTTACGATTTCATTTGAATATAGTAATTAGTCATTTTACGCGCAACTGTAGAAAAAATAATTTATTTTACAATAATTATTAACTTAAATATCTTCTGAAAAATAAATACAAAAAATTATTACGCAAGAGCTTTTCCATCAATTCATTAATGCCCCAACGTACCCTCCTCACCTTCTCTTTCAGCTCAAGTTTCCGTTCTACTACAAAATTGGACAAACATGGTAACATTATTAAGCGTGAAATGTAGATAGCGCCACACTAATTATTATAGTTTCTGGTTACATACTTTCCTACCTCAAACCTACTTTCGACACATTCCACTAGATTGCACTACAATACGATCCATCGCAACATGGATGTAAAACCATCAATTATTTCCAAATGTTAAACGTTTGAAAAGGGCCCTTGTTGGTTTACTTTTCTTTTAAGTAACCCCAAAAAATAATCTAAAGGAATTACATCGGGCGACCTATCGGGGCCAAAAAATCTCTGAGTTTCTATGGATTAATTTTCCAAATATTGCCACATTCTATGACATGTCGCTGCATCCTGCTGGTACCATACCTGTTGCTGTACATGTATTGGTACCTAGGTCGTGAAAAAAATCAAACCAATGACATTGTAAAAAATTTAGATATCGTTCTGCGGTCTTGGATTCTCGAAAAAAAAACGGCCCGATTATTCTATCCTTGTAAATGCCACTCCAAACGCTTGTTTTAAATTTTTTTGATTAAATTTGGTCAAAAATAAAAGTGTTATACTAATGGGTCAAATTCATATTTTCTGATATTCTCGTATATGACTTAGAAATTTCGATACCGAGTTGTTGCGTTTTTGGTTTTAGAGTAAAATTTTATACAGGGAATATTATTTTATGTATTATTTTACATTTTGTTACAGGGGGCGTCACGTGAAGGATTTCTGATTATGAAATCGACTGGTAACTTTTTAGTGATTTTCATTAGAAAATATGACATAAACATCATTTCTACGTAATATTTCGTTTCGTTTTCGAGAAAAACGCATTTGATCAGTTCAGAGTATCAGAAGTGAATTTCAAATATTATTTCATTATTAGCAAAAAACGAAAAAAAATTCAACTTTAATGACCTTTATCTTTTTCCACAGCAATATTTTATTAAGGCATTTTTGGTCCTATCGCCATATTTTGGTCCAAACAATCTGCCCTTAGCCTATGTCCTAATAGTTATAACTCACCCTGTATATGATGTCCCGGAAGAACACGTTTTCTTTTTTAGCTTGCGCTCTTAAGGATAAGGGTTGGGAAATATTGTTTTATTCATATTTAATATACGAGAGAACTCAAATTTAAATATACAGTATGTCTCAGAAGAATGTTTTTAATATTATCTAAATGTTTTCTGATAATATTGCTTATCATTTATTTAGTTTAAAGGAAATACTGTAAAACTATAAAATATTTCAGAATTTACTTTAAGTACTATCAAGTGCATATAAAACAGAAGGTTGAGTTGAAGTTTTAAAAAGAGATAGGTATGTATCAACGACTTTTTGAAGAACTGCTGAGACTGAGTGCGTGTGTTGAATTAATGAGATTGATAATACAAAGATCTGCTTGTAATCCGAAACTAATCGTTTGGTTTTGTTTCCTACCATCGTCATTTTTATATATGTTACGTTTCTTGGAATGGTTTTATTGGCATTGGACCTTTTAATTCAAGGTTTATGGGATTGCTTATGTTCTAGGTCATGATCTAAACGGATCAATGATTAAATTTGTCGAAAGATACAAAAAACAATCATTTATAAGACCATTCAAAAATTTTGATTAAATATTATACATGGTGACATCTTACAATGAATAATTTGATGTGAAATCTATTTTAAATAGCAATTTAAATGATATTTTGTGAGAACATCTAACGAGCATGATTTTCTTCTTCTACAATTTGATTAAAAGTTTATTGTTGAACGTTAACTTAATTATGATTGGAATGATTACCATCTTTGGTGAATTTAACAATTACTCAAAAAAATGTGTTCTGGAAACTGGGTCAAAATTATTAAATTCAACTATAATAAGACATGGAAGAAATGGCCAACTAGAAACTAAATCTATTTACCAATTAGGTACAATATACTAATCCACAATTAATAAATAAATGTTAAAAGAGAATGTGCAGAGTGATTATTTGAAAAATAATTGGCTAATAGCTCATAAACACCGTAACAAAGATAAAAATAAATAGATTATTTTAAGAAAAATTAATAAGCAATTTAACAAATTATTAAATAATCTTGCCCTAATTGAAACATTCGTTTTGGATCACCATGTACTTCATTAATAGAGAATTAAATTTTGATTGAAAAATTTGGATTTGAAAAACAAATTATTTTAAACAGTTTGTCTGGCAGAAAAGCAAATATTTATACATTCAATACATATAGGGGAAGGGGGGGAATGGTGGCCAGTGGGGTAATAATAGACATCAAATATAACAGTTACAGGCCTATTATTATTTGACCTTTAATATCTATTACGCCATCTATATCTGTGTCATTCAAACTGTACCTTAGCAACGAAGAAGTTCAGCCGGTAAGCAGAAATTTTTAGCAATGTCAGTTTTTGTTGATTTTGATGCTTCATTGTCCGATTTTTAAAGGCATGTAAAAGCACTTAGTTCAATTTATTTAACTACATAATTGGTACCCAAATGTTGCAATTTTAATGTAGTTTAAGCCTGCATAACAAATTTTCCGTCCGTGAAGTCGCAAGAAGTTTTGCTATTCCTAGAACTACACTTCAAATACGAATAAAGCAAAATGATACATCAGTGGCTTCTTTAGGTCGAAAATCGGTTTTTCAAAACAGGAAGAAAAAGTTTTAGCAGAGCAACTATTCGATTAAGAAAACCGGAAGCATCCAAAATATTTAATGCAGACGAGACGGGCATTACAAATGTCCAAAGCCCTGGAAAAATACTTGCTGAAAAAGGGCAAAAGAGAATCGGCTTCATAACAAGCGCAGAAAGAGGACAAACAACGACAATTATGTGCTGTATAAATGCTTCAGGAACATATATTCCACCTTTATTCATGTTTGCGCGCAAAAGGATGAAATCTGATTTATATAAAAATGGGCCACCAAGTGCAATTTACTGCTACTCTGACAATGGTTGGATCAATGAAATCATATTTCTAGAATGGCTCCAGCATTTTTACGATGTAGTAAAACCATCAAAGGAAGATCCTGTTTTGCTAATTGTCGAAAACCACAGTAGCCACTGTACATTGGAGGAGTACAATTTCTGTAAAGAAAGAGGAATTGTAGTGTTAACAATACCACCGCACACGTCACATCGACTCCAACCGCTGGATGTGGCATTTTACTCATCCTTGAAATCAGCATATAGGTAACATTGAATGTGCAAATTATCTAAGAAGTCATCCTCATGAACGAATCACAACGTCCGAAATAGCTGAAATATTTCAAAATGCGTAGCCACACCAGTTAAAGCCATTAAAGGATTTGAGAATACAGGAATATTTCCATGCACACCAGAAAATTTTACCGATGAAGACTTTGCTCCAGGTGAATTATATTCATACAAGAAATGTATGGAAAAAAACAAAAGCAAGAGAAGGAGGTAATCGAACTAGATAAGAAAAAGAATAATAAGGAAGTTACGGAGAATCCAGAAAATACCACACCTGATAAAAAGCATGACTTATCGTTTGTTGACATAATGCCAATATCAGGATGCTCGAAGGAGAACTCGGTTGGAAATAAAAGATCCAACCACAATAGCAGTAGGAAGCAACATTCAGAAATATTGACGTCAACTCCAATGAAGTCAATCTTAGAAGAAAAGCAGCGGTAAAAGGAGGAACAAATTAGACTTAAAATTGATAAAGGAACAAAACAAAAAATAGGTGTCGAAAAGTAAACTCCTTTAAAACCCAGTCCTACTCCTCGAATAACACCCAAAAGAAAATCCTTAAAAACCCAGAAGATCACAGAAAATATGAAGATGAAGATTATCGTGATATCGACGTTAACGAGGATATTTGTGCAATTTGTGGCGAATTCGTCAAGAATAAAGAACTGTGGATCAAGTGTAGTATTTGTAGTCTTTGGGCACATACCAGTTTTGAAAATATATATCTGCGATATTTGTAATTGAAATGAGGGTAATACTGGCATTGGCCACTATTACCTCTTAACCGTAATTATAGCCACCCGCAGCATTCCGAATAAACGTTCGTTTTTTTTTAAATTTAGTGTACTTATTTTTAGTAAATACACTTTGAAGTAGTAATGTTTGAAGTTTTATTTACTGTAATATTTTAAAAATCTGAGCAGGTGTAACGGTAGAAACAAAAAAAATGCTTAGGCGGCCGCCATTGATCTATTTGAAAGTAAAAACAACGAATGTGTGATTTGCTTTTTTGTTTTTGTCCCTGCAAGGTAGAAAAGTAAAATATCCATTGAAATTGTCTTAGATTCTCTGAGAAAGATTTTACTGGTGGACTGAAAAATAAGACTAATTGCAGAATATTTTATAATGTTACACGCTCAAGAAACCAGTTATCATAAATAAAAAAGAAGATTGGAAAGATATGGTAGGGATAAGACAATCAAAGAAACTCCTGACCTAACCCAGTGAAATCAAAAGAATGCATAAGATAAATCGTAAGATTGCACTAATAGTATTTGACAGGACACCTAAAAGGACTCTGTCGTCTGATTAGTCACTAACTAGTGGAGAAGGGTGTATCTACCCGAGCAGCATTATTCTGACTTCCTACATAATGTTTACTTAAATCAACGTTGATTTTGGGTATTATTTAGTTGTTTCTTGTTTCTATTAACGTTTACCGCAACCTCAGTTCATAGTTTAATCCGACGTTGGAACTTCTAAATCGATCGGGCCAATAATATTGTCATTGTCAATAAATGGACTTAACCTATACCTTGTTTTTAAACCAAGAGGAGCGATTTGAATTTAAGTTGGCATTTTTGCTGCCTAGTGATTAGTCAGATTGCCGCCCGTTTCACACAGTCTTTTTGATAAAACTGACAACGACATTTGTCAGTTTTGTGTTTATTTATATAAAAATATTCATTAGTTCAAGTTCAATCTTCATCAACACTTTTGTGCGTTTGTTGTTTATTGTTTTATTTTCAACAAAGTATTATATTCCAACCAAGTTAATTGCTATTTTTATTATTTATTCTGTCAAAACCAGCCTACTGTTAGCTACACAAGTACGGAGTGCAGTGGGGTGTTATTATCTACAGCGTTAGTATCTATTATGGATTGTAATGGAAAGAACCAAGTATGCAGAATTTTATTAGATTCAGCCTCACAAAGTAATTTTATAACGAAAAATGCTTGTGAACGTTTAGGCATTCAAACTTCTGAAATTAGTATTTCAGTCGTAGGAATCAACTTAGTTACTTCTACCATCAATGAAAAGTGTACTGTTAGAATCCAATCGTTAAAAACCTCATTTGGAAGAAATCTCATGTGTTTGGTAGTTCCAAAAATTAAGGAATGTCTACCAAGTCAACCTTTAAACATTTCTTCATGGATAATTCCAAAAAATGTTCAACTAGCCGATCCCGATTTCAACATATCTCAACCTATTGATATTTTGGTAGATGCTGAACATTTTTATGATCTTTTGTGTGTCGGTCAAATTCGCTTAGGAAAATGTTTACCTGTGCTGCAAAAAACTGTTTTTGGTTGGGTGGTTTCAGGCCCTAGCAATGAACATTCCTTATCCAACAAGGTTCAGTGCAATCTTACTACATCTGCTGATAATGAATTGCATCATTTTTTGCGAAAGTTTTGGGAAATAGAGGAACCGTTTCAGAAAAAACGTTTATTGTCAGAAGAAGAGAATTTTTGTGAAGAAATATTCCAAAGCACTACCAAACGTAATTCTGAAGGTCGGTTTATAGTCCAAATTCCTCTTAAGGGTTCTCCATCATCTTTAGGCGAATCCAAGTCTATAAGGCGCTTACATTCTCTCGAAAGTCGTTTTTCAAAAAATTCAAAATTGAAATCTTTGTATGTTGATTTTCTAGATGAATATTCTCAATTAGATCACATGTCCGAAGTGATTATCCCAGAAAGCAAACCCAATATTGAATATTTTTTACCACATCATGGGGTCTTGAATGAAAATAATCAAACCACTAAATTGAGAGTGGTATTTGATGGTTCCTGTCGAACTAGTTCAGGTCTCTCGTTTAACGATATTCAATGTGTAGGACCGAAAATACAAGATGATCTTATTTCTGTACTTTTGAGATTTAGGCAACATCAAATAGCTTTCTGTGCGGACATAATTAAAATGTACCGACAGATTCTAATCCAGCCTGATCAAAGGTCGTTGCAAAGAATTGTCTGGCGTCGAGAACCCACTGATGAAACTAAGGTATTTGAACTAAATAGTGTCATATATGGAACTGCCGCTGCACCGTGGTTAGCGATACGATGTTTAAAAGAATTATCATTGGAAAACTCCATAAACTTTCCTGAAGCATCGAAAGTTGTGGCTTCGGACTTTTACGTGGATGACATCTTGACAGGTTCTGATTCAGTTCAAAGTGTACAAAAATTAATTGACGAAGTTCAAACTATTTTATCAGGTGGTTGTTTTTTTCTTCAGAAATGGGCTTCTAATAGTAAAGATGTTTTACAGTATGTCCAAAGCAAAAATCTCATTGCATTACAAAAACTTGGAGATGCCAAAGGTATGAAAACTTTAGGATTGTACTGGGATGGTGAAAATGATACCTTAAAATATAACATAGGGGCAAGTAAACAAGATCAAACCGTAACCGTAAAGGTCTGTTCTGCCAGGTGTTTACTTTTAGTAGTTACTTTTAGTTGAGTTGTTCAGCCCAACGGTATACAACTATGTCGCGACGTCCAAATGCTGCTTGGGTAGATTTCGTGGAATGGAAGAAGAAACTTCCAATCACATACTTACGGAGTGCATGTCACTACAGAATCCCAGAAGACAACTCTTAGGAGACTACTGGATAGAATAGCAAGACTTGCCTTAACTGAAGCAAAAGGATATCCTAAAATTCCTCCAAGATATAGGATGGAACTTCTGGTCTCTGGAACTGAGTAGAAGAAGGGGGTACAATACGGTTTTAGGTATCAGTGAATGTTCACCACAAAAAACAACATATTATAAGCAAGTATTTTTAAGAGGGAAATCGCTACCACTCTTTAGATGTGCTTCTTTCTGTGGTTGCTTCATTGCCCATAAATTTAATAATTGCTTTATATGACTCTTTCTTAAAAACCACAATAAAGTACGAGACTACTTTTAGGGCGAGATTATTAGCTTTTTTCACATCAACGTTTCTTGCCAACAGCAAAAAGCAAAGAGAAGTTAGCCAGATCTATGATAGGTGATATGAATTGTAAAACTATCAATGGAAGTTACCAATTATGTTCAAATAAAAAAAGTGATCCAACTGTATTATAGCTTAAAAAAAATAACCTAATATATTGTTACCATGTTGCAGACATCAAACAATGGTGTAATATTTGTACTTGTCTAAAAATTATACATAATTACCTTATTGTTCTACAATATGAACAAAATTTGAAAGTTTGTGTGTGCTAAGAGAATCAATAAAGATAAATGTGACGAATTTTTTCAACAGACTAGCTTTTAACATAATTGAAAATAGATACTGAAGGTTTCTCTCTCGTAATAATGAACTATGTTTTGATTTCCGTATATTTTAGCAAATACTAACTTTAAAATAATCGTAACCTCTAATATTGGGTGTTTAGAAGATAGATAAGCAATATTAGCATTGCATAAGTGAAGGTATACTAATTAACATCTGTTAGATTTCGCTTTCCAATTAATTTTTAAACGAGATGAATGCTAATTTTGTAATTTAGTGTTTTAATTACCAATAGATTGAATAGACAAATCTTGTTCGGTTTCTAAATGGAAAATAAAAATTTGCTTTGCTTGTTTTACGTAGATTATTCGGTATACGGTTTAAATGCGTAAAGTAGGACGTACGCTGAAATTAAGTGATGGCAATTATACATATATATATATGTATAATTAAATTAAATAATAACATTTTGGGTGATTAGAAGGTGAAACTGTATTAATTAGTTGAATTAACTGCGTACAACGCAATACATTGCGTTGTAATGTAAAAGTTTGTTTAAACGAAAATTTTCATTTATTTTTTTATCATAGACATAATTATCATACACTTACAATAAAACGAAAAATAAAAAAATATTTTTTTGAACAGAAAAGCTGCAAAATTTAATAAAAAACAACTATACTATATATTTTTAAATATCACCTCCATTAAATAAAATTTTAGAAAGTAGGACTACTTCATGACCTCGGAAACTTGATAAGACAAATACAGTTAGGGATTATAATCACATTAACACGAATGTCATCATTAAAATTCACGGTTAACAGACAGGATGCTGAGTTACTATACATGTAGAAACAGGAACATGATTTTTTTGACAAAAAAACACAACAAAATTTGAACATGTAGCTTACATTAAACCTTCCATCGAAGAACTTTTTGTTTATACCTTAATAGTCCGTCTCTCCCAAAAAATTTACAGTTTATTTAAAATAAGCCTTACAGAAGTAAATTTCAGAAGAGAGGTTAGACTAAGCAACTAATAAAGCTTAAGAAAAGTATAATTATTATAAAATTAAATAGTTCTGTTGTCAAATGTATATT
This sequence comes from Lochmaea crataegi, assembly GCA_947563755.1. NCBI lineage: Eukaryota > Metazoa > Arthropoda > Insecta > Coleoptera > Chrysomelidae > Lochmaea > Lochmaea crataegi. Next base: position 30,477,307 of record OX387422.1, on the reverse strand, counting down.
GCTAAGTCACCTACCGAATCCGGAAGCAAGAAAATATGTATTACAACATGCCTGAAAACATTTGACTACGTTTCATCAAGATCATATTGTTGTTTGTAATTATTAAATTTTTATTAACGACATCTATTTATTTTGTAACAATTCTTATTATGAAAAATGCTAATATTTTCGTCTATTTTACAGTAGGTACGATACAAAGGATTTGAGTATATTGGGTCTATCGAATTTAAGTGTGGAAACCAAAAAAAAAATTCAAGTGGACCGCTTCGCCACCAAAAGCACCGACGATCGATACTTTGATTATTTTTGTTTTCACATTGAAATTGGATAAACTAAACTATAAACTGATTAATTTGTGTTGTTTTCTTTTTCAATATTTATATGTATAGTTGTTTTCACAATAATTTAATGGCAGCCCATAACTTCAATGATGGTCTTACATACTTTTCTGTAAGCTGTCTCCATCATGCTAACTGTTACTTTAAGAGTATTTCCTCTTCCTCACATTCTGTACAACTTTTTTTTATTAAAAATTGACGTTTTGACAATTTGAATTACGAGTCTAAAGCTTTTAATAAAAAATATAAGTTATTTAACTAAAATAATCACTTTTATCAACTATATTTGAATTGTACAGCATCACACATATGGTTCAAATTTTATGAATGTTTTTAAATCAACGCATGGATATCTAACTTTTGTTAGCTTTTTAACATTCATTGTTATTATGTTAACAGCAAAACATGCCAGAATGTATTAACATTTGAATTAAAGTATTGAAAAATTAATAAATAATGATCCCTGGCGACATTATTATTTGTAATAAGATATAGCTATTAAATAAATAATTCATAAAAATAGCAAGGCTTCAGACTACTTGCTAACAGTAATATTCAATATCTACTCGAAAACATTTACAATCAGTAATAGGTAGGTACATGTCTCCTATTTTTAGACAAAAACTTGATTTTCTGAAGAAACTAGCTATTATGAAATTATTTATAGATAGGTATGTTTGACTAAAGAAAGAATAGGCCGTCAGGATATTAGTCACTAAAACCTTTATTGTGAACTTCCTTTATAAAATATTTTACAACCATGTTTGAAAGTGTAATTGAAAAATAAACTGTGTGCCATAACATTAAAAAAATAAACATTAGTCATTTTGTGACAAAAATTTTTTATTGAAAAATAAATAAAATACTGAATGCTTAGCACTATAGCTAGGTATCAAGTCAAATGAACTTGATATATTTTCTATAAATTTTTATTGCAACTAACACCATGCTCATTCATGAAAGTAAAAAAAAAATAAAACCACCTCTTGTTGTAGATCATTTCAGTAACATAGGATATTAGCAAACCTAGCTACTATTTTTAGGAAGCAAGATTAACTGCATCATTTAATTCATAAGAATAAAAGTCGGAGAATGTATTATAATGAAACAAAGATATATATCTATTTTATTAACGAAAGAAGCAACAATCACTTCATTGACTGAATTATAATCTTTTGATAAAGTTCTTGGAAATTTTAAAAATTAATATTCAGAGAAGCAAAAGTAACACATGTTGTAATTATAGATGACAAAAGTTAAAATAAAAGTTTGGAAAAAAGGAACAATTTTGTACGGTCTATAATAAATAAATACACGTTATTACACGATTATAATTTCGCTAAAAATAGGTAAAGCCATAAATTAATAACATGGTAACCTTGCTTTGTAAATCTTAATTATTAAACAACACTCCTTTTATTCCATTTTAAACTCTACCAAAAAATTGAAAACCGCGCCAAGAAACTGTCATAATATTTATTAGTATTTTATTGATAAGATAAGGAGTAAAGTAAGTAGTTACGACTTACCTAATGTTTGGGTGAATTACGTACGTTGGTTATAGTAAAATATCCATAATCCATGCTATCGCCGACGATTGATGACACACGTCACACCAATACGTAAATATAATGGGTTTACCAGACGATAAAAAACGAATGTAGTTGATTTGACTACGTCATTTCTCAACTGATCAAATTCCCATTGGAGAAAACTTAGCGACTTCAATAGTATTATGTTTAGCCTTGTAACTATAGTTCAACTATCTTCAATTGTTTAATAGCTGTTTACGAGCCGAATAACAATGGTAAATGTAGTAAAATAAAGGTTAAACATTCTTGAATTGGTTTCCGGATTTAATAAATGAAATTCTGAACAGCTGCTATTTAAATTATGTCTCTATTTACAACAACGAAGAATAAACGACCTATAACGGGGTAATTGGTCTTGGAATAGTTTTAAAATGTATGAGTATAATGTCAAAGTTTCTATTAAAATTAATAAAATGATTAAAAAATAGAATCACTATTACAATTGATATCCGTCACCAGTACAATCTGCAAGGTATCCATAAAGGCACAAAATAGACGTGAGTGTCAGTAAAGACATTTTGTAAAATGATTTTACTACTTTACAGAAGATGGCAGTGGTGTCTGTTTATTCGTTTATTGAATACACGTTAGAAGAAAAATGTTCGTTATATGGGTTGCTAACATATTAGGGAGTCTTCGAAAACGTACATATCCTGAGCAGAACGGCACGACTATTTTGACAGATTTAGTTTTCGAACCTTCTGCGGCTCAACGGTAACGGTAAGTTTTTGTTTATTATAATTATTTATTTTATATACAGTAAGTACTTTGGGCCGGCCATGCAAAGGTGGATGAATGTCACGAACAATCCGACGTTGCCATTTTTATAAAAGTATAATCTGTCAATTTCTTCAAAATAATAATCTTATTTTTTCTTGGTTAATATAGATCATTGGTTAATTTATCGAGAAGGGCAAGGATAATGATTGAAGAAGACATTTTTTCAACACTGCATAGCTTCTTCAATCATTATCCTTGCCCTTCTCGATAAATTAACCAATGGCAACGTCGGATTGTTCGTGACACTCATCCGCCTTTCAAGCCATATTTTTGCGATCTAGCGTCTTTAAGCGGATTAACAGTGTAGCTTAAGCGTGACCTCATAACGGTGACGTCACGCTTAACTTCGCAAAAATGGAAATATCTAGCGATATTCTGACATATGACAACGACATTTCTCTCACGACACATACATACTTTACTTTGTTTATTTTTTTATTTCTGAAATTCTGAAACTGTAGTAAGCAACATAATATTAATATATAATAATATTGCTTTTGTTAAAACTTGTGATCTTAGAATTTAGAATGAAAATAAGGAGAGACTTAATGGTGCTGCTCAGTAAGGATACAGCTTTTTCGGTGGTCCTTGTAATGAGAAATCAGCTCTCAAGAAGAATAAAAAGTTTGCAAATAATTTCTTCAATTCCAAGAGACTATCACATCAGATCAATTTGTGAGGAAGAATGGATAAGCCGTTATCTAAATTATGACTTTTATATTTTATTTCGAATGTCTAAAGAAACATTTTATGAACTATTGAAATTCCATTGGTCCACTCTCTATCAATTTATTCTGTCAATGCTGTCAATTGAATGACGAACAACAGCTGAACCGCTTCAAAGTTTTCTGGCGCACTTCCGACCACGCCAGTTTCCGCTTCAAGCGTTTTTAAGCGTGACGTCATTACTTATTCGCGAAAATGAAACGCTTCAATCCGCTTAAAGACGCTAGATCGCAAAAATATGGCTTCAGTAAAAGTTTTAGTTGTCAATTGTCAAATTTAAACTGTCACTGTCATCTGTGAACTGTCATTTAAGACTCTCATTGTCAAGTGTCAATTGAAAATATTTTTGTTGTATACAGTTGTATATCTGCAATGGTTTACTTGACTGGTTTGCCTATGTTTACTTGGCTTTGTGAGTGTATTAAGAGAAGGTATGTTTATCATCAAAAGGTGTGTTGTAATAGAACAAATGTACAAGTTTTTATATTAAAATCTATCAATCTTAAAAATGTATCACGACTACCAGTTACATATTGAATAATAGTTCATAAAGTAAAGAGAAAACATAGTATAGTTCATCCGATCTCAGTGTCACAACAAAAAAAATAAAACTACTCGTCGGCGCTTTAGGCGGTCGTTCAAATTTTTTTTGGTTATCACACAGATTGGATAAACTATACCTATTGCACCAACATTTGAATTCAAGTCATGTATTATGCTGTTTTTATTAATTAGATGTCCCTTTTAGTTTTAAATGTGGATTGACTTCTGGAAATCATGACACACTATTGGTGGATGCATTGGTTTTGGATAACATATTGGATTTCATGTAAGTACCTATTTTTTCAAAAATTTTTGGTAGTCATGAAATATACTTTAAATAATCATCAATTAAAGAATTACCTCATGGGACCCTGAACTTCATAGTATAAGAATTAGTAATACACCTACATTTTTCTATATTCTTGTGCTAATACCACTTTCACAGTTTACAATATTAAATGTCCACACATTGTACAAAACCAACTTTATATTTGGAATATTCCTGGGAAAGATATAGAATTTTCTGATTGGATTTATTATATATTTTTTTAAGGATACAGATAAATAATTGAGTACTTATTTTTTAGTGAATTTTATTAAAAAGTAAAAATACAATGTTTTTATTTATCACAAGAATTTCAACTGGTCATTAATTAATTGGTTTCATTCAAAACTTTTACATCCTTATTAATAATAAATACGATAACAGCATACTAATGGTTACTAAGAGGATACTTATAGCATGCTAAGCAAATCATAATAATAATTGAATACTTAGAAACATGTAGCAAACAATATGTTTTTATAAGATAAACACGAAAACAACTTAAAATATGTAAACGGCTATATTAACTCATATTTTTCTTTGTAAAATTTATTTGGTGTTCTGTTGATTCTAACTCTTAATTTTATTGACGGAGAAGATTTTGTTCCCGTGAATTCCCCTGAATAACTGCAGGACGTACATAGTGCTGCAAAAAGGCTAAACATTTTCATATTCAGTTGGTCAATATAAAAACTTTTATTTCTACTAGTGTTTTAAAACTTACATTTTTATCAATGAGCAATAAAAATTTAGTTCATAAAGATTTGTCAACAAACAACTAAAACAAAACAAAAAATATAAATTTGGAAAAATGCAAAAATAATACAATTTTTATATTGTTCCATTGAACATAAAAATGTATTGTAAATATGTCACAACTCTAGACTTTCTTTAATATTGTTAATTTTCATGAAGATATTAAAAAATTATTAAGTAGGGTGACTGCACCGGTTGTCAGCCTTTTACTGCCATGTTGAGATTGAAATGCATATTTTCGATAGATACAACTACGTTAAAGGAAAAGAGACATTGTCATATGGTGAGTTCGACCTTCTAGTGTCTCACGAATACACTGAAAGCATGATTTGATTATGTCAAAAAAATACAGAAAATGTTTTTCAAGAAAATGCACTTTTCACTAGTTGTCGGCCAGGGCTTTATTATTCTCGGCCTTTATTCCACCTGTTCTCGGCCTCGTGGCCGACAAATAACTGTTTGACAGCCGTATATGGTAAGATCTCTAGATAGGTTTCCTAGTTTCCTTCTATATGATCTAATATAACTTGCTGATAAGTAAATATAATTGGGTGGTAGGAATAATAAAATAAATAAAAAGTAGAAGTTTGGAAACTCTTTATAGACAGGGAAAAAGTATCTATGACATTTTTAACGTTTCCATCCTCACGGGGCAAGTACCCTACCCGTTTTGGGGCACAATGCGAAACTGGCTTCATCGCCGTTAAATATTCTTTGAGGATGTTTAACTATTTCTTGTAAGTTATTGTTTTCAAGAAATTCGTTTAGGTCTCTGAACCATGCTCTTATCAGTTCCTCGGTTATTAAGGCTCGACCTTTGTTAATTCCCTCAGCGTCCCGAATGGAAATTTCTGGATGTCGCTGTAGAAAACATCTATACCAACTAATAGCTGGCTTTTTATGTTTGGGAAGCGATACAGTTCTCCTTTCTCTATAGCAATCTTTGTTACAGTTTCAATTAAAAACTCTTTTTTAATTGGAAAACCGGACTTAGCAATGTTAATAGCCCATTCAGCTATCCTAATATTTTCGCCATCGACACCCATTATCGGCTGTGGACCCGTTTTCTGGACAGCTTCACCACGACTGCTATGCAATCTATCTTGCAGAGTAGCACTTGGCACCCTAAACCGCCTAGTATATAGTATATGGTTAAGAGCTTCCTTCAATGATTCTTCGGAGTATGTGAATAATTTCCTCTTGAGGACTTTGTCCTTTGATTTGGATTTCTTTTTGACCACTTTCCCGTGACCCGACATCTGGAAATGTTGGAAACAAAAAAATAATTACCTATTTTCAAATACTGAACAAGTAATGAAGCAGTGGCCGAGAAAGACCCGGTTGTCGGCCTCATAATTCAAGTCCCCACAACCATTAAATTATTTTTCTGTGGAACTAAATAAAAGCGGCCGCGAACTGGTCTAGACTATTTTCAACTATATCTTGTCATTTACAAAAAAGAGAGACTACTAATAACGTCACTAGGTGTTAAAAAAGAACAGAGTAAAAAATCCCACCTAGAACCACTTTTCGGCCATCCTGGCCGACAGCCGGTAAAATCCATTTTAATGAAGCTGTGAACCCCCAATATTTTTTTGTAAAATGAGTATTTTTCACCATGTTAATGGTTAAATATGATATTTTGTCCATTAGCTTTATGCTGATGTGATTATGCATGCATTTACTAAAGAATTCGTCAAGATATTCACTATTTCCGACGCTTCGGTCAACTAATCAAAAGGCAAGTAATCGCAGCTGCAGTTGGAACACGAGTTAGTCGCCATATTAAATAATTTATAAACAGTGTCTTTGGGCTCTGCGTAGGAATGGAACTATCGATGGTTTATCGATAACTAAAGATATTTTTGACTATCGAAAAAATCTATAATTTTCGGTACTATCGATAGTTGAGATGTTTAGGTGAAGAATATAAATATATTTTGAAAGCTGACATGGAGTAAAACTGATATCAAAAAATGGGACAGAGAGAGATAGGAAAGAGAGAGATGGAGATGGGAGAGAGAGGGGGGGAGATTGGAGAGAGAGAGGGGGAGATGGGAGAGAGAGAGAGAAAGAAAGATGGTAGAGGGAGAAAGAGAGAGAGAGAGATGGTAGAGGGAGAGAGGGAGAAAGAGAGAGATATGGGAAAGCGAGAGAGAAGGAAGAGACAGAAAGAAAGACGGGAGAGATAGAGAGTGTATTGTGTGTGAGTACAATCATTATTTTAAACTGTCAGCATCTAAAGTTCATTTTCCACGTTGCGTCAAATCGCAGCGAGAAAAAGTACAATGAGCACATCGATAGTTTGTTGCTGCGACTCATCCAGGTATAGGGAAAACGTTACGTGTTGCCAACTTCGTTAAAAAATGGACAGTTCTTGTTTCATAACCTCACAGTGTGAAAAAAATTAGCGGGTGAAAGTAAAGCAAATAGGAGTATATAGTTTCTCTAGAATCTAGTCTTGAAGTTAACAGAATGGATGAGGAAGATATTGAGGGGATTGCTTTAGTATCGGTTATCAGTATCATAGCCTGTGTTGCTCTACTAACTGCGAGAAGAAAACGTAGAAGAAATCCTGCCCGTTGGTGGACAAGACCCTGGATTTTAAAAAGAGACCACCGAGGAGCCCTAAGATTAGTCAATCAAGAATTTGAGGAGTGTCAGGACAATGACAGTTTTATGAACTTTCTTAGAATGGATAGACGTACATTTGATAAGCTGCTATGCCTTGTTGAAAATGATATCGGAAAGTAAACAACTTTAATGCGATCAGCCATCTCGCCAAAAAATAGATTAATAATGACGTTAAGATTTTTAGCAACTGGAGAGTCGTACCAAATCCTTCATTATACTTTCCGAGTTGGTGTTACAACATTTTCAAGAATAGTTCCTGAAGTATGTATGTCAATTCGTAGAAAACTCTATGGTACTCGTTATTTAAGGACCCCAACAACTGCTGCTGAGTGGCTGGAAATAGCTGAAGAATTTTACAGTAAATGAAATTTCCCGAATACTTTGGGATCTATGGATGGGAAGCATATTGCATTTCGAGCTCCTATACGTGCAGGGTCAACATTTTATAATTATAAACATGAAAACAGTATAGTGCTTTTAGCAGTAGTTGATGGAAAATATAAGTTCACCTACATTGACTGTGGAACTAATGGCAGAATTTCGGATGGAGGGGTTTTCCAAAAAAGTACATTGGCTCATGCCATAGAAAATAATGACCTCAACTTTCCTGAATGGCGGCCACTTCCTGGAAGAAACATGAATGTACCCTTTGTGTTGCTAGCAGATGCTGCCTTTCCATTAAAAATCAATATTTGAAAGCCACTTCCTTTCAGAAATATGTCTTGGGAACAAAGGATCTTCAACTACAGATTGAGTAGAGGTCGTAGAATTGTAGAGAATGCTTTTGGAATTTTGTCAAATAGATGGCGGGTTTTATTAACAGTCATTAACTTGCCAGTTGAAAAAGTTCAACTTATAACAGAAACCTGCTGTATCCTACACAATTTTTTATTGACTGAGAATCCAATTACAGATGAACCAGAAATAAATGATCGGTATAGATTTGTTTATGGATTGGCACAACAAGGAGGCAATAGGCCATGGGAAGAAGCCCTCAATATTCGAAATGAATTTATGACATTAGTTAATGGAGAAGGTGCTGTACCATGGCAAAATGATCTTGCTTGAATATTTATCAAATCATTGTTACTTAGATTTGAGATTTATTTTAAATTTACAGATTATATAGGCAATACGATTCAATTTGTTTATTTTCTGTAGCTTTTAGATAACATTCCTTTTTTTAGTTTGTAATGTTTAGCTTTATATATGCTTTAATTAATAAAACATATTTTTATAAGCTGTAAAATTTTATGTTTTCTAAAAATAAAATAGTTCACCATTATTAACTTGATATTTTATTTTTTCTTTAGTTTCATCAATTATTCTCTTTAAACATTTTGTTATTTATACCACTTCAACTCACTAAAATAACATTGTACTCTAAATAATCAGTTCTCTTAAACTTAAGTAACATAAATTAAACAAATAAAAAACAACTTAAAATAAATATTCAGTAAGATAAAAAATAAACTAGATAGAAAAGTATAAACCATTTCTATTTGAACATTTCTTTTCTTTTACTATCATTGGGATACCCAAATGTCCAAATATAATGAAACTCCCTGTAGGTATGGAATAAACACACATTTACAAGGGACATTTTTTCTTCTTCCTGGTGCTTCTTTCTTGAGCATTTAGTGCACTGTTCATGATCTCTCTTTTTGCAATGCGAAGATCGTCTTCATCATCAACCTTTCGAAGTTCTTCCACAATTGCTCTAGAATAAAAGTGTAAATTGAAAAAAAAATCTATCATGGATTCATGGAAGAAAACTGCCAGGGAGTTTTGGAGTAGATACTTTATACATTTATTTCAACAGTAATCAATAATGGAATCTTGTTGCTTTGTGGATATTTACTGAAAGCCTGTTTCTGAGTATGTAATAACAACAATTACTAGCACTTTAAATGTTTTTGAGATTAAAAAACTGAAAATAATAACTTACTGTCCAAAAGCCCAAAGTTCTGTATATTCTTTTCGATTAACTTCCTGTTTACTCTCATTTTTGTTTATAATACGATCCAATACACTAGCGGCATTGCTCATAACTTTTAAAGCCTCATGTTCTACAAGATCTTTTTTAGTTTTTTTCTGTTGAGATCGAGGGTGATGGTTTTTCTCAGGGGTACTTTTGTCGTCCACATAGATTCCACCATGTATTAAGTCATCTGCAGATCCTTCGTATACCGCTTCTAGAATTTCAGATTGTGCCAAAGAATTTCCAAATTTCATTTTTTTTCCAATAACTTCAGGATCTTGGTTTTCACGATCTAATGTAGATGACGACTGCCTTACAACACTGGTATTTATTAAAAACTTCAGCAAATCATACCACCATAGCTTGGGTATATAAATATCACTGGCTCCAGCGCCACTCACAAGACTTTTTTTTTCTTTTGCATGTTTCTTAAAAAATTGCGTTCTAAGGTTATGTATTTTTTTTATGTCGTCTACTGAAATATCATAGCCGCTATCAAAAAGTACTGCTTTAATGTGATTTATTGTATCAGTTCTTTTATTTTTCAATTTATAGTTTGGATCATCTGTCCTATACAAGTTTGGATACTGTTCATATGCCGTGATCAAGATTGTTGTTGCATCCCGATCCCAAATGTAAGTGCCAGTCAGGTTTTCGGTCATGGCTTCTAAAAATAACGGGACTATCGATAGTTCTCCATTCCTAGCTCTGCGCCCGCGCAGCTTCTGACAAATGATGTATGAAGTATCTTAGAACTCACAGACTACTATTAGTTTCAGGTTATATAGGAAAGTTTCCTATTATATTCAAATATTTAGAGAAATGGCGGACAACTGGAAACGGCCGGACAACCGGTGCTGTCACTCTACTTAATGAATTTTTTTATATAACCTCAGTACCTACAACTTTATGAAAAAAAATTATCTTTGGTGGTTTCTAAAATATCTCTGTATATACTGCTTTCGAAAAGCGGCCCCTAAGAGATTTCTTTCCTCATTCTGTATTGGATTTTCTAGCAAATCATTCATCTTCAGAATCTACATCTACAAATAATTTTCTAATTTGTTTAAATATGTAAGGGATGGTAAAGGTGTCTAACCTGAAATTTTTTGTATACAATCAAGTACAACTTACCTGTCCCCACAAAGGGACAATTAATTCTACTAACATTTGACCAAGAAAGTTAGGTTAACTTGAGCATGGTGTAAAACATACCCAAACTTATTACTAAGGATTTAGTATCATTCTAGTGTTAAAATGATGTTAAATGTATTTATTAATATGCTTTTTACTAATTTAGTTTTAAAGTCATGTTAGAATAATCTAAATTTTATTATTAATAAGACTGTTCAGACCTAGGTAGGACTTGCAACAAACAATAAATAGTGTATGTATGTGTTTGACATTATCAGCAACAACAAAACATTCATTGACTGTACAAAAGACTACCAATATTACATTTTCTATGTATCAGTATTAAATCTCTTTATATTTAAAATTTATGTTTTCTTGCAATTTTAATAAACAATTATTTTTTCTCAAAACTGTTATTTGCAGTTATCTATTTGCTTATGATACTTTTCTTTCTAAATAATATGTATTAACATTTTTATGGGAATTTAGAAAGAAAGCATAATCTAGCATGAAAAAATTGTTATAGGAATGTTTGTAATAAACCTGCTGGAAAGCAAATTTTATGTCAAATTTGTTTATAAATAAAGTAAGTAAAATACTTGTGTGGATCATTAACTTTATATTTTAAATCCGAAAAATAATTGTAATATTTCAGGCATTGGTGGATAGTAGGTTTTAGTTGTGTGTTGTGTTCTATTACAAAAATTCAGATCATTTTTTCCCTTTGCCAAAAATATTATTTTTCTCAAGGCAAGAACAGCCTTTACATCAATTTTTCGTTTGGAGCTCCGTGTTCAACTTTTTATTATTAATTTTATTTCTTAAATGTCAGTATATAGTGACTTCTTAGATTTATTTTTTTCCTAGAATTAACCATGTCCGTCTTATTTATAATTGCACAATTTTTTCAAGATTGTACTTAATTCTTTTAATTTTATACCTACCTTTTAATTGAAAGTTTTTTCTGTCTCTGTATTTAATAGAAAAATTAATGGAGACTAGAATTGTTACCACATAAATAATATAAAATAATTTATAGAAAACATATCCTCCAGACTGTTACCACAATAATTCAAGGCCAAACTTGAGTAATTATTAATTGTAATTACACCTATTATGTCAACTAGGTAAGAAATTTCATTCAATTCATGCAACTATAAAGTTCTCATTTATTACATAAAATAATTATTTTAAAAAGCATTTCAGAACTAGTTTCTATAGTTTTTGTTTTATGACTTGAGTCTATGATTATGAAAGGAAAACACACGTCATACTCTACTTATTATAGTCTAATCAAAATAAGAAGCATTACATAATGTCTGTAAATACATATCTTAGAGATAAATTTTAGTACGGGATTAATAATTTTAGGTTTGTGGTTGGGCAAGAATAGGCACGAAATATTTAGGTTGAGGGTTCACCCTCGTCGTCGCTCCTGAAGAATTTCGTCTTTACATTTTGATAACTTATTTAAAATTCTGAACACGTTACTAGAAGTACTGAAGTGAAACTAATAAAAAGTTGTCTATTGTTATGGGAAGCATAAATAATTCTCAAATTAAATGCTTAATACTTTTTTGCATCATAAAAGTACCTTTGCTCCTGAATTGCCAACAAGTTTTTCAACATTTGTTTGAAATACCAATGTGCTGGTTTAAAGCTGTAGAAATTCAAAACTTATAAAAAAAGCAAATAAAGTAGCATATTAATGTATTTGATAAACACTAAACTCAAGTTGAACTCACATTACTGATTCCCAGGTTTATTTTTAACCACGAAAAATGATTATTATTTCTTCAACTGACGTTATAATACCGTAAACAAATCTTCACTTAAGTTATTTGTTTCTAAAATCCAACAGAACAGCTAAGATAAAGTACCTAAATAAAGTTGGTATTCAATAAAATTAACATTAAACCTTTTGAATTTATTATTTTTTTATTATTTTCAGTAACAATGTGTAAAACATCCACCTCAATTGTACATTCCAATGGCACCACCCTACCTCCTTATAACATCAATGATAACTTGAATTACACGGCAAATGTAACAGGAGGATTAACGCATCCGCCCACAAGTTTAACTCCTGTCATCAGCATAAACAACACCCCGGCGCTAAAAAACATTTCGTATGGTAAATACAATAAAACGTATCAAAAGAAAACTGAATTTCTGTATGTGAACTCAACCACGAAGAATATAACTAAAGAAGACAAAGTAAAAGACAAGGAGAAGTTCAAAGAATCTGTGATAAATATTAGTGAAAACGTCACTGATAACCAAATTTTGGTAAATGATAGTTTTAATGCAATAAATCGGACTGACAATTTGACTTATTTGGGATCAGATGTCAGTCTTAACCAAAGTTCAATACAAAATTCCGAAAGGTTGGAAGTAGAAGAACATGTTAGTATTTCTGAGAGTAATTTAAGTGCAGCGGGAATTACGGGAATTACTTTAGGTATTTATTTTATTTCTATATTAACACAATATTGTCTTATTGTCTTCGGTGTTCTTTAGTCCTTGACTAGAAAATGCAGTGATCAATTTGTCACTGAAATTATTTTACTCCTAAACGTTTCCTTGGCAATTCTGCTTTAATAACAATAAATAATAAACATCATTTATTGGTACAACCAAATGGCTTTATTTTCATAAAATGTGAAAGGGCTTGATTAAGATTATGTTTTAGCCAGGGTTGGGCTGATTAAAATCATGATTTAAATCAATTTTTTTCTTTTTTATTCAGAACCAGATAACAACATAATATAAAAGTTTCCTCAAAAATCAAAAGAAGTATCTGCTTTTAGCAAATACAACAAAAAAGAAGTACATAATTCCAAATTCTTAAACTAAACGTAACACCTAAATTTTATTACTGTGTATTTTCAGTCTATTTATTTTCGTTATACAATTTAAACAAAAACACGAGTTTTCCCCTTTTTTCTATGCTTTTTGTATTATAATTTTTAGACTTATACATTAAAATAATTAACAATAATTTCAAAGAATCAAAATGTTCAAATTTTATATTCAAATTTAAAAAATCAAAAAGTCAAATAAATTGGGATTTTTTTTAAAAAATCAATGGTTTTTGATTTTTTTAATAAAAATCAGATTTCGCCCCACCCTGGTTTTAGCCAAGTCAATTTTTATAATGGTCACAGTTTTTTTTTATAACAGTATTTTGTTGATAGCTGACCTAAAAGTTTAATATACAGGCTGGTGGTTATAAATGGGATTTCGGAAACAAGAGATTCAAAAGCAGGTAAATGGGATAAAAGTTGCATATTTTAGAGATCATTAATATTGCATTGAAAAATTTAAAATATCATGGGCATGGACACACCACTATGTTTGTACAACGTGTCGTTTTCTTATAATCCATGGAAATTAGAGAAAAAAGTTGAATACAATTTTTTGATAATTTCAAAAACAAAAAAGTTATAGCATAATATAGAAAATTGACAAATTTGGGTTTTGGCCGATATTTTGAATAGGTACTGACCATCATATTTTAAATTTGTCAATGCCATATGAATAATCCCTAAAATTAGCAACTTTTATCTTATTTAACTGTCTTTCTATCAATTGTTTCCGAGATCCCAAAACTGAAATATTTGGAAAGGCCATATTATAAAAATATGCATCCATGAGATTTTAGTTGAATATTAGTTGCATAAAATATAATTGTTTACATAATAGGGCTATTGACCTAATTTTTATCTCCAATTACTGTTGATATACATTCAATTAGTAACAATTCACTTTTGTCAAAAACTACTACATAGTCAACATGTTCTTGCTATTTCTATTGTGTGGTGATATATGGTTAATTTGTTTCAATTTGACTTCTACCAACTCAAGGTTATTTAAAATTGTGTGTAGAATTGCATTTATTTAAAAGAAAAGGGACAGTTTGATCCAACTTGTCAATAGATATTAAAGTAATAATATATTTAAAACAAAAACAGCTATGTACAGTAAAGCTTTGTTTGAGTGATCAATAAAAGCACGACATGTATCAAACATACATAATATCTACTAAGTAAATCCTTTCTAGTATATCACCACCTACCGGTATTTAATTGTACTTGAATCAAAACATCATTTAATTATTTTTCTGTGACCAGCTAATGAACGTTAGATTAAAATACATTTGTCAAATCCTGTGCACACAAGACTAAATGTGTATTAATATTTGTAATAATATTGAATTAAAAAAAACTTATATTTTACTGATTCTAGGTTGTGTTGTTATTGTTGGTATACTGTCTGGTGTTAGCTATTTTATATATAAAAACAGAGGATTCAACAGGCCTCAGGTACTTAATGACCGGTGCAGTAATCCAGATTCAAGTGGATATCTCGATGATGCTTCAGTAAGAGTAAGCATGTGCTTTTTTTGTTTATTTTGTTGCCCCTTCAGCGTTTTCAGTTTGTAAATATACACTGTGTTCATTTGAAAAGGACCCACCCTTAATATTTCAAAAATTGGACATATTAGAAGGAAATTCCGAAACACGTCAACTTTTAACTGGAGGGGGACACTTTTTGGCGCTAATGTCATAAACGTCAGATTCACCCCCTCCCTACTGGAGACACCCCTTACATTTTTTCAAATGGCATTAGGTATCAAGTCATACCTCATTTGAAAGGTCCGGTGAAGCTCTATCCAATCATTTTGATTTGCCTTTGATACGAGCCTTCCATTGTTATTTAATCCTTGTTTAAAATTGGCTCTTTTTCAACTTTTATCACCTGAATGTTAACGGTGGTCACTTTGAACGCATGATTAAATAGCAGTTTTTCCTTGTTAACAGTTGTCTTTTTACTATTTGTAAATTTTTTATTCTTTAAAGAGTCTTTCTATCATAACACAATACAGAAAGTTGAAAAAGACCCAATTTTAAACAATGATTAAATAACAATGGAAGGCTGGTATCAAAGGCAAAACAAAATGATTGAATAGAGATTTACCAGACCTTTTAAATGAGGTGTGACTTGATAACTAATGCCATTTGAAAAAATGTAAGGGGTGTTGTGACGTCTTTTTTACCTACCCTTTGGATTTTACCAACAGGGCACGCCACTTTTGACACCTTCGAAACCTTACACTTTCTCGGGCGCCAGATTTTTAACGTGGTTAACTCCACGGCCCCTTGACTTCAATCGTCAAGAGTTCCAGGTAGCCTCAGATGGAGGTACGGTAATGTCCAGGGGTCTAGTTATATCCAAACCGGCTGGGGTAGTGGTCCTCGTTGTTCCTGAAACAAACGTTCTCACTCCTGGCCCACAATGCGGTGAAACTAAATTCGTGCAACTAAGCAACTACTCTACGATAGGGAAACTCTACACTCTACAGTACTTCAGAAAAACACACAGGTTCAGTTAAGTTTTATTACTACACTCACCCTCAATAGTAGGTATATATGTTACAATAATAAGTTACAAAATGAAACAATACCCTGGTATCCAAAAAAACACAAAAAATAATTACTATACGGTGATCTATGAGTTATATGTACATTAAACATGCGTTAATAGCCATAATAGAGACGAAGCGGGCAGGACATAAGCGAAAAAAGGTTTATAAGCACACTCAAATGTTTTATATGAAAAAGAAGCGGTAAACACACAAAGCAAAATTAGGTTTCAGGTGTCTTTTCACTAATTCGGTTATTTAAAATGGAAACAAATCAAACATTAAAACTTTTAATCAACTCGGAAAAGAAGAGGTGAAAGGGTGTGGTCCCAGAACTAAAATATCCAAGAGCCCTGGCTTAGACGCCTGGCACTCCTCAAGATTTTAATCTAGAGCGGCTTTACGAATTAAATTATCAAAGAGCCCTGGCTAAGACGCCTGGCACTCCTCAATATTTCAATCGGGACGGGAAATCAGAATCGGGAATGAATATATAAAAACAAGGGTAGTCCCCGGATTAGAATGTCAAAGAGCCCTGGCTTAGACGCCTGGCACTCCTCAAGATTTTAATCTAGAGCGGCTTTACGAATTAAATTATCAAAGAGCCCTGGCTAAGACGCCTGGCACTCCTCAATATTTCAATCGGGACGGGAAATCGGAATCGGGAATGAATATATCAAAACAAGGGTAGTCCCCGGATTAGAATGTCAAAGAGCCCTGGCTTAGACGCCTGGCACTCCTCAAGATTTTAATCTAGAGCGGTTTTACGAATTAAATTATCAAAGAGCCCTGGCTAAGACGCCTGGCACTCCTCAATATTTCAATCGGGACGGGAAATCGGAATCGGGAATGAATATTAAAGGATTTTCAAAAGGAAATTTTACTTGAATTCGGAAATATTTGCTATGAAACGGAAATACTTACTGTAAAATATAATTCTAATACAATGGAATAAACTTTATTTATTAGTGATTTTAAAGACCACCTGAGTTAAATGTAAATAGTTTCCAATCAATTCTTACCTTCACAGCAACGGTTTATACTTTTATCTCATAAAAGTGAATTACTAAAACAAAACAAATTCAAAATACAAAAAAAAACAGAGAAATGGTAAACAACAAAAGTAAATCGGCAGACGGAGCGTTCAATACTAGCGACTCATATCTTCGCCAGCCAGCAAGGAACTGTCGTTTCGACTCCCTGACTCTCAGGGCTTCGTCTCGCTATCCCCTTCCTTCGATCAGCTTGACCTGCGCGCTACCTACTCTATATTTAGTGGCAGTGGGGAAACATGAATTTTCGGACCGCAGCGCGGTGAACGTACAATTTTGATTACAATAAATCGGAGAAAATATTATTTCTACCCATAGTCAGAGGGTATAAGGGGTTATATACAATCTTGACTCAAAATATATTTTAAACAAAATAATTCCTAGTAACTAAAAAAAAACCTCGTTACATCCCCCCCTTACTTCGGTAAAAAAAAATTAAAGGACGTAAACATCGTTTCCGTGCTTTACATTTTTTTTTTTTAACCTACTACCTAAGAAACAATTGATGTATTGGAGTTCAGAGTCGGTAGCCCCTGCTACGAACTCCGGAGCTTGGTCCAAATCCTCGGGCTCTGATATTTTGGTGCAGGCGGGAGTATCTTTCGTGTAGGCGGTTGGTTGCCGGTAGTGGTGACATGGAACATTCGCATAGGTCGCATTGTACACCCTTCTCCTGGGTTGCCCGTCGTGGACGGGAATTAGAACGGGATACTAAGTGAGCCTGAACGGCTACGGACTTCATTGGTTTCATAGTTCGGGAACGGTCGGTAGTCCGGTCACATGGACAGTCTCGGGACATTTTTCCCACTCTCCCACATCGGGAGCAAAACAGGACAGCTTGACCGGTACAAGCATGCCGGTTGTGGCCAGAGGTTCCACACCTCCAACAAAGGTCAGCGGTGATGTGTATGAAACTCTCCGATTCCGGGTGGTTTCGCTTCCTTTTGGTTCGCGGAGAAAGAACATCGGACCGGGAATAGCAAGCTTTTTGCTGCTGCTGTATCCGGGGAGCTTCAATTGTTTCGTTAATTTCTTCTGAGACCCTTTTCACGGGCGCCAAATTTGTGATACGCGTGGATAAACCCTCCGCATCATCTGATAGACTATCGGCGGTGTCGTAAAAACTCAACACTTCATAGGATGACTCTGACTCGGGATCCATTTTCCTCTGTTGTGACGGTTTGTACTTCTTGGCATTGTAAACACCGGCGAACGTGCTTGGTGATGTCTCGAAACATTCCAGGCCAATAGTACGACTTAGCAATACGGGTGATAGTCTTAGCAATTCCCAGATGCCCTGCATTAGGAGCATCATGATTCTCTTGGAGGACTCGGGTTCTGTCGGATTTTGCTATGCACAATTTCCATGGGTCACTCATCTCAGGTTCCCTTAAATCATTTATATCCCAAAAATGACGGTACAAACGGCCTTCTTTGATGCAGTAGTCAGGAAATTTGTCTGGTTCCTTCAGGACTTCTTCCTTTTTATTTCGGTACCATGAACATTCGGTAGGTACATCGGTCAGACAGAGTACAGATGGTGGGTCGGCCTCGGCGGTCATTGGAAGCGGATTTCTGGACAGGGCGTCGGCCACACGGTTTAGAGCACATTTACGATACTGTATCTCGAAGTCATATTGTTGCAGAAAGATACTCCATCGCGCTAAACGTCCGGACGGACTAGCTATGGAATGTAACCATCTAAGGGACTGATGATCGGTAACAACCGTGAAATGGTAGCCCTCTAAATAAGGACGCATCTTTTCAATCCCCCATACAATGGCAAGACATTCTTTTTCTGTGACGGAGTAATTCTTCTCGGCAGGACTCAAAGTGCGGCTTGCATAAGCTACGACGTGTTCATGTCCATCCTTCTGCTGGGTAAGGGCTATTCCTAACCCATACTCGGAGGCATCGGTCTGTAGAGTGAACGGTATACTGAAATCGGGACAGCTTAATACAGGAGCCTCTGATAGACAAGTTTTAATTTTAGTGAAAGCGGTTTCTTGATCTTCAGTCCATTTCCATCGCTGAGATTTGCGAAGCAACTTTGTTAACGGAGCAACATTCTGTGAAAAGGACGGAACAAATCTTCTATACCATGAGGCAACTCCCAAAAATCTCCTCAATTCCCGGACATTCTTTGGGGCAGCAAACTTCACTATGCTTTCTACCTTTTCGGGATCGGTACGGATTCCATCTCCAGTAATGACATGGCCCAAATACTTCATAGATGGCAAACAGAAATGACATTTCTTCGGATTTAGTTTCAGCCGTGCTCCTCGTAATCGACGAAATACCTCAGATAGATTTTCTACATGCTGTTCAAACGTTTCCCCCAGAACGATGATGTCATCCAGATATGCAAATGCGTAAGGGTCCAAATCCGGACCTATTAACTGATCAACCAGTCTCTGGAATGTGGCTGGTGCGGAGTGTAAGCCAAATGGAAGAACCGTGAATTGAAACAATCCACGTCCCGGTGCGGTGAAGGCGGTGATGGGTTTGCTTTCAGGTGTTAACGGAACTTGCCAATACCCACTCTTCAGATCTAAACTGGAAATATATTTGGCTTTTCGCAGCTTATCCAGGATAGCATTGATAAATGGAAGCGGGTAGGCATCCTTCATGGTAACCTCATTAACTTTACGAAAATCAATGCAGAAGCGGTTTTTCCCATCTTTCTTCTTCACGATAACAATCGGAGAACTCCACGGACTTGTAGAGGGTTCTATTACTCCTTCTTTCAACATGGCGTCTATTTCAGCATTGCAAATTCCTTGCATTTTCGGATTCTGAGGTCGGTATCTCTGTTTGATCGGACGGGGCTGTAGCAGACGGATTTCATGCTCAACCAGTGTCGTTGGACCTTGAATCTTCTCAAACCTTGGCAACTCACGGCTTAGGAAAATGTTCAGTCTATCTGTCTGTTCTTTTGATAAATTCCTTTCCAAAATCGGCGTTATTGTTTCCAACGGACATCCTATATAACCAAAATTCTCGTCATCCCCTAAATCTTCCAGGGAGAACGCAGATAATTCAGAAACGGGTTGCTCTTTGTCAACCCCTAACACCAGGGAAGACGCAGAGACTTCAAAAATAGAGTTTTCTTCATCAACCCCTAACAACACCGGGGAGGACTCAGAAGTTTTAACAACGGATTGCTCCTTGTCTACCCCTAACTCCAGGGAAGACGCAGAGACTTCAGAAATAGAGTTTTCTTCATCAACCCCTAACAACACCGGGGAGGAATCAGAAGTTTTGACAACGGACTGCTCCTTGTCAACCCCTAACAAATCCGGGGTAGACGCAGAGACTTCAACAATAGATTTTACTTCATTAACCCCTAACAGCACCGGGGAAAACTTAGAAGTTTCAACAACAGTTTGCTCCTTGTCCACCCCTAACAACTCCGGGAAAGACGCAGAGACTTCAGACATAGATTGCTCTTTCTCTTCCCCTAACACCAGGGAAGACGTAGCGACTTCAGAAACAAATTGCTCCTTGTTAACCCCTAGTTCCAGGGAAAACGCAGAGACTTCGGAAACAAGTTGCTCCTTGTCAACCCCTAACACCAGGGAAGACGCGGAGACTTCAGAAACAGACATGCTTCGAGAACAGTGGTTTTCAGCAAAACGATGGTTGGCTTCTTTCTCACATATTATCGGTACAGTGACATCGATTTCTTTCATGGCTGCGTTCACTTTCTCCAATATTCCAACAGGACTTGCTAATGATGAACGTCTTACTAGTTCATTATTGATATATATATTTCCAGTTCCTAACTCCAAACGGAAATTATATCTTCGGAGAACATCGTGTCCTAAAACAATATCGGTTATCAGACCAGGGAAATGTTCGAACGGTCCTTCCATAATGACGTCATGGGTCTTCAATTTTAGCTCATAAGAGTCGGCGATAGAGATCAAGTTTCCATTAGCTAAACGGGCCTTCGTAACTTGACGGGCGGTGGTTTGCTTTCTTTGGGAAAATGTCTTAGCTATCTGATCACCGACGTATGATTTCGCCGCTCCAGTATCTAACAGGGCTTTGTACTTATGATTCTCAATTTCGACGTCGATGTGCGGTCGGAAATCGGTCATTTCTTCTGGTATTTCAGCATGAGAGGCAAATATTTGCGGAAGCTGTGTCGGCCTCTCCTCGGGACAGCTTCGGATTAGTTTTCCTGCCTCCTGCAGGAACAATCTCTGGAAAATACTCCTTCCTTATGGCAACGGGAACAGAATATCTTCTGAGGGTTCTGACAATTGTTTCGGTAGTGTCCAGATTCTCCGCAGCGGAAACAGATTGGTTGCCGGGAAGATGAGCCAGACGGTTGATTGGTAGTATTATGTGGCGGACGGCGAGGAGTATCGGTCTGAGACGGGCGGCTGGTACCGGGGATGGCCTCTCTAGATGGACCAGGCGTCGTGGTGTGAGGTGGTCCATATCTGGGTGCACTTATCGGCTGCGGGCGTGTTGGTCCACGATTCGAACCAGTGGTGGTGGGAACGTTCTGGAGCTCTTTCCTGAGAAGCTCATATTCTCTTACCACCTGGCAAAACGTAGAAAAATCCTCGAAGTCTCCTTTTCGGATCTGCAGCCGGTATTCAGGTAACAAGTTACGGTACAGCCATGCTAACTGTTGTTCGGGAGTTAGCTTTCCATGCCTTCTCATCAGGGTTTGAAGTTCGGTTATATACGTAGCGGCGGACTCGTTTCTCCTTTGTAGACGTCGGCCAATCTCGGCTTCTAAGTCAACTTCATAGTTGACGGGATAGAAGAAAATTCGGAAATCGCTTTCAAAATCGTTCCAGCTGGTATATCTACTTCGGTTGTTTCGGTACCATAATGCGGGTTCGCCGGACAGTAATTCCGGCAAAACAGGAAGCAAATTGTCTTTCTGGACATTCTTTGCCGTACATATTTCTTCAATCCTTTCTATAAACGCGGCAGGATCTCCTCGATTTCCAAAGCACACCTTCCAATCGTGTACGTTTATCGGTGGAGTTGCCATCGCGGTCGGGTTTTCCACAGGTTCCTCTTGGTCTATAGCGGATCGGGGAGCAATATTTCTTCGTCTCAAAAAGTTAACGAGTCTTTTTCGTTTGTTGGGAACGGTTCCAGCAACCGATAAATTTCTCTCTTTTAATTGGATAGTAAGACCCTCGTTTTTCAGCAAATATACCCAACTTACTCGATGGTCTGTGACTTCTTCCACGGAACTTACGGTCGGTAGTTGGGACGGTATCAAAATATCAGATTCGGAGTTTTCCGCTCCTTCTTGATCAAACAGATGGGTCAAGTCAATATTTTCAGAGTTTTCTCCAGACATAAAAGGCTATTTCGGCTAGACAGTGGTAACTAGTCTGGTTCGTTTGCCTACCTCAACTCTCCTCTTCAATCTTCGACCTTCGCAAACCAGTCTTCACAGCACAAGAAAACAGTTTACAATAGTCCTTACTCTTAAAAAAAAAACAAAAAAAAAATACAAATAAACAAGCTATAAATATAACAATCAGGTCCCTGCTCGGGCGCCAAATTTGTAACGCGTTTTTACCTACCCTTTTGATTTTACCAACAGGGCACGCCACTTTTGACACCTTCGAAACCTTACACTTTCTCGGGCGCCAGATTTTTAACGTGGTTAACTCCACGGCCCCTTGACTTCAATCGTCAAGAGTTCCAGGTAGCCTCAGATGGAGGTACGGTAATGTCCAGGGGTCTAGTTATATCCAAACCGGCTGGGGTAGTGGTCCTCGTTGTTCCTGAAACAAACGTTCTCACTCCTGGCCCACAATGCGGTGAAACTAAATTCGTGCAACTAAGCAACTACTCTACGATAGGGAAACTCTACACTCTACAGTACTTCAGAAAAACACACAGGTTCAGTTAAGTTTTATTACTACACTCACCCTCAATAGTAGGTATATATGTTACAATAATAAGTTACAAAATGAAACAATACCCTGGTATCCAAAAAAACACAAAAAATAATTACTATACGGTGATCTATGAGTTATATGTACATTAAACATGCGTTAATAGCCATAATAGAGACGAAGCGGGCAGGACATAAGCGAAAAAAGGTTTATAAGCACACTCAAATGTTTTATATGAAAAAGAAGCGGTAAACACACAAAGCAAAATTAGGTTTCAGGTGTCTTTTCACTAATTCGGTTATTTAAAATGGAAACAAATCAAACATTAAAACTTTTAATCAACTCGGAAAAGAAGAGGTGAAAGGGTGTGGTCCCAGAACTAAAATATCCAAGAGCCCTGGCTTAGACGCCTGGCACTCCTCAAGATTTTAATCTAGAGCGGCTTTACGAATTAAATTATCAAAGAGCCCTGGCTAAGACGCCTGGCACTCCTCAATATTTCAATCGGGACGGGAAATCAGAATCGGGAATGAATATATAAAAACAAGGGTAGTCCCCGGATTAGAATGTCAAAGAGCCCTGGCTTAGACGCCTGGCACTCCTCAAGATTTTAATCTAGAGCGGCTTTACGAATTAAATTATCAAAGAGCCCTGGCTAAGACGCCTGGCACTCCTCAATATTTCAATCGGGACGGGAAATCGGAATCGGGAATGAATATTAAAGGATTTTCAAAAGGAAATTTTACTTGAATTCGGAAATATTTGCTATGAAACGGAAATATTTGCTATGAAACGGAAATACTTACTGTAAAATATAATTCTAATACAATGGAATAAACTTTATTTATTAGTGATTTTAAAGACCACCTGAGTTAAATGTAAATAGTTTCCAATCAATTCTTACCTTCACAGCAACGGTTTATACTTTTATCTCATAAAAGTGAATTACTAAAACAAAACAAATTCAAAATACAAAAAAAAACAGAGAAATGGTAAACAACAAAAGTAAATCGGCAGACGGAGCGTTCAATACTAGCGACTCATATCTTCGCCAGCCAGCAAGGAACTGTCGTTTCGACTCCCTGACTCTCAGGGCTTCGTCTCGCTATCCCCTTCCTTCGATCAGCTTGACCTGCGCGCTACCTACTCTATATTTAGTGGCAGTGGGGAAACATGAATTTTCGGACCGCAGCGCGGTGAACGTACAATTTTGATTACAATAAATCGGAGAAAATATTATTTCTACCCATAGTCAGAGGGTATAAGGGGTTATATACAATCTTGACTCAAAATATATTTTAAACAAAATAATTCCTAGTAACTAAAAAAAAACCTCGTTACAGTGTCTCCAGTAGGGAGGGGGTGAATCTGACGTTTATGACATTAGCGCCAAAAAGTGTCCCCCTCAAGTTAAAACTTGACGTGTTTTGGCATTTCTTTCTAATATGTCCTATTTTTGGAATATTAAGGGTGGGTCCTTTTCAAATGAACACAGAGTATAAGTACTTAGTATAGCTTATACACATATTTTTCATTTTAAATTTTTTAATATTATTGGTGTTATCAAAGTTGAAAAACCTGCATTTGTTGAACTGAATCTTAACCTGTTTATATGCTTTTTGTATAATAATTTGCAAAGTATATTTAGCACTAGTTGTACAATATAGAAAATTAGATGATAACCTATTTTCTTTTCAGTTATTGATATCCAACGTTTCCCTCAACTCCAACTTATTTTTAACCCCCTTCATCAGGTACTGCTCTATATTCTTGCATATAACTTACAAGTGTGTCTTAGTACCTTAATCGATTCGGATTAAAATTTTCTACCATATGAGCTTATTCACTTCATGTTATTGATTTTAAAGATATAGTTAAGTTAACTTTTGTCTTTTTTGAAGATATTCGCAATTGTTATTTTGAAGATGTGTAATAATAAAATCCTGTTAGTAGTATTTTTCCTAAACATTGGTCTTTCAAGAATACTGTGCTAAAATTTCAGCTCAGTATTCACAGTATTTTGTGGTGTTTAAGATTTTTTAAGTTGATAGTGTGTTTTTTCGAAAATGTCATTACACTATTATAAGGTAACATTAAAATTGTATACAAGATTATATCCACCAGTCGATTTCCCATTCCAAAAATCCACATTAAACAATTTTTTTATTGTTTTCCTGAATAAATATTTTTTCTTCTGGAAATTTGCACCCAAGAGTGATTAATGGGATCGAATGGTAAAACTTTGTTACTATTCAAGTTTTATAATTTCTTTTTGGTTTTTGAGTTTGATTTTTCGAAGACTTTTACCAACCTCACATTGAAGATTTATAAAATAAAAACCTATCCGGTTATAGTATTGTTGATAAGTGCATTTTTGACATTGTTCATGCAAAGGCAGAACCTTCTTCTCCAGCTTTGTAGGCTTAATGTATGACAACAGCTCATGTTCTTTATATTCTTCTTCCGACAAAGCTTCTCTTAATGTTCATTTTTCCCAGTAGAATTAGCTGTGGGAAATAATATATATCTATGTGTCAACACTGGAGTTTTCAGCCTTTTATGGTCTTTGTATCCAAAATATTTGCAGTTGAGGTTAACCACAAACTGAGGAATTTCTGATGCACTGATATTCTTACTAATTTCTAAGATGATACATAATTCGGGAATCGTGGGCGATACTGAGCACAGTTTACACTACCACAACACTTCACTATCTTAAGCATGTTTCGATAAGCAAGTTATCTTCTTCAGAGACTGTTTACATTCAGTCTCTTGGTGATCAAAACACGCATAAGAATGTGTAGTGTTAGTGTAGATTGTACTCAGTAACGGATATTTTTGTACAAAATATTCAATTAAAAAAATATTTTGATTTATTTTTATAGGATAATTCAGAAGAAATGTACAGCTTAGACAACGATTCGTTCCTGAACAGTCTGGAAGCCATGACAATTCAAAATTACTGGACTGATACGGTCAAACATACAAAACTTTAGTTTTTAGTGTTCCAGTGTATTAATTGCTGTAAATATGTTGATTTACGTTAAGTATTTTAGAATCTGTGATGCATATCAGTAGCCTCGATGATAGGACCAGTAATAATTTTATGTAAAGAAACTATTTTTATTCAAAGATTCCTGGTAAATCTCAATTCATAACAATTTGAATAGCTTTTTAGGTATTTTCCATATCTTGGAAAAATGATTCAAATTATTCTACTTCATATAGCATTTATTATTTATGAAATAAGATTTATTCTGAAATCTGTTTTTAATCGTTTAATGTACTGTAACTACTGTTTTCTACATACTATTTTTAAATTGTAGATTGTGATTATTTTCCGTCTTTTTGTTATGTGTATATTATTTAAAAAAAAAGTACAAAGCAGTAAAAATTTAATTTAAAATAAAATAGAATACAAATTGTAAATAATAGTATCTTATTCTTCCATATGTGTTGGATGTAGAGTAGTTTATGTAAAAATATATTGATTGTACGTGTGGGTAGTATACAGGTAGTTTCAAAGCTATTTTAAACAATAGTGGCCACAATATTTCGTTTCTCATTCAAATGTACAGGGTGATTTACATTTAAGAGTATTTTACTAACTATTCCACCATTTCCACAACAAAAATTAAAGATTATAAGTTGTTTTAATTTTTTTAAATGTGAATCAAATTGTATACAGTGTGATACATTCAAGACAGCACCAGGTCTGTTATTTTGTTAAATGGTGTTGACTTGAAATTTTGGTTGCATGAAAATATCTTTGTTGGTACAGAAAGATCTAATTCACTTTTTTTAAATTACCAGACTCCTCAAATAACGTCACGTTTCTTTGATTTTCAGGAGTGGACCATTGCAAACAGCCCACTCCATTGTTTGACAATAAACTTTAGAGCTTTGTGTTGAATGTTTTTCCATTACATTTAAAATATTATACTTAATAACGTCTTGTGAATATTTTTAAGACTTCTTAATTTTAAATCTGGGATTAGAATGTATCCAACTAGTGCAGCAATTGAACAATTTCCTTTTTTATTGTTATAGATACTGATGACTGTTGTGTCATTTGAGTAACGCATTTAATATTGTTTAAAAGTATTACGCTAATTTATTATTCCAAGATAAAAAGTACTGGTAATCATACATCACGAAATGAATATTTATTTTAATATACATAATATTTACAGTCTCTAAAACAGAAAGCGACCGTCCGTTGTTTATTTGTAAATCCATTTGTTCTTTTTTATTATTGCGTCTTTTGTTTAGAGACGCGTAGAAAGTTATATTTTATATATGTTTGCAGAAAATACTAGTTTGCTAGGAGACGGCCTGTATTCACTAGAGGTGAATATCACTTATGTGCAATACTGAGTTTTACAAATTAAAATTACCTAATCCTGTAATTAAATATGAAATACATTTGTTTAGAAAAAATTCTACCCTGTTTTATTTATTCTAACATATCAATTTCATTACTAGTAAAATAAATCAATGAATATTATGAAAAATTGCGTCCCTACTGACCAATGCTTGGTTGCCTGGTAATAAATAGTGAAAAACTTGTTCCCTTAAATCAGCTTAGAATAATAACGATTTTACAAATGTTTTCAAAAGAAAATTGATATAGTTATTTTCCTACGAACGACGCGACCGCAGTTGCAAAATAACTGATACAACGACAACTTCTACACCATTGTATATGCGGACGACTTAGGTTAGGTTAGGTTTATGATGAGTGGGTCTATAAGGCCCTCCACTGCAACTCGCAAGAGTCTATTTTGGCTCACACCTATTCAGATTTCACCAAACAAATTCAGCTTTTTAACAAAGCCGATTAGTTTATTTGGTGAATGATATTTCAGGTCCGAGGGCGAGAGAGAATCCCTGCCAGATACCTAATTCGAGCCGCGGCGGGGCAGGCACTAATTATATGCTCTGCTGATTCATCATCTTCCAGACAAAGACGGCAGGTCGGATCTTCCGATAGTCCAAGTTTTAGCATATGATGATTCAGATGACAGTGGCCTGTTAAAAGACCTGTTAGACAGCGTAGGTCATGCCTGCTATAGTCTAACATTTGTTTGGAGACATTCTTCGAAGGATGTATGAAAGCCTTTGAATGAACCAATCCTGGTAAATTATGCCAGAAGTCTAAAGGTCTTCTTGCCGTCCAGAGGTATTCAGTGTTTGTTTGGCAAAACTTATTGCGATGCCAATTGTAGGTTCTGGTCCGATAGAAACACGTACGGCACCCTCCCTTGCAAGAGAGTCTGCCTTCTCGTTTCCTTCCATGCCAGAATGGCCAGGGATCCAGACCAGCAATACTTTATTGAGTTCTCCGATTAAGGAGAGTCTTCTTTGGCAGTCTAAAACCAATTTCGACGTTACACGGTGAGAGCTAAGTGCTTTCAAAGCCGCTTGGCTGTCCGAGAAAATTTTTATTGTTCTATGTATGAGATTGGCTTGCTCCAATCTCTCCACACATGAAACAATGGCGTAAATTTCCGCCTGGAATACGTTTGCATAGGATCCTAGAAAGGTTGAGATTTCTGTCCTAGGTCTGCGCCCGTATACACCTGCACCAGAGCCTGAGGGTGTTTTTGAACCGTCTGTGTACCAACAGCTGTCTGCTCTTTAATAGTTCATCCTTACGGAGGACCCATTCATCCCTATTTGGAATTAGGACGGTATAAGGCAGGTTGTAGTTTACTGTTGGTGGCATTATGTCAGAGGTCATTCCCAGAATACTGTGACTTTCAGTGTCCACTAGCATTCTGCTTCGTTCTGTATAAGCCTGATTTGTGCATTTAGAAATATGCACAATTCTGTATGTTGTCCATCTAGCCTCTATTTCCAAAAATATATGGAGAGGAGGTAGGTCCAGAAGATCCATGGCTGCTGACGGTGTGGAGCTGATAGCACCAGTAATTGCCAGGCAAGCCTGTCTCTGTAAACCAGAGAGCTTTGCTTGGGCCGTTCGCTGTGAAGCTTTTGGCCACCAGGCAATAGCTCCATATGTGATCATTGGTCTAACAATCATCATATATATCCAATAGATTTGTTTGGGTCCCAAGCCCCAAGATTTTCCACAGATCCTACGACAGGTCCAGAAGGATAGTCTGGCCTTATGGATAACTTTTTCCAAGTAAGTTTCATATCTAGGATAATCCCCAAATATTTTATAGGAAAGTGGTGGAATATCCTCCAACTTTCTCTTCCTAGTGAAGGGATATGCGGACGACTTAGTCATTCTCCAAACAGGAAGATTTGAAAGTGTACTTTGCAATAAAATGCAGGTGGCTCTCAAAATAATCGAACAATGGTGTGAGGATCACTCTCTGTCTGTAAACCCCAGGAAAACAGAGATGGTCCTTTTCACAAGAAAAAGGGAGTTGATATGGATCTTGAACTTCCAAAACTCCTTAACACTAAACTTAACTTTTCCACAGAGGTGAAATACATAGGTATCAGTTTTGACAGTAAGTTAACTTGGAATTCTCAATTGGAGAGTAGAGTAAAAAGAGCATCTATATCTTATGAATAATGCCACACGTGGGCAAAGTTAGTGAACCTATGTGAAGAAAATGCGAAATTGATGATGAAACACCTATTCGCATAAGAAACCGGCTGATAATATCACATTACATCACAGCAGGAATGGAAGTTTCACAAAACCATTTTGTAAATTTTTTGTACAACAAAGCTAAGGCGTTTTGGTTTTCTTGGCTTAAAGTAGATCTTAGACAATTTCTCACTCGTTTCTAGCAAATAAGGCTTTTCTCAACTGCTGTTGATGCTGAACATAGAGCTATGCGAACTGCTAAATACAAGTTAGCATAAACGTTTTGCAGATTCTGTTTCCGCAGGAACGAAGATCTTTTCAATGATCCAGATTCCGGTTTATCAAAATTGGGGAATGTCGTAATGGATACTAGTACAGTAGTTCTTGCATTTATAATGTTGGAATTAAAGCATGGGAGTAGTAAAGACATATTTATGAAGTCATCCGTGCCCCACGCTCCCCTACATATTGAATTGTTTTTGTGGACCTAACAACATTTAGGTACATATGATTTTATTTTTATTTTTGTGAGATAAAAAATGTTGATTCCAAATTTGCCGCCCTAGGCTCCAGCCTACTTAGCCTGGTGGTAAATCCGCCACTGCTTTTCTGTACACCATAAGGGAAAATAGAGCTTTCTTAACTAAAATGCGTAGGGAAAAGTAAACCTCGCAGAAAAAGTATATTTAAAGCTACTATCTTTGTTTTTTATATGGTATAATACCTTGTATATTGTTAAAGATTAATAATTGGGATATGAAGAAACAAATATGCGTAGTTGTAGTGCCTTTTAGCCACAGACAGAAATATTTCTAAGCTACTATATAGCCTAAAATAAAAAATGTTTGTATGCAGGGGTGTATTTTTGGTTGCATACATACTAATCTCGCGCCCTCGTCTTTCCAATACGAACACTAATAAATTCAAAAGGATCTAGAGGGAGTTATCGTGGCAAGCTGACCTATTTTCTTGTTTCCCTTAATGTTTACGAATTTTAATTGAAATATTATAAAAATCGAGGTGCTTCATTTTCAAACATTTAATAAGTTGTCATTAGCGACGCTCTGATTCTATCAACTAATGCGACACTGACATAAAATAAAATATTTCGTTTTTCAGTGACAGATTAAAGTAATTCTCAGACTTTACAGATCTTTTCTTTACTAAAAACAATTTTCAGTGAATTAAAGGGTAAGTAAGTTGTTTTATCTAGATATATATAGGTATTTATTGATTTGACACATTTTAAATTTTAACCCACTTCATGTGAATTATTTTTAAACTTGTTGAAGTGATGCAATACACTTTCCATACTTTCCTTATTTTTGAAATTATATTTTTTCTGTAAATATATACCACTGTTGGATACCCAAGGTCAGTATTGAATATTTGTTTTAGGTGAATTCAAGTACCCAGATCTGATATTAAAAAAGGGTGGGAAAAGGACGGAAGGACCGTAATATATCCGTTTTGTGTCTATATAGTGGTTCTGGCGCAAAATGTTTGCTTTGTGGTATGGAGCTATGAGTTACCAGCATTACAAGTGAGTAAATATTTATAAAGTATTGTTTTTAACAAAAAATAATAGCCGGCTTTTGCGTAGTGTGTGTCTAAATACCTAAACTGTTTGGCTTGCATCCAATTTGCTATTTTAAACTTAAATTCGCATTATTTCAAAATAAATTACTGTAACCATGTATTCAAAAATTAACTATAGGAATATATTCTAAATGCTTCTAATCCAACACACATAAAGTTTTTCACAACACACCCTTTCAATATATTTGCTTATTGAGGTTATGTCAATGTTACATAAATGCAAAGACAAGACAAAAATTTTCCATTTTAAGAGGCCAACCAATTATATTTTTCTTAATATATTGAGTACTGCTACAACACAGGAGCGAAATATTTGAAATTTCAAAGTTTTATCATAAGTACCTACTACAGAGCTTGTGTATCCGAAACAAGGCTGCTCTGTTGCCACGTCTCAGTATCAAAAATCTAGCATTGTTGGTTGTGTTGTGAGCGTGCGAATAATAGAATACGTTTATAGCTCCAATTATGTTCAAAACTTGAGTAAAAACTTGTTAGTGTGGATTTATGCAGCAACATTTAACATTTATCATTTAACAATTAACATTTATCATTTAACAATTAGTAAAACTGCCATCGTTTATGCAGACCATGATTAAAATAGTACAGGTTAGTCCAGTAGCAGTTCGCGCATAAGCTTTTATTAAAAATATAGTGCCCAATGAGAAGTGGGGTTTAAAGGCAACCATCTTGTCGCGCAAAGCCAATTACAATCGAGGCGCTAGTTTTTAAAACTACAATTTATATTTATGTATATTTATATTCAAGTAATAATTAATGCAAAAATTTACTTTTATTAGTATTAAAAATTATCATAATTTAAAGTTTACAAAAATGTATTTTATTACCTATACATTACAAATAGAAGTATTTCTTAACAAATTGGAATTTAAAAAAAGTATAAAGTATAAAAGTATAAAAAAGTTTTTTAGGATAGGATCAATGAAAATTGAAAATAATTGTAAATTATTAATAAAATTTTTTATTTTAAAATTAAAAAACTTTTTAATGTGGTATAAAATAACATATTTTTTAAAAATATAATGTTACAATATTTAAAAAAATAAGTCAACATGCTACATACTAGTAATTTTTTTTCTCAGTTTTAATAATGTACATTAATATATCTAAATCTTAAGAATTTACATTAAATATATAACATTTTAACAAACAGTACATGCTTTAAAATAAAACACACACATAAATGTATAGCAAAATGGCCGCCTTTAGCTCCCTGCGCAACAGATTTTTATTTTGGTTCCAAGGTCAAGCGCTACTGGAGTAACCTGTACTTAATCATGATGCAGACACAATTATAAATTAGGAGAAAATAGTAAGCATGCGCATAAGCCCGAGATTTTAGTTATTTACAATAACCCTACATTTTCATGTCTTTAAAATGTGTACTTCCTTTGTCATAAATGACGGGAAATTGTCGAACAAGATCGATAAGAGTGGCATCATCCATTTTTAGTAAACAAACACACAACATAACCCTAAGTAAACCGCTTTTCTATGAAAACAGTGAGGTTAACTTCAGGATCTGCGTACTAGTTGCGCACTAGATGAAAATTCGGTACATTTAATTTAAGAAAGTTAAAAGTTGGCCAACTTCGTAATTGTTAAATGATAAATGATAATTGTTAATTGTCTGCATAAATGGAGTCATAGTGAAATGAGTAGTTTAACTTATAAATAATAAATGTTAATTGTTAAATGATAAATGTTAAATGTTGCTGCATAAATCCACACTTAATAAAATTAATTTTAGTTTTAATAAAATTTCACTATATTTACTATCTATCGATGGATTTTATAGTGCACGCTCACCTCGTCAGAATATGCTGTTAATAATTGTTCATTTCAAGTTTATTTTGCAGTCAGTGCTAAGCATCACAACTTCATTTAAATATAATTTTTCACAATAGATGTATTATCTTCCAGCATTTGCAAATTTCTTTAGAAATTCTTAAATAGGCTACATACGTAACAGCTTGGCAACGTCGGTTTAATCGAATTCGCTGTAAAACTGGCTGTCTATGTAGTAGAAATATTGTAATTTTAGATTATTTGTGAAAATCAATAGATAGAAACCGAGTACCGAGTTGTCAAAGTCACAGAACAAATACTCACACATAGTTCACAGTCTATTTAAAAAAATTTAAAGTATACTTTTTTGTGATATGAGTTGTGAGTTGGTTAATATAAAATATCCAATAAAACTCCTCCTACTTAATTAAATGCATCGACTTATTCCCTATTTTTAGCTACAACTCTAACGTTCGTAACTTATTGATTTTCTGTTATATACCTATGCTATGTATATGAGAAGGCCAAGAAATTATCTATGAATGATATTATTATAGTTTTATTAAAATTTAATAAAATTTTTGCAAAAAAGCATGTGCAATTTTATGTAAATGTTAGCTATTATGTAACTTTCTGGGCTAAACTGGTACCTATACCATTTGAATAATGACCTTATCAATTGTCTTTTATAAACTTAAATTAGTATGTAGATGATGGTCAGTGTCTAAGTTATGGTCTTCATCTACAATTCTTTTAAATAGATTCCTTCTATTGCTATCCTACTTTAACTACGTCTCAGCAGTCTTTAGTTATTAGCAATTTAATTTTTCGTATTTGATTTCCAATTCGCGTGTTGTTCCCATAGGATTTGTTTCAATCAATATCATCACAATAGAACAAGCCTATGGATTGTTATACATTGCTCTGTTTCCTGGTATTTCAAATATATACCTATTGCACAAATGAAGTCAATTAATTCGAGTTTGCAATAATAGGAAACGTCGATTAATGCGAATTTATCAGCTCAACATTTAATTTGCATGTAGGTGTAACTCCATTTGGAATAAATTGTATTATTAACATACCATACAGAATGAACCGAAAGTATATTTCAAAAAAACGTTCAGTATTATTTTTTACTTTGTAATATTGTGACACCTAAATAACCTAGCAATTATTACTATTTAGGAGTGGGTGGATTACATCGAAAGGCCCGGTCAATTACGTGTCATCCAGAAATAAATTCTAGCGTCCAGGGCCACGGTCATAGTCTCGCCTCGGTTAAATATAACCGTGTTCCCATGTAACCCTTACCACATGATATTCTTAGGACTATCACGACAAATAGATAAGCTATCCTTTATATTACAAGGGAGCTTTAACAAAATATTCAGGATACTTTTGATGATTTCTTACTTGAGCTTTAATATATACAGTGTGATCCATTTAGAATTGAAGCATTTCTGTGAAACAATTTACAAAATACAGGAACAAAATATTCGTTTTTTAGGGTTCGCAATTCGACTGCACCACTGCATTTATTTAATATTCAATTGAAGAATTTAAATTAAATCACTGGTGGATACTCAAATGAATGCAGTGACCATATTTATTAATATTTATCACGAAAATTATTTGAAATAAAACGATCATGTTCTAATGGTTTTATTTGATAATTTGCAGTAAATATCCCAAAAATTAAACCACATTACGCAGGTATTTTTGTCATAACAGCACTTTTATAGAGTTGAAGTTGAGAAGAAAAATTTGAAATAATTCTTGTAAAATTATAAAATTAATAGATAGGCCACTTCTTTACCGTGGACGTATAAAAGAGATAAACTGATTGGTAAATTAATTTTCTTTCGAATAAAATTGTTTATGTTCGCATAAATTCGCATTAATCGACGTTTCCTATTAATGCAAACTCGAACTAATTTTGAATTAATTGACTTCATTTGTGCAATAGGTATATATTTGAAATACCAGGAAACAGAGCAATGTATAACAATCCATAGGCTTTTGTTCTATTGTGATGATATTGATTGAAACAAATCCTATGGGAACAACACGCGAATTGGAAATCAAATACGAAAAATTAAATTGCTAATAACTAAAGACTGCTGAGACGTAGTTAAAGTAGGATAGCGTTAAAGTAGGATAGCAATAGAAGGAATCTATTTAAAAGAATTGTAGATAAAGACCATAACTTAGACACTGAACATCATCTACATACCTATTTAAGTTTATATAAGGCAATTGATAAGGTCATTATTCAAATCGTATAGGTATCAGTTCTGCAGGCCCTTAGTGGCCCTTGTCTTCAATTTTTTTCACTTTTTCTCTCCATTTTCTTCTATTTAATGTTTCGCTTTGCCAGTTCTGTATTCCTACTTTTTTCAGATCATCTTTTACTGCATCCAGCCATTTTGTTCTAGGTCTGCCCCTTCTCCTTTTGCTACCTGTTCCACCCATTATAACTCTCTTAACCCATCTGTCATTCTGCTAATATGTCCCAACCATCTGGCCATCTGTGCTCTTATTATGTTTGTTATCGTTGGTTTTTTGTATAACGCTAGCAATTCGTTATTAGTTCTTCTTCTCCATTCGTTCTTCTCTGTTTTTACTCCTCCACATATTTTTCTCAACATTTTCCACTCCCATATTTCCAATCTGCCCTCTTCCTTTTTATTCATAACCCATGTTTCACAGGCATATGTTACTGATGGTCTTAATATTGTTTGATATATTCTGAACTTATCCCCTCTGGATACATGTTTTGCTTTTAATATGTTTAAAAATATTCCTGCTGCCTTACTATCTTTGGATATTCTTTTTTCTATTTCTTTTTCTTCACTTCATTCTGCTGTTAAGTTCACTCCTAAGTTTTCTAGTTGTTCCTCTTTCCCAAATGTATAGGTGCAACCATCGCATTTCATATTTAAGTCCGTATTTTTATCTCCCATAACCATGTACTTAGTTTTCTTTTCATTAATTACCAGGCCATATTCCTTTGCTTTTTTCCCCAGTAATTTAAATATTCTCTCTAGTTCATTTTTTGTTCTCGTCATTAGAACTAGATCTTCAGCATATGCCAGACATTGGTGTTTATTGTTGTAAATTAGTCCATTTGTCCTTATCGAGCTTTCTCTTAAGATGATTTCCAATACTATGTTAAATAATGTCGTGGACAATGCATCACCTTGTCTTAGACCGTTTTCTACTTCAAATTGCTTTGATGTTTGCCCTTCCAATAAGATTTTGTTACATGTGTTTTGTAGAATCATTCTCACCAACCTGCAGAGATTTTGGGTATACCTAGTTTCTTCATAGCTTCGTATAACTTCATTCTTACAATTGAATCATAGGCTTGTTTATAATCTAAAAACAATATATGCAAGGGTAAATTTTGTTTATAATTATTATGCTGTAGCTGACTTGAAACCTCCTTGGTATTTACCGACTGTAGTTGATGTCTGCTGATATATTTTTAAACGATTATTAAGTATCTTTGCCAGTATTTTATATGAAACGCCAAGAAGGGCGATTCCTCTACAGTTATTGCATTTTTGTTTATCTCCTTCTTTATAGATTGGGCACAATAGGGCTGTATTTCAATCCTATGGGACATTTTCTTCTTTCCATATTTTAAAAATTAACTCTGCTATTCTGCATCTTCCTATTATTCCACAGTTCTTTAATATTTCTGCTTGTTCCTCTAGGTCACACCTCATATTATTGTTCTCTTTATCATTGTTCAGTAATCCTTCAAAATACTTTGCAAGCAGGTCTAATTTTCTTTTTTTTTTATCTCCAACTATTTCTTCATCTTCAGTCTTAAGGTACAGTATTTTATTAACACTGTGTTTCTTATTCCTGTTAGCTTCCTGATAAAAATATCTGATTACTTTATTTTTGTATGTTTCTTCAATTTTGCTTAAAGCCTCATCTGTCCGTTCCCACTTCTTCTTTCTAAATATTTGCTTCGTTTTTCTTCTCACTCTTTCATATTCCAGTTTGTTCTCTTCTGTTGGAATACTTATCATTTTTAGTCGGGATTTATTTCTGTCTATTAGTACTTCTCTACACTTTCCTACATTTTCCTTTAACCTTCCCTATTACCGTTCCTGTTACTTCCTTTAGTGCTTTTTCAATATTTGACCACTCTTCCTGTATGTCCGTAAGTTGTGGTTTTCTGTTGTTTCCTGTTCCATGCGTACAATTATCTCTTTGCTTTTCAACTTGTGCCGATCATATTTTGCAATCTTATTGTTTTCTTTATATATGTATCATTCTATTTATTCCGTTTTCTTGGTTTTGACAGCAAAAATATGTCTAGACATCTCCGAGGGTTCTGTATAATCCGGTCAATGAACTCAATTGCATAACATTTATTTTAATTAAATATAGAACGCAGCATTCCATCTACTGCACTTGTCACTGTTACAACGACATAGGTGTATATTTAGACACATTTTATGTATTAGTTACACTAACTATTTTATCCAAATAAACCTTTATTAATTTTATTGGAAAGAGTTAGTCCCAAAACAAAAAAATATCAAAGTTGCTAAACAGAATATGCATAATTTAAACATAGTTCTAGTTTATTTGTTCTTCTACTTAGTAAGTACTATTTTTATAATCCCAGGCAATCAGTGTAAATTCCCTAGCTCGTTTTAACTAAGTGACTGGTTTAGAACAGCTGGTTCCTGAAATTTTCTAATTTTATCACGAATTACACTCAACTAAATATATTATGGGATGATCCAAGATTCCTAGAGAGCTTCAGTTTGTATTGTTGTTAAAAAACAAACAAAACGATTACCTTTCAAGTCCTCTAAATATAGGAAATAAAGTAGATGAGTTTTTTGAAAGTGTTTTTGTATCATCTACAGGTTTAGGTTCTTCTAGGGCAAATTTATCTGAAGAAAATGTTTGTGGTGACATCGTAAACATCAAAAATATTATGGAAAAGGAAATCATTGAGGCCGGAAAAAGATTAAAAAACAAGATAACCTCAGATTGTGATGATATTCCAGCTTTTTTGTACGAGACTGAATTTCTGGAATAGCTTATCTAAACATTTTGTTCAATCTAGCTTTATAATCTGGAACTTCACCCGAAAAGTGAGAGGAAGCTAAAATTATTCCAATAATCTGTAATAAAACTCGCGACATTTACGTGATAGAGAGCACATGATAAAATAATAATCTCCTAATTATACTACGTCCTTATTGACCTGTAGAAAAGGTGCAAATTATTATTACAGATAATAAAATCCTCGATAATTTTTTATATAAATATCTATTACGTTATATTTCACACATGACAGCACAAATAAAACAGTTCTGATTAGAATTAATTTTTTGAATTTACTTAGAATTTTTTTTAATAATAAGATTTAACTGCAATGTGCTCTACAAGTAGGTTCAGTTGTATGTTATGATTTGGGTCGTAAGTCTTAATTAAACGTGTACAAATGTCAATTGTAACTACTTAAAATAAATATGGGCGTGCTAATGAGGATTCCACTTTTAAATTGGTCCATTCACCAAAGTTAAAATACTTTTTTCAACCTCCAACTAGAATACAATTGACTTGTTGTAAGGACATGGTTTTGTATCAAAGGGAAAGGACAATCTTTAATCTTGGTCCCCATATTGACATTTATGTTACAGTAAGTTCATGTGAAGGAGGTAATTAAAAGTTAATTGTTATTGAAAGTGTTTTGTTTCCAACAACTTTGTTTTTGTTTTTTTTTTCGAGCCGAGATGGGAAACTCATGTTCGAATGGGTCCATGACCCAAACAGTGTTGGACTCATCCCCAAGGGGATGCCTACCAACCAAACCCACCTCAAACTCGCCGTTACTCCCGCCTCGGAATCACTACCCTAGCATACTTCGAGACGGGCGGCGGTACCTCGCACACTCTCCGCAAACACCGGCGTCTTCTCCCTATCTATCACTCCTACCTCTCATGCCATATCGAGTCCTTCTCTCGCCCTAACCATGCTCTCTACTACGCCACTTACCTCCATCCATTCCTCCTCCCCCCTCAACATTATCTCCATCATGTTCTCCCAATACACCGCCTCCCCTAGTTTCCTCTCCAACTTCTTCAGCACTTCCTCGTTCCTCCAGCATCTAAACACATGCCCCACATTATCCTCCACTTCACACCTCTCGCACACTCCAGTCTCTCTTTTTCCAATTTTGTGGAGGTACCCTACTCTCAAACCATGTCCAGTGAACATCTGTGTCAAGAAGTAGTTCACCTCCCCGAATTTTCGGTCCATCCAATCCCTCCTATTCCCAATCGCTCCTTTTAGCGCGCCCTCATACACCTCCCACCTTCTCTCCATTTCATCCTCCATCCATTCCTGTACTTCCCCTTTGGTCGCAACCCTCCAGCGTTAATTTCTGGCTCTAGCCATCACGTCCAATGGGTAGGACCAACTGTCCTGTACCCCTGCACCACAGCAATATCCCTCTCTGCACCCGCAGGAGTGGCCTAATCCTCGCAGTCACTCCCGCTCTTTCATCCCCCACCTCCGCACCGTACAGCATACTCTGCTCTATCGTACTACCAATTATCCTCCTCTTCCACTCTCCCGGCCACTTCACATTACACAACAATCTCCCCAGCCATGCTGCCCTCACTTTCTCCTTCTCTGCAGCCTTTAACATGTGTGTTCTGAAGGATAATTGACTATACAACCACACCCCTAGGAATTTGATAGACTCCTCCATCCGAATTCTCCTTCCCTTCACCATCACCACCACTTTCCTCGTCTTGCTCCGTCCCTTCACTAGCAACCCCACCGTCTTATATTCCGCTACTTCTAGTCCGCACCGCTCTATCTTCTCCACAATCTTCCTACACATTATCTCCGCCTTCCTTTCTATCTCCGCCTCTCTCTTTGCTTCACATATTATTCCACAAACCTCATCAAACACACACTTCCATAGCGTCGGTCCAAGAACCGAGTCCTGGGACACTCCAGCCTCCGTCTCATACCTCCTCCCTCCAGTATCTACTATCGCACGTTCCGTCATGTAGTCCTCCACCAGGTTAACCAAACCTCCCCCCCACTCCAAGCCTCAGCAACGCGCTCAATACTGCCCGTTTGCTGACACTGTTGAACGTGTTCCCGACATCGAAGAACACGAGTAGGGCCAATTTCTTGTTCCTCCAGCCGCCCTCCCTAGCCCTTTCCACCAAGCTCACCACCCTGCCCAGCGCCGAGATACATGATTTTCCCTTCGCAAACCCGTGCTGGTTTACCCTAAAACCCCCATTCCTACCATCTTCCTCCTCAATCCTATCCTTTATTATCCCCTCCATCAATTTACCCATACCACACAGCAGGATGATGGGCCTGTAGTCCCCCGCCCGCTCCCCTCTCGGCGGGTCGCCTTCTTCAGCAGTATCACCCTGACCACCTTCCATCCTTCTGGAAACTCTTCCTCTTTTAGCACTCTGTTGAATAGCTCCCATTGTTATCCAACAGCCTCTTCATCATATCACCCCTCAGGCTATCTATCCCTGGGGCTTTCCTTAATTTAATGTTCCTCCCCCCCTCCTCTACTTCCCACTTCTCTACCGGCCTTATCCCCCTCATTTTCCCTACCCCCTAGTATCCTGGACTTCTCGAATCCTGCCTCCAACTCCTCCTTTTCCCCCTGTGAACAATTTGCCTATAATCTCCTTCTCCCAATCTTCTTTCCTATTTCCACCCATCCTCTTCACCGCTATCTCATAAGCCTTTCCCCATAGATTGTTTTCCAATTCCCCCAGTAACTCTTCCCACTTCCCTCTTTTTTCCCTCTCCACCTTGTTTTTGGTTGATACTGGCTTCCCACACTTCATTGGAAAGGCCCATCATAATTTTATACGTGCAATCACCTCCTAAATTTGTTCACAAGAATTTAGAAACATCCTGTATATCGAATATTTTTATTTATGGTCGATACATTTATTTGGAAAGATTTGCACTTTTGAATTAGTTAGCTTCTATTCTAGATCTGGTTTCTGAAGAAAACATCGTTTCGAAAAAAAATACGTCCAAATAAACTTTTTCAAAAACTACACATTTCACAACGTGCACAAAATGCATTTGGAAAGGAATCAGAAAGAAGTTTAGAGAAATTATTATAAGCCCTCTACAAATAAGAAGCTACTTTGGGTAAATGATTATCAAGTTACAGTGGTTTGAATGACTAGTAATTTCACTGAAATATTCCTATCATTATTACAGTGTACCTACTCAAAACTCGTGTTTTATTATTGTTGTTATGAAATTGAAAAGTTGGCAACCTGTTTGAAAGACAATGTAAAATTTTGGCATTTACTATTTAATTTTCCGTGCCAATATTTCAATTTATCTTCGTTAATTATTTTTGCTTATACAACTTATAATTAATGAATTTTGGCTTAAGAATACGGTTCGAAAGATAATAGGGGGTCATATTTATTTGCTTTTTTCGTTTTTCGTTTTTACTTAATTGTGCATTTATTTTTTTTAATAATTATTGCTTTGTTCTGTCAATAAGAGCTCTGTCAGAAACTAAAAATATTCTTAGATTAGATAAGATTTGATGAGGTATTCCACTGCGTCCTTTTCAGATCTATTGTGGTCCTCTGAATATAGATTACATTTTCCAGTCCGACTCTTTTTAAGTAGCCAATCAGCCTCAAGACTGAATCTTTCATGTAATTTCTTGCCGGTGGCTTCTTATCGCCTAGTACAAGAAACCGCCCATTTACCAGGCAGTCGCACTGGCATAGGATGTGCTCTGCAGTTTCCTCTTGTGACAGAATCTGCACATGGTTTCATCTGTCAACGCCTTTAGCTTTGCGTGCCTGTTAAGCTGACAGTGCCCTGTTAACATACCTACGACGGCTTTGACAGTGTTCCTATCTTTGCTTATCAGATCTGCCACAAGAGTTGGCGAATGTCCTCTAATGAACTGTTTCGCCTGTCTCTGCCCTGGTGATATTACCCACCATTCTAAAGATTTATGTGCCACCCACTTCCATGTGGCCATATTTGTTGTCAACTTTGCGACGCCGTAGAGGGGTTCCGGTCCAATCAATGGCATTCATAAGCCTTATCTGGCCGTTTCATCCGCCAGTACGTTTCCCTTATGACCCTCGTGCTCTGGTACCCAAGCTACCATGACCTTGCAATGGTCTTCAAGTGCGCTTAAAGCACCTATGCAATCCGATACTAGCTTAGAATTGGAGTTCAGTGCAGCTTGGCTGTCGGTGAAGATGGCAACTGAACGGTATGTCCTTTCCTACCTTTTAATTTCTTCAACGCAGTGGTGAATCGCCGTCACTTTCGCTTGGAAAGTTGTGACGTCCTTAGATAGGCTTATTGGAATAGTTATCCTTTGTTTTAGCCCTACAATTCCGGCTCCTACACCTACTTCTGTCTTGGAGCCGTCCGTATACCAAGTTGCCTTAGCCTGTATTCCATTCTTCCCTACCTGGTATAGTTATTTGGAACTTATTATTAAAGCTATATCTCGTGGCCTTTGCGTCCATGGGTTGTCCCATTAAGTTATCCGCTTTTAGATCCTCGATTGGCAACACCGTGCGTTTGGCTTATATGTTGTTGACTTTGCAACAGTCTGTGCGTTACAGATTTGGCTTCACCTTGTATAAAATTGTGCAGTGGAGGCAGATTCAGAAATACTTTTGTATAAATTCAGTACAAACTTGTGCAGCAGAAGAGAAACGTTAGATTATACAGAGTACCAGTAAATTAAGATATTAAGTGAAGGTATTAAATTAAATGTATTTCTAAAAGTTACCGCTTTTATTCCAAACATTTTCACACAAAAAAATGTTTTCCTAATACGGTTTTAGCCCCCCTTATTGTCGGTAGGGATTTAAGCTTTTTATATTATTTTGGTGTGTCTAAATTTACATAATTTAAAAATTATTTTTAGTAAATTTAGTTTTTTTTGGTCTATTCTACTATATATAATTTTTCAATTATTTTTTTATTTTTAGCATAAAAATATTTCCTTATCAAGTTTATTTACATATATTTTTTATTAAACTTTTTCATTTGTACATTTATATTTATTTACCCAACTTTATAATTTTTTTTTATTTATTTTTTATTTTTTTTATTTTCATATCACAGAGATGCTATTTGGAGAAAACTCACTCAAAGGCAACCACAGGAAACTGCAGTCATATCTCCTTCAAGAATACCCGTAGCCGATACAACTACTTACCGACCAGGTTCCCCTAAAATATCCAAAAACTTACCTTCTACTTTTTATACACCTTTAGCACATTCAACACTAAAAAACCCCGATATGTTTGACTTGTCATCAAACGACTCACTGGAATGTCTAACTTCGATAAGCACAATTGCATTAAACGAAACAACGCAATTCACTGATTCCATTGAAGATCTAAACCAATCATCAACCTCAATATCGATTGATAAATCAGAACCAGTTAATACTAAGGATTCTGTTAGAGTTCCAGAAGGTCCTAAATTGGAACCCCCACCAAAACCACCAAGATCTCCATCCCCTCATCCTTTACGTACAGAAGCCTTTGAAGAAATCGAATATGAAGACGAAGAAGAAGAAGTAAGTAGCGACGGCGAAGATGATGTGAATACTGTCATATGCTCAAACCAACTTAACGCTTCTACCGAGTTGAGGTAGATAATTTAATTTAATCTTTTTTTTTGCTGTTCTAGCTGTAAGGATGAGTTTTTTTCATTTAAATAATATATTAATAACATAACTAATTGTGACAGGGTAGCAGCTGAATACAAAAGACTGAACTGTTTGTTTTAATGTTAAGTATGTTTACCTTATTAATTCGTTAATAAGTTTTGCATTGTTATTCTTCCAAGTTTTCGAAGCTCATCTCTTATGATCGTTTGTGATTACGTAATTATTTGTACTAGTCAAAGTATCGTTTAGTTTTTGTTGTTTTTTACGTTGTGCCAATAAAGGAATTGAACATGAACAGATATTTTTTATTACTTATACTAAACGTAAAGTTACGGGAATGAGGTAAGGGACTATTTGTATTCTCCGAAGGTACTTCATCACATGGAAGATAAAAATTTAGTTCAAATCTCATAGACTGGGGCTGAAATAAAAAAAATTTAAAACGATTTTCAATTTTTACCTTTTTCCAAATTTTGGAATATTTTAAAATTTTGTATGATTAGAATGCCATTAAATAGAATGGTCTGTGATAGTAGTGTACGGCACAGGAACTAAACACTCAGAAACTTTGGGAAAAACCCCATGCGGAAATTCACACCATTATAAATGGTGCAAAGTTCAATATTGATCAAATATATAAAAGGCATGGGATATTATCACGTCGGATAGTCGAGCAGTTATTAAAGCTGCAGTGGCGGCGGTAATGATTCAAGAGTCCCCTGCCAAATTTTGACAGGATATTTGTACATGTGACAATTAAATCTGAAAATATCAGAACATGCGACATCGTATAAAAATAGCTCGGATATCATTTATATTATACTGGGTGTAAATGAATAACCAGCCACCCCTGTAACTTTTAAATGGGTTGATAGAT
The DNA here is from genome assembly GCA_947563755.1 of Lochmaea crataegi. Lineage (NCBI taxonomy): Eukaryota > Metazoa > Arthropoda > Insecta > Coleoptera > Chrysomelidae > Lochmaea > Lochmaea crataegi. The sequence continues at coordinate 30,432,575 of OX387422.1, read as the reverse complement.
TTTGTTAAAATTTTGATGGGTTGTATCGAGGCCAATTTTAAATTTTTCCACATCTAAAATCAACATAGCTGCCATACGGTTTAACCGGAAATGAAATAAAAATTAATAAATTCAATGGAACACCCTGTATATTTTTACATATCCGGATTCTTCGGCTTTAAGTACGTACAATCTATCCGTAAAATGTCAAGAAATACGCCATTATATTATATCCTTGCTAGGACAAAAATCCATGTTGTTGATGTAACTATATGGGTTCAACTGAAACAATTTCCTTTCTCTGTCTGGCTATTGAATTTTTGCTACCTTGTCTACTATAAACAGAGTCGGTTTCAGCAGCTAGTTAGAAATGAATGTTGGCTACGTCTCATCGATCGTCGAACACGCTCAAATACTTGAGGCGTATTTCTTATAGTATCACACGCTATTAGAATACGATTCTTCAAATCGTTGATATCAAGTATCGGTGTGTTGTAAACTAATGACTAAAGTTAACCCCACAACCAGAAGTTACATGGATTTAAATCTGGAGATCGAGGAGGCCAATGTTGCGGCACTCCTCGACCAATCCAACGGTTGGGATAAGTTGCATCTAAGTATTGCCTAGAAATATGACTAAAATCTGCTGGAGCACCATCGTGCATGAACAACATGTTTTGTCTAATATTGAATGGGATGTCTCCAAGACGTTCAGGAGGATCATTTTGGAGGAAACTGGTATAAGTAGTTCCATTTAATGGCTGAGGCAAAACATGTGGTCCACTTAAGTAGCCACCAAACATTTTTGAAAACGGTGCTCTCTAATATTGTGCGGGTTTTCGTCTGCCCATACGTGATTAGTATAAAAATTTATGATGGATACCTCATCTGTAAAGAATATGTTTTTTAGCAATTGCGGATTTGGTTGTCTTTCGTCTGTCATCCAACCCCAAAATGTAATGTAATGTAAATTAAACTAGTATACAAACTTACCAATAAATTTCAATTTGTAACTATAGTTTGGCAAGTCTATCTGAAGCTACGGGGCATCCGTAAGGGGGGAGGAAACATGGCCGATATCTGTCATAAACCTACCAATAGCGTACGGTACCTATTTTATAAAACTATTAAAAATAATAATTATTATTATATAATAATTATATATAGAAACTGATTTATGCTTTGTTTTAAAGGTAAGGTATTTTTCAAAACACGGTACCTATTTGTTAAAAATCGTATTTGAATTCAATATGGATACGAAATAATAAGATACCAAGTAAAACTGAAAATTCGAAGGAAAATATTGACATTATAAACGCCACTGGTTAATCAATGTCAATCAATTGTCGAAGCGAGAGGGAAGAACACGCACGCGCTTGCCAATAGGAAGTCAGGTAACCTAGCAACGGCGGTTCGATAGATATTCACCAATTGAGTTAGTAGGAGGGCGTGGTAATTATGATTTTCGCACGACGTTGCCGGCTTGAAGGAAACCCATAACATATTTGGAAAAGTGTTCATCTTCTAATATTCAGAAATTGAAAAAATAATGAAACAAGCACATTAAAGAACTAACGTTTAATCATTATTGACATATTGTTAATAATAAAAAGTCCATTTTCTAATTATTATCACTACATACTTAGCACTTTAGGTTTTTCATAGTTAAACGTGGCAATATCAAATGTTTTCAACCACATTCCTTTCACAGCTTCAGTTATGTTTGCCACTATACCAACAACAGAATTTGACATCATCCTACTAATGCTTGGATAACCATTAAGTAGACACGAATGAATTGCCAAAGTGACACTAGCCTAATATTGCAAAAAGGTATTACACAGAATAAAATATTTTATTTTTTTCCTCCAAATCTGTTGGTTCTAGGAAAAAACATCGATTTTAAATTATATTTATATTTGACCAAAAAAAATCTCAAAGAAATGATTTTTTCATAAAGTAACGGTTAATAATTTCACCCCCTTATAAAGTAGCAGGAATATTGAAAAAATACTTGTGGTTAGCCATTGCGAGTGCACAGAAATGACAAAATTTCAAGTTTCCATCTTTACTTAAATTTGAGAAAAAAATAAAAACTCAACTTTACTCAGCACCTTTTATCTCGGAATTTAGAAACACCCTTTATATACAGGGTTAGTTTAAAATATGGAATCATCTGAATGAAAAAAGATTTCAATACGTCTTGAAAGGTTGCCGTAAAAGCATATTTTCACGTTACAACAAAACTTACAGGGTGGTCCTGAAAAGTGTAGTGACTGCAATGATTGATTTTTTATGAATCCCTTCGACTTCTAGATTAACATTGCAGATATCCGTACTTTAATTATTGCATTATATGTATTGATGAAACTAATAGTAACACATAAATATCTTATATGCACGGAAAAAAACAAATAAAGATTTTTACAGAGGCACTGCCGGGTTGCCACGAGAATACAACATATTTTCCGTAGAATCAATAGATTCGAATAAAAATTACGGTTCAACTATAAACGAGAACTCCAACCCCAGTCAACTATGGAAGAAAATTCGAAAAATTCAGGGTCACAAAACTAATAACAAAATTACCAGTCTCATTTCAAACGGCTCGGACGTTGGTTCACATGAACATATTTCCAATACTCAATAAGTTATTTCGAAGCGAAGTTCAGGAATAATACAAATGTCAAGATTTCACCTTCTCACGAAACACCTTCTAGTAACATTCTACTATTATCTGAAGATGTCGAGCACATTAATTCACCTTTCACCAAATGCAAAAACACTGCTGCTGGTCCTGATGATATTCCCTATAGTTTCATTAAATACTTATCCATCTATAGCCTTACTAACTCCTTAATGTATACAATTACATATGGACGTCACAAAACTTCTCTTCTCAATGGCGCAAGTCTATAGTTATTCCGGTACTTAAACCGAATCAGTCTCCTATCTTGCCGCAATCTTACAGACCGATTGATGTGAAAATTAATGGAAAAAATGATTCATAGACGTCTTTTATGTTTTTTTGAAAAGCACAATATAATTCCAAAGGAACAATCCGGTTTCCAACGACAGTGCTCTACTAGAGATAATCTTGTACTACTAAAAACCCACATTTCCAGAACAATTAATAACAGACAAGATGTAATAGCCGCCATCTTCGTCATTAATGGAGCATTTGATAACATCTCTAGAAAGGCAATTCTTGAAAAACTCATACAATGCAATCTCACTGGTAACGTATATGCATTTATAAAAAGTTTTTTAACATATAGGACTTTTAGGGTCTCTGTCAATAACACCATTTCTTCTTCATATACCCAACAAGATGGAGTTCCCCAAGGCTCAGTTTTAAGTACATCCTTGTTCATCATCACCATTAACAAGTTATGCGACAATCTTCCTTCCCCGGTCAAATTATCTCTATACGCAGATGACCTAATAATTTACTGTCATGGCAAAACCAATGCGACTACTTGCAAAATACTTCAGCAAGCAGTAAATGACCTACAAAACAAAATTACCACTTTAGGACTTACCCTCTCACATGCTAAATCGAAAGTTATTAAATTCAGTAGGAGAGCGCAAACTTACATTCCTAGAATTTCAGTCAGAAACTTTCAATTACCTGTCGTAGATGATTGTAAAATCCTGGAAATGTTATTTGACTCCAAATTATCCTGGAGATAACATATACAGGAAATTAAAGGAATATGTCTTAAGCGACTAAATATTATTAAAACGCTCTCACATTATCTCTGGGCGCAGATGAAACTACCTTGCTAAAAGTATATAGAACCCTCATTCGTTCCTATCTTGATTACGGAACTTTCATTTACATGTCTGCAACTAAAACTATTTTACGCTTCCTCGACCACAATAAACCCCCACATAGTAATGCAACTCCCATGTTAGAGAGTGGGAGACAGTTTTTAGCGACTCCTGCGACCGGCCGCGTATTAAATGAAAAATAGGGATAGACCTTTAAGTAATATCAGGCCACTGATAACAATTAGAAGAATTGGCGCTGAATTTAAATAGATCAAATAGCGGCAAATTTAAATAAAGTACTGGTTAATTGCACAGTACCTATGTGGTTAATTGTTTATTTTTAAATTCGTCAAAAATTGTCAGTATTTACATGTTTTGCTTATCGTTAGAACGTTATAAACGTATTTACACAATAAACATGTAAAAATAAACTATTTGTACAAAATATCGAACAATATTGCATGGAAAATTGAGAAAATCATAAGGAATGAAAAGGTTGCTAAACCTCCAAATGAGAAAAAATTTAGAATCAATCAAAACACAAATTATGATAAGAGTATCTTTTACTAATATCATTCATTACATAGTTTAAAAATATTTGATAGTAAAACATAAATTTAATATACCAAAAAACACTTGATTTTGCAGGTTTGCTTTTTAAATACCTTGTGAATTTTCCATCTTTCCTTTGGCAATCAAATTTACCCCCTTACACCAAAAATATAAACTAATCCTAACTATAAATTTACACATTCGCAATCCTAAATCTGAATATTGGGAGCAATAAATTGGAGCAAAATTAGTATGTTTCATAAGTTCTTGATAAAATCAAATGTAAATGACACACTCTTGGTATTAAATAGAATAACCTTGACAAACACTCAGACACTAAATATGTGAAGAAAGTTCCAGGTTTTGTCAAATGTGAAGCAGTATATGTCCTGGCTTCAATAAAGTCTCGGGAACTATGTCTGAATAATATATTTGCTTGACACTGATTGCATGTAACTTTTTTAGCAACATATCCCGCAACATAAGTAACTGTACAGCTTCCTACACGAGTGCGTTTATAATTAGAGAAGACCGCGGGTACATTTATTTTAATATCTGGGGTAAGGGGATGACAACCTGGTAATACTTCTCCAGTTAAAAAGAATCGAAGATTATTTAAAGCTCACTCACTGAAATCTTCCTCACAGTTAGCCTCTGGTGAATGTGAAGATATAAAATTATTTACTAGTAGAGCTTTAAACTTTGATATTGCATTTGAAACATTTGGAGAAGTATCTCGAGCATTATAGCTCCTAATTATTCCAAAGAAGTTTTCTAACGCATCTTGTTGAAACACTCTCAACAATAAAAAATTGTTGGAATTCTTTAATAACCTATTTTTTATATATAAAAATCCACGTATTTGATAGTGATGGTACAGATTTAAACTTTCTAGTTTTAGGGTCATAAAATTTCATTTTATCCAAGTAACATATGGCATCTCTCCAAAATGATTCGTGAGGTGATGCTAGTGTTAATCCACCCTTTAAAGGCTTACTAGAAGGAGCAGTTTTCGGCCAGAATTTAAAGAATCAAATAATTCATTCAAGAACAGTATTAATCTCCCTGTGTCTGCAGCTTCAGGAACCAAGTTAACTTGAGCTTCTAAAAAAAATATAACTAAAAACTAAATTCACATGACATAAAATGCTAGGAGACAGAATGGTAATGTATTCAAAAGATTTTGACTATATTACGTGATTCAAAGTAGTTGCTTAATGTGTTTTTGATCAATGTGTCGATAGAACAGAGGTTGTCATTACACAATATACTTCCTAAAAGAGAATGGCTTATATGGCAATTAAATGGTCTTCTAGTAGATAACTAAATTACTTTTTGATTCTGAAATATTTATCATTAACTTGTAAAAGCACAATTACAATACACTATTTAGACTATAGTACCTCAATATATAACCATCTCTACGTGAAGTTGAGATATTTTTTAAGAATTTTGGACAGTTATACAATTACTTCAATCATTAATAAATAGTATAAAAAGTTCTTACTCCACTCAACAATTTTCAGCATCAAACTCCCAACTTGGTGACGGAATACTTGGGTACAGTTCTTTACTTTCATTTTTCTAATTTTGCTTCTTATTACATGCTGATCTGTCAATTTGGGACATATCCGAAGAGGCTCTGCAATATCCAAATTATAAAACTGCTCAATGTGTTCCCATTTGGCAACTCCTCTTTCTTCCTTATTTTTGTAAGGCATTTGGAAATGTAAATTTTTATTCAGCAAATTATTTCTAATGCCTTTAAATAAGTGAGGGACATCATATAAAGGCCAATCTCATTATTATTAACAAAAAACCCAAAATATTTATACTCTGTGCCTTCTCGTAAGAAAACTTCTTTGGAGTTTTTAATCAACGATCTGATTGCTGCTGCATTTGGTCCACCTTGATCACATACTGTAGCAACTACATTTAACCCAATTGCCTGTAGTTCCGTGACAATACTTTTTATAAATTTTTTCAATTTAATGCTGGTTGTTGCTCCATTACTGAAGGTATAACAAATTGGTTGTTTCCATTGGTGGTATACTCCTTTCACCATAAATACATTAATGTTATCAGCCAAATTAGGATACCGGAAGATAAAAATAAGGAATATGTTAATTTTACAAAGCATACATGCAGTATACAAAATTACTTCCATGAATACCCATGATAATTCTATTTATTAATTGTGATTGGGTATTCTTTTATTTTTTCTTATAGTTGGTAGGTACATACACAAAAGTTGTCCGGTATTGAACTTTTTAAGTAAAATTTCGCTGTTTCTATATAACTGTATATTCATAAAGAACTATTAGGTATATGTATTATTATTACCTGTCTGTCCCATAGTCTTATATACCTTCAATAATATCCGACTTTTGTTTGTATTGAACATTTGTAGCCAAATACATCTCATAAAAAATTAAAATGCAGTTTCTATCTTTTACTGTCATCTTTTGAATCCCCTCTGTTTCATACTGTCAAACATAACTTTGTTAATACCAGGGCTTAAGGGTATTTTATTCAACAAAGCAGTTAATGTTCGTTTTGATGGCAAAGAAAACATTTTAGATAGCATTCTGTATCCCTTTCCACTGCTCTTAAACAATGTCAGTGCCAAAATTTTCTCCTCCTCGGAAAATCTTCTACCTTTGGGATTTTTGGTCTGCAATCGAATTTGTGACATAATAAATGTGTAGGTTGCAGAATTAACATGTGTTGCCAAGTTTTGAAATTGTCCAGTTTCAGACAATGTACTTGTAAGGGAAAGTCTTTGTCGATAATCAGCTACCTTCTTGGTTAGTTTTGCAAGTTTATTGCTGGAATCGATTAATTTCCTATACAGTTTTTTGTCTTTTGGTGTCAGAGAATTTTCTTGCGTAACATGGAAAAAATTTAAAATGTTCTGTCTTCTTAGCGAGCCTAAAAACAAATTACCACCATTACTTGAAAACTGTCCTGTTAACTTTCAGAAGGCATAGTAAACTTAAAAATTGAACTTAATGCCTTTCATAAATTAAAAAAATATGGTGTGTACATAAATTATACATGTACTCTATACTTACTTCCAGATGAAACCCTAATGGGTGACGTCTGAGGTGTTCTGTAAATAGCTTGATTGTTGTCAGGTTCATTTTCCACATCGCTATGCACTTCCACAAAACTATCTTGCACCTTAGTATCAACAAAACTACAGCTCTGAGATGTCGATGGCTGGTTTATATCTATAAATAAATATATTTTTTTGTTAATACAAAACAACTTGTTTTTCATTTTATTATCATTAATCATTACCTCTAATATCAACAAACTTTTTAAACTTTTTTGATGGAGATTCCTGTAAGTCGGCATTAGTGTCACTACCTGAAAGAAAAAAAGTTAAATAAGGTAATAGTATGTAGTAAATGGTGTTGTCCAGGTACAATTGAAATTAAGATACGAGAATAATTAAATGGGTCACAGCATATTAATTTTAAAGTATGCACATATTGACCTCAAGTATTTATTTACTTACTTACCTTGCAAAAATAAAGCTGGAATGGCTGTTCGATTGACTCCTCTTTTTCCAACTTCGACTATATCGTCTTGTCTAGAGTGTCTGGAACACACACGAAAATTTTTGTGCACTGTTTCTGGAGCGATACTCGTACATTTTTCATTTCTCATGAAACATATCCAGTTCATTTTTTGGGTTTGGAAAGCGATACTGGCTACTGATTATATCTGTACATACTGGGACACAACATTTTTTCTTCTTTAGCGATAAAGCCATGTTACGATGCACTTTTAACAAGTTTGTGGAAAATGCCGTAAAATTAAAAACTATATAAGGTAAACGCACCTATTATCGGCACCTTAAGGATGTAGTTCATTTTGAACGTCCTAGAAACCAACATTGTAGTAGACCTATTTTTTTAAAATTTTAGGGTTATTATGATTAACTATTTGTTTTTCAAAATAAATAACTGTTTTTATTATGGTGTTCTTAATAAAAAAATGAAAAAATATAAATCTCTAAAAATACCTGGTGTACCCATCATCGGCACTTCAAAATGAGACATGCTTCAATTAACGGCATATATGAGACCCAATTATCGGCACACGGAAAATATTAAAAAGGAAAAAGTAAATAAAAAAGCACTTATATATTTTATTAGGTGCTTAATAAAAAACAAATAAAAAAATACATTTTCTTAATAACAGTACCTAACGTAAAAAATGAATAGGTAGTACCTATACAGCAAACTCTGAAATTTCATTTATTACATATAATCCTCTTTTATTTTTTGGAACTGGTTCCGGAATCTTTCTTACAATTTCATATTTTTCATACAGAAGAACATCTATCTTTTCTGGCCAATACCAATTAATTCCCTTCTTCTCCTCGTAACGAGGGCACTAATTTTCAGTTTTAATACCAATTATTTTACCGGGGTAATACTGTTCATTATACATCACTATTACAAAATCATTTCTTTGGAAGTCCTCACATAAGGTTGTTGTCTCAGGTACATCGTTATTTTTATTCTTTTTTCCCGCTTCTGTTGCTTTTTTCTTTCTAGCTTCCTGCCTCTCCAGTTTCTTTTTTTCTTAAATTTTTTTCTTTTCATCTTTTGCTCGATAATACTCTTGCCACTGAGAAGATGTTGCAACTGCTGGCACCTTCTCTTTTACTTTTCTTTTAACTTCAGTTTTTTTTGGTCCTGGCCAAAACAGAGACTTTTTAAACGGTGTTGGAACTTTAATTCCCGAAGAAAGACCTGGAGAAGGTGTTGTTTGATCTCGAAAATTTTCTTTGTCAGCTAGAATATTATCAGGTGGGGTTTTTGGTGTGACGGAAACTGGCTCCAATAGACCTGGAGAAGGTGTTTGATCTGGAAAATTTTCTATGTCAGCTAGAATATTTTCAGGTGGGGTTTTTGGTGTGATGGAAACTGGCTCCAATAAATTTTGATTAATGTTTATCTCCTTTTATGTTAATAGAGAAGCTTCTTGTACAGGAATAGAAGTTAAACTGTTCAATTCTTGCTCGTCTTCTGTCAAATCCGGGACTTCTTTGGGTAAATCATAAGGCTCAATTTCAAGAGCATCCATATGTGCATCTGTGAAATTTGGAACCTTTTCAGGCGATTTTGAGCGTTCAGTAGGTATTGTTTCATGACAATCAATATCTCTCAAATCCATCAATTCTTCAGCAGCAGCTGAGTTTTCAGTAGCAATAAAATCCGGGGCTTCTAGCATATCTATGAAATCAATTGGTATGTTTTCATGATCATTTAAGATTACGGGAAATGAAAGACCGTTTCTATTATCTACCTGTTCTACCTGGTCTTCAATTGGACCATTCCAGACAACTTCGGAAGATTTAAATAGCTCTAAAGTATCTGCATTAATTTCAGATTCTATTAACTTAAAGGATTCGTTCAGGTATTGGTCTTCTTCTTGGGGATGACTTTGGCTAGGTTCATTTTCGGTAGTTGCCATACTCGGCTTACTCTTAAAGAATTTTGAAAATTTTATGTTTTCCACATTAAAAGGCACCAGTCCACATGATCGAAAGCCGTTTGCAACCCCATCGGGAAAATTTTCCATTTTTTTAAGTGTTGTTTCCAATATTGGGGCAAACGTGTCTCTGCTCATTTTTTGCCCATCATTTCTCATACGCCAGGAATGCACGCTTTTTTTCCACTCCATTTTTAGTGGCCTGAAAACTTCAACGTCTAAAGGCTGCAACACGTGAGTAGCATTAGGACAGAGAGCTATCAAAATAATATTTTTCTTGAGGCAGCAGTCACTCAAAGCCATTGTAAGATGGGACGTGTGATCGTCCAAAAATAAAACTACTGGAAAAATTACTTTTTGCTCAACTAGCCAAGGATAAAATATATTTGCAATGTATTCAAAAAAAGTTTCCCCTGTCATCCAGCAATTTTCACTACGTCCAATGCCCCAATTTTTTGGAACCTTGTCCACTACAGATTTTGAAATTCGTTTATAACTGTAAACAATCATGGGAGGTGGTAATTTCCCAGATGCACTACAAGTTATTAAAGTTGTTAGGCACTCCTTCTCATCATTATTTATAAATGAGTACACGGTTTTATCTCCTCTTTTCACCAAAACTTTATCGCCTTTTGGACTCAAATAGAAAGCCGTTTCGTCAAAGTTAAAAGCTCTGTCTGAACTTAACAATATTTCAAAGTTATCATTACTTTTTAAATAAGTCTCTACTTCAGAAAACCATTGTCTTATACGTGTTTCAGTTAGGTTTGCCCGAGAACTACTCAAATTTTGGGAAACTCTTGTCGATAGCTCAGGATGTCGAGCCATGAAGCCTTCATACCACCTTCTACCAGGTCTTCCATCAGTAAAATTATTGGGTCTTTGAAGGTTTCTAACTAAAATTTGTACACTATCTAACAACTGATCCTTGGTTCCTGGAAATCCGCGGTTAGCTATGTGGAGCAACCAGTTTACGAGATGGGATTCTTCTTCTTTGGTCAGAACTGTCTCTGGGCCACTCTTTTTATCCATTGGAGTTTTGCCTTTTACTTTGTCTTGTAAAGTGGATCGGGGAATACCATATGTCTTGCTGCCAGTTTTAAAAGGCATCCCTCCTTCGATTGCCTCAACAGCGACTTTGAGATTTTCTGAAGCCTAAGTTTCTTCACTTCCATTTCAGTGTCTTCAATAAAAGTAACCCATCACCGGCATGCATGTGCTGTATTATCGGCACTTATTATTACAATAAAATAAAGTTCTTATTATTAACAAAAAGTGGTGCCGGAAATAGGTTTACGTAATATTGAAATATTTTTCTACTATTTGATGACTACAAATTTATAATTGCATTTTAAAAATGATCTAAAATCGATCAAATATTCGATGTTACATTTAACCTATCATCGGCATGACAGAGCCCTTTACCGGCACATAATTGATCCTATTATCGGCAAAATTCTTAATACTAACATAATAGGGTGCCGAAAATAGGTCTAAACATTATTAAAATGTTTCTCTACTGATTGAAATGATAAAAATTATATTAAAGGCTAAGAAATTGTATAAACCTGACTAAAATATTCAATGCAGTACTTAACATAATATATCATCGCCACCCCTGCCGGTAATATAGTCAATATCTCTGGCACATGTACCTATTAGCGGCATACTTGTTTTTTAATAAATCACTTTAAAAAATTAGTTTCTTAGTATTAAAATCAATAATTATTAGTTAGAACTCTCATATGAAAGTATAAGCAAGATCTAGTTCGTATTTATTAGAAAGAAAATCAGTTCAGCAACTTACATGTTTCTTGTTCTTGCGAGAAAACGATCTACACTAGTTAGATGACCCGTCTGTACTGCCTAAACATTTTTTTCCCTCCAATTTTTGTTTACACTTTCTTGATCATGCGCGTTTGTATAATTTTAAGAGAAGGAACGAAGAACCTTAAGACGTGTTTACAATGGGTCTAATATGTAATGTAACCTTGTTATTAATGAAAATGTGGCTACTATGCCGATAAAGGGGTCAGTGCCGATAATAGGTGCCGTTACCTTAAACACTAAACTACCAATTATTATTCTATTACTGAATAACAACTACTATACTAAGAATTAAATAAGAAAATAATGTATAAACAGTAAACAATCGATCACCTTTGTTTGACCACAGTCTGAAGCATGGTCTGGTCTGAAGTTATTTCTTAGCTGATTCTACAGGTTGCTGTGTCTTGGTGCGTTTCGGTCAAGCCCGGATGAAAGTCTCTACAGTGAAGCTAATGAACCCCCACTCTGGCTCAGGCGACAATACCACCTACTCAACTTCAACTATATTACCGCGATTTCCTCCAATCCCTCTAATCCAGTATATTCTATAATAACATCATATCAGCTTCATCTCAACCTGCCATATAACTCTATTATACGTTACACTCCTCAACTTATACAGCCACTAATTCAAGAAGTAAACATATCACATCTCTCTCCAATACTCTCTCTCTCCATGGACCAAGTTTCTCCCACAATACGATGTTTCCTCCTGAATATTTAACAAAGAAGAAACCAGTACTGATGTTATTCGAAAAGCTTTCCTTGAGTTGCTGAATAATAAAGAATATAACATGGTCTTATTTACGGATGCATTAAAGACAGAATTAGGAGTTGGGTGTTCCGTAACCACGATACAAGAATCAATCGGACTATATAAAATATCCTCTATTTGTAGCGTCCATACAGGTGAGCTAGCCTTCAAACATGTCCAACAACTTGCAAATACACCCATAGCCATATGCACAGACTCATTTTCCTCCATCCATTCCATTAAGAATACATTTACTAACCATCCCCTTGTCCAAGATATACATGACATATATCAACAACTAGGAAGACAAAATACAACAGTCACAATAACATGAGTCCCCTCCCACGTTGAGATTATTGGAAAGAAGCCGCCTCAACTGCTACTGCCACAGTGAATCTTCAGCTTTGTAATGACTTAAAAGCTAACCTGAAAAAAATGAATCGTTCCAACTGGCAAATTCACTGGTATCAAATTATATGTCCACTTCGTGAAATTCAACCAACAGTGGATCAATTTATCTGCCCAGACTTATCGAGGAAAAATATGGCCGTTATACGAAGACTATGTATAGGTCATACTAGGCTTACACATCATGTCATCATCACCTCAGCCGAACTGTCAGTATTGCCACGTAAAGCTCTGTGTCAAGCGTCAAGCAAGAGACCATAAATAGTGCAAATCAAGTACGGAAAGTGATCAAGTTCCTAGAAGAAGAACAACTTATAAACAAAATTTATTGTAAAAAAAACCTAATTTAGAAAATATTTTCGCTTCTATCATGTCATACTCATATTAGTTTAAGCTTTCAGTCTTTATAATATATATTATGTAATGTTACTCTTTCTGTATTGTAACTCGTGCTAATGGCCATAGCTGTCTTATGCACGATAAATTAAATGAAAAAAAGAAAATAAAATAAAAAAAATAAACAAATACCAGACTAATTTATCCAGGCTATATCTCTTAAACGAATAGAGATTTTCGAATGGAACAAAAACTGATCTATTCCATTTCTAATACACTTTAATATGGCGTAGAAAAAATCATCCCCTAAATATTCATCCCTTAGTTACAACCCCTAACTTTAAATTTCTTGATTGTACCCTGTACATATTTTTATAATTTTGGATGTGGTCTTCCATCGTCTATTCAAAAAAATTTTCAAAAATAAAATGCGTTCATAAGTAATCAAGAAAATATCAGTTTATTTTTATTTTTGTTAAATTAATCAAGAAAGCCTTAAAGCTTAAAGGAACAATAAAAATAAATGTAATAAAAATTACATGAAAAAAATTAATAAAAACAACCATTAACTAATTAATATTATTTACATTAGATGTTCGAATTGTAGTCCACCTGCTGCAACACACATTTCGAATCGTGCCAGAAGATTTCTGGTACATGTGGCTTGAATCATTGCAGGAGTAATTTGGCGACATGCTTGTCTTATGTTTTCTTTTAATTAGTCTACATTTTGCGGTTTTGATTGATAAACAATATCTTTTATGGCTCCCCAAAAGAAAGAGTCAAGAGGTGACAAATCAGGTGAACGTGCCGCCCACATAATTTCTGGAGAGTTGCTTGCTATCAAGTGGTTATCGAAACGTTTTTGTAGGTGGTCGCTAACGATTCTAGCATTGTGCGGAGGAACTCCGTCTTGTTGCCACCACATTTCTTGACGTTCAGGAATATCTTCTAGCAAATCGGGAAGTATGTTTTCTAAAAAATCTAAATATCGAACACCTGTTAGAGTGCCGTTAAAAAAGTAAGGACCTATAACACGGCCATTAAATAAACCGCACGACACATTTACACCCCAAATATTTTGAAATCTTGTTTCCATCATCCAATGTGGGTTCACGGGAGACCAATAATTTGAATTGTGACGGTTGACTACACCATTATTGTGAAATCTAGCCTCATCGCTCCACAATATTTTTGATAAAAAAAGTGGATCATCATTCTTGCAATAAAATCAAGACGTCTTTGGTCATCACCAGGTTGTAATCCTTGAACTAAGTTAAAATCTTTTAAAATTCTATGAACCGAACTTCTTGAAATACCACTTTCATTGGCGAGGGTTCTAATAGACACCTTGGGATTGAAATTTTGGTCACATCTTACTGTGCGTTCAATTGTACCTCGTTTATTATTTGGAAAATGTCCCTGTCTAAGTGAGCGTTCCAAATTCTTAAAAGTTGCTTCACTTAATGTTTCGATTTGGAAACCTTTCTTTATATAATTGTCGAGAAACTCTCTTATTTTTCAGGCATTTTCCATAAATCAGTATCATATCAACGTATTCTTCAGGCGGAAATAAATTAGGCATATTGAAATGTTATACACAATTACAACACGTATAATTATTACTGGTCTAATACTTTTATTCCAAACGTCAAGAATAATAATTGTTGATCTGACAGGTCAAATCATGGCAACCTGGATTAAGGGCGATATGCAAGACGTAAAATAACCGCAAAAGTTTTTCAAATATTGTGACTTTATTATAAGAGAGGTATACCCAAAAAGCTCAGCAGGTTGGTGAGAATGACTCTACAAAACACATGTAACAAAATCTTATTGGAAGGGCAAACATCAAAGCAATTTGAAGTAGAAAAAGGTCTAAGACAAGGTGATCCATTGTCCACGACATTATTTAATATAGTATTGGAAATATTCTTAAGAGAAAACTCGATAAGTACAAATGGACTAATTTACAACAACAAACACCAATGTCTGACATATGCTGATGATCTAGTTCTAATGACGAGAACACAAAACGAACTAGAGAGAATATTTAAATTACTGGAGAAAAAAGCAAAGGAATATGGCCTGGTAATTAATGAAAAGAAAACTAAGTACATGGTAATGGGAGATAAAAATACGGACTTAAATATAAAATGCGATGGTTGCACCTATATATTTGGGAAAGTGGAACAACTAGAATACTTAGGAGTAGTCTTAACAGCAGAAGGAAGTGAAGAAAAAGAAATAGAGAAAAGAATATCCAAAGGTAGTAAGGCAGCAGGAATATTTTCAAACATATTAAAAGCAAAAAATGTATCCAGAGGGGCTAAGATTAGAATATATCAAACAATATTAAGACCATCAGTAACATATGCCTGTGAAACATGGGTTATGAATAAAAAGGAAGTGGACAGACTAGAAATATGGGAGAGGAAAATGTTGAGAAAAATATTTGGAGGAGTAAAAACAGAGGAGAACGAATGGAGAAGAAGAGCTAATAACGAATTGCTAGCGTTATACAAAAAACCAACGATAACAAACATAATAAGAGCACAGAGGGCCAGATGGTTGGGACTTATTAGCGGAATGACAGAAGACAGATGGGTTAAGAGAGTTCTAATGGGTGGAACAGGTAGCAAAAGGAGAAGGGGCAGACCTAGAACAAAATGGCTGGATGCAGTAAAAGATGATCTGAAAAAAGTAGGAGTACAGAACTGGCAAAGCGAAACATTAAATAGAAGAAAATGGAGAGAAAAAAATTGAAGACAAGGGCCACTAAGGACCTGTAGAACTGATATATCGTCGACCCGGAAAAAGAGTGTCACATGTGCGAAAAAAGCAAATTCCATATTATTGGTGCGATGTTTCAAAAATGTTGTCTAGTTTTACAGGAAAAAGTGTCACATCTCAACTTTCTCATACAGACACTGGGAGCACTTATGACCCCCCCTCTAAGTAACAAAATCGCGCCTTTATTGGGAGCGGCAACGACCTATCTTCAGTTGCGCTTTGAGTTTCATCGGCGAAGGCTGGTTGTGCGGAGAAAGAGAGTAACATTTGTTGATGTAGGTGTTTCGTTTAAAGAAGAGTGCTTCATTTGTTGGTTAGAACTTTTTAGAACGGAAATGTGAGTATATATTGACCTATTATTTTTTGCACAAAATAGTTCCATTTGCAAATAAATACTTGACTATTCCTGCTTTTTGTTACATCTGTCCAATGAGACGGTCTTTTCCCCAAGATATATGAAATGCTTGGTCACATCTGCACATGCGACAGTATTTACTTGAAAATCACATAAATATTAGGATATATTAGTTCAATAATGCAGATGGAACAGTTTTGCACTGAAATCATTTTGCACTTTTACAGACAATGTTTATACACTTCCATTATTTTCGTCATTGTTTTTAGGAATCCAGGGAAATCTGAACGATGTCTCTCAAGAGGGGCGTTGATATTGAAATTGGCCAAAGAAAAAAACCAAGACGAAAGCAATATTACAGAACCAGAATCTCATGAAAACTTGACCAGACATCCTTTGTTGGGAAGAGAAGCATCTGAACGACGTTCAGAAGGTTCAGAGAATATTATTCTTCATGGTAAATTAATAGGTATTTCGCAGTGGTGTTTTCATGACCAACTTTTTTTATTTACAGAAAATATCCCAACGATTATTTCTGCTGTGGACTTCGATAAACATTCTCAAAATTTGAACATTTCACAACAAAACTTGGTCATTGCTTCAACGAGCGCCGGTTCTTCGAAAGGTAAATACATCACAATTATTTTACATTGTTTCAAAATTCAGCCTGAAATTAGAATAATTTGAAGATAGACAAGTTTTGGTAAAATTTTGGCAAATTCATTTTGTTTTTCAGACCATAGTGATTCGTCAGATTCCGACGACAGTGATTGATTCAACAGACTCCGACGACAGTGAACAACATAATCAGCAAACTGCGGATATTTTAGATGCTTTGAATTCTGATGATACAGTCGGCGATCCTGATTACTCTGTTTCATCTGATGAAGCAAGCGAGAAAGAAAATGATGGTTTCAATCATCAGTCAAGAAAACGAAAAGTGTTAAACAAGTGTCGTCGACCAGAAAAGAAAGTGAGAAAACGAACAAGAAATATTGAGAATTGGAGAAGAAATGTCTTAAAATCTAACAGGAATAGCGGAAAAAGCTACAAGTCTGGACAAGTTAAAAAAGTAGCAAATAGTTAGGTGAAAATTGGGGATGTAGAAAGACCTGCTAGAAAGATGCTACCACCATGCTCCAAGTGCAGGTTTAAATGCACAACCAAAATATCTGAAGATGAAAGAAAACATCTCTTTGAGGAATATTGGAAGATGGGATGTCTTCAGCGACAAAGAGCCTTTCTGTCACATAATATAACTACTATACAACCCACTTACAGAAGGGTGAAACTGGAAGGCGAACCTCGTTCACTCAATAGTGCCTTCTATTTCGAGATTGATGGTGTGAAGAAAAGGGTTTGTAAATTATTCTTCACATCAACTTTGGGCATAAGTCCAAGAGTTGTAAGAACCGTTATTCATAAAAGAAAAGATACTAACATTACCGGAATTGTTGCAACTGATGGAAGAGGCAGGCACTCTAACCACAGGAAAGTACCTGAAGCTTTGAAAATCGAAGTTAGGAATCACATTAACGCTATACCACGTATTGAAAGTCACTACTGTCGATCGACAACTTCTAAAGAGTATATAGAAGGGGGAAAAACAATAACAGATTTATACAATGACTATAAGCAAATTCAAGAGGAAACAAAATTACCTTTCGTTAACTACATGATGTTCAACGATATTTTTTCTCGGGAATTCAATATTACGTTTTTTCAGCCAAAAAAGGATCAATGCGTGACATGTGTCAGTTATGATAACGCTAATGATAATGAAAAACTTGCCATGAGAGATGTATACGAAAATCGTCATGAAGAAAAAGAACTATCACGAAGAGAAAAAGAAAACGACAAAAATAGTAACAATCCTACAATAATTTATGATCTACAGGCTGTTATGTCATGTCCAAACGGCAATGTGTCATCCTTTTATTATATCTCTAAGGTAAATGTTCATAATCTGACCATGTACAATATTAAAAATAAAGAAGTCACTTGTTACGTCTGGCATGAGGGGGAAGCACATCGGGGCTCTAATGAGATAGGTTCTTGCGTGTGGAATTACTTAGAAAGTTTGAACGCAAAAATTTTAGCGTCTGTAGATGAAGATAAAACAGCGGACGTGATATTTTACTCAGACAACTGTGGAGGACATCAAAAAAACCGTTTTATGTTTTCTTTGTATCTTCATGCTGTAAATACTTTTCCAGCTATAAAATCCACACATAAATTTTTAGTGGTGGGACATACCCAAAATGAAGGAGACCATGTTCACTCACAGATTGAGAGAAATATTCAAAAAAATCGAAAAGCTTTTCCAATATTTATTCCTGAAACATATTTCACCCTAATAAGAACTGCAAGGAAAACCGGACAACGATACTCGCTCATAGAATTTGACCACAAAAGTGTATACGATTTGAAAGATTTAAGCAACCAAATTGGAATGGAGGAACAAAAACCAATAACGAATACTGATGGCGAACAGGTCAAAACAGGTAAAAAATTTATATTGTTCAATTCAGGAAAGAATGTCCCACCATGTTCTTTTATAAAACCTCCTATAAAGATGACAGTTTCAAAAGTGTGGACTTGAAGAAAACTGAACCAGCCAAAACAAGATCAAAAAAATCTGCAGGAGACGGATTTTCAAATATTTCATTAAAGAGATAATAAAATTGGAATATCTGAAGCTAAGAAAAAAGGAATTTTATCATTATTCAAAAAAGGAGTTATACCAACCTACTATTTGGACTTTTTCAATAATTTATAAAAATATTTAGGTCTGAATAAAACATGGGCTACTTTTCCAGATGAATCGTCTGTACTTATAGAAATTCTTATTTTTCGGATATTTTTGGTATGATTGTTTTATTTTTTGTATCGCCTCCAGTGATTGGCTTTTAGAATCCATTTCATTACTTTTATTTTTCGTTTGTTTGTTTCTAGTCATCATCGACTGCTATTATTTTATAGGGATTTTATCTAGTTTCTAGGAAGAATGTAATTGTTTATTTTTGTTATATTTGGTAATCCCAAGGATTGTAGATATTTTTTTTTTAATTAAAACCCAATATTTTGAACAAAAAAATTGTTTTTCTATTATTCTCACCCATATGCTCGTTAATGTGCCACTCTTTTAAAAAATATTAATTTCAACTGAAATGGATTTTTAAGAGCAAGAGCGACATATGACATTATTATCTCAAAACTCGGACATTGAAAAAAAAATATTTCTCGTCAAATATCATAATTCTTCGGTTCTGATGTGATACAAATATTTTTTTCTACATATTGCTTACAGAAATTACAAAAAAAAAATTCGAATTTTCAAATGCCTCTCCTGTAAAATTGACAAATTTGCACTTATGACACTCTTTTTCCACGTCGACGATATATATATATATATAAAACCAGAAATATTGGGGAAACGGCAAGTTTATAAAATATATATATATCACAAGAACCTTGTACTATTAACAAGAAGAGTGACCATAAGAATCTCAGTGATATTTATCACTACTTACTATCAATGGATCACAATAATAACATTTCAAATTTCAATTCTTAATTAATTTTTAAAAAAAAAACTTTTATAATAATTTGACATTATCATAACCTACACTCTCCATTTTTTGACATAATTTTTATAACTTATTAGAAGGAAAAAAATGAAATTGTTTATCTGTCATAATGACAATATTTCAATATTTTTTAAAAAATTAAAATACCAATTTTAGCATTTAATATATATTTACCATTTTATATCAATCCTCAATTTACTGTAACTTGATAATGGAAATAAAAGTTTCCGAAAGCTTGTTAAATTAGTAAGAAGAGTTCACTTTTATAAACTTGCCGTTTCCCCAATATTTCTGGTTTTATACCTAATTAGTCGGCAAAGACTATTCTATATATATATATATATATATATATATACAGGGTTGGGATAAAGTATGGAACCAAGTAAATATCTTTTAAACGAAAAGAACGATATTTATGAAAATTTGTAGGTAAGTGCAATGGAACAAAATGCATCTGATGTATATTTTTTTGTTAATAATATACTTCCGGCTTAACCGGAAATGCCATCAACTTCTTTAATTTAAATGGGACACCCTATATATTTTTACAGATTTTGAAAGAGCTTGTTATTTTGAATTCATAGATACTGAGATTAGTGTAAAAAAAATTGTAAAAACGAGGAATATAGCACTTTAATCAACCTCCTTTAAGTTTTTTGCATTAGAGCAAAAAACTATTTAGATAAACTAATTGATGTTGTTTGTATGCATAGTAATAAATAAATGAGTACTGTTTAGTACGTCTTTTGTTCTCCAAGTGTCAAATTCTAATTGACGGAAATAAATTTTACAATTTAGAATGGAAAGAGAGCGTATTGAAATTTTAATGATGATCGGTTATGGTGATCGTGTTAGAAATCCTATATCACGCTCAACAGTAACTAAAACATTACAACGTTTTAATACAACTGGGATGGTAAAAAATTTGCTAAAACCTGGAAGACCGCGGACTGCAACGAACGAAACTGTTAAACAAAATATTGCAATCGATTTAGAAGAATCACCTCAAACTTCCACCACAAATTTGGCACTAAACCATAGATATATATCTATGCACTAAACCATGGTATCAGTCGACGTTCTGTAGGAAAGATATTAAAAAGTGAAAAGTATCATCCGTATAAGGTACAGTTGGTTCAAGAATTGTCAGACGATGATTTTGACCGACGGCTAGAATTTTGCGAACGGCTAATGGACATCTGTAATGTCGACGATAATTTTGCTTCTAACATAGTTTTTTCCGATGAGGCAACTTTTTGTTTAAATGGAACAGTCAATCGCCATAACTCAAGGTATTGGTCAAATGAGAATCCTCATTGGATTCATGAAGCACATACCCAGCATCCACAGAAGTTAAATGTTTGGATGGGAATTGTCGAAAATAGGCTTATAGGCCCATTTTTTATCGACGGAAACTTGAATGGTGACAAGTATTTGGATCTACTAAATAACGAAATTATTCCAGCACTTCAACAGAATGGGCAATTACCACAAAATGTTTGGTTTCAACAAGATGGAGCACCTCCCCACTATGATAGACGGGTTAGGGATCTTCTGGATGCAAATTTTCCAAATCGATGGATTGGACGTAGAGGATTCATAGAGTGGCCTGCTCGTTCTCCGAATCTTAGCCCGTTAGATTTTTTTCTTTGGGGTTATCTAAAATCACGTATTTACGTTAGACGACCAACAAACTTAGAGGAATTGAGACAAAGAATTATTGATGAATGTGAACTAATACGTGGAGAAGTCTTGGAAAGAGTGACTCAAGAATTTGTTAATAGGATGGCATATTGTCAGCAAGTAAACGGCGAGCATTTTGAACATTTGAAGTAATTTTGTTTCTCATTATTCTAAAATAATGAAATGTACACCTATTGTACAACTAACAGTGAGTTATTCCTCGTTTTTACACATTTTTTTACACTAAACTCAGTATGTTTGAATTCAAAACAACAAGGTCTTTCAAAATCTGTAAAATTATATAGGGTGTCCCATTTAAATTAAAGAAGTTGATGGCATTTCCGGTTAAACCGCAAGAATATTATTAACAAAAAATGTACATCAGATGCATTTTGTTCCATTGCACTTACCTGCAAATTTTCATAAATATCGTTCTTTTCGTTTAAAAGATATTTACTTGGTTCCATACTTCATCCCAACCCTGTATATATACATATATATATAAAACCAGAAATATTGGGGAAACGGCAGGTTTATAAAAGTGAACTCTTATTCAAAAATTAATTTTTTTAAAAAAACTTTTATAATAATTTGACATTATCATAACCTACACTCTCCATTTTTTGACATAATTTTTATAACTTATTAGAAGGAAAAAAATGAAATTGTTTATCTGTCATAATGACAATATTTCAATATTTTTAAAAAAATTCAAATACCAATTTTAGCATTTAATATATATTTACCATTTTATATCAATCCTCAATTTACTGTAACTTGATAATGGAAATAAAAGTTTCCGAAAGCTTGTTAAATTAGTAAGAAGAGTTCACTTTTATAAACTTGCCGTTTCCCCAAAATTTCTGGTTTTATACCTTATTAGTCGGCAAAGACTATCCTATATATACATATATATATATATATATATATTAGACTGTTACAAAAAAATTATTTTTCTTAATTATATCGAAAATATTGTTGGAAATGATAAAAAAAATACTGTGAAAGTTTAAGCTCTTAATATTAATATTAAGAGGTGCCGCATCGCAAATTTCGATTTTCCATTTAAATAACATGGGAACAATATTCTCTTGCACTTTTGAATTTTATAGCTCACGTTGGTGACAATACTTCGAAATGACCAAGGTGTATTCTTGTAGGAAATTTAACGCTCTACAAAAAAGGTCTCTTACGATTTTTTTATATATTTATTAAAAGTTAGGTGCTGTAACTAAGGGATGAATATTTAGGGGATGATTTTTTTCTACACCATATTAAAGTGTATTAGAAATGGAATAGATCAGTTTTTGTCCAATTCGAAAATCTCTATCCGTTTAAGAGATATAGCCTGGATAAATTAGTCTGGGACACCCGGTATAATACAATAACATTGTTTTATTCTTTATTAAATAATAAACTACGTATTCAGAATGGAAAACAGTAAAGATGGAAAATGCACATTTACATTCTTTACTCTCAGTTTAGGCTTTATTGAAGAAAAATAATATAAAATCGATTTGAGGAGCTTCCAATATTTACATTTAAAACTTTCAACTCTACTAGATAATACCTTTGGAACCGATCTTGACTACTAGTATAGCGGAATTAACTATAGATCGTTTGATCGAAAGTTAGCTACTATCTATATAACTTTGAGAATCAATATCCAATGCGGCCTTTTTCTCTGGTACAGATATCGTTTGTTTCATTTCATGTCCACAGAGTCTATTAATATTTATTTTAATGCACATTATTTTGTCTCGATTCTGGTTTACCGATTGCCAAAAAATGTTAAGCGTAAATTATTTCCATTATCTAATACGTGGCTTGAAAATAGAAAACAGCAAAAGTGGTTATAATGTTTTTTAGTTTGGGTAATTCGATGACGCACATTAAAAACTGGCAATATTCGGAATCGGGTCCAAATTTTTTGGCAAACGCCCTAAATATTATGTAATTCACAAAATATTCTCTAAATATTATAAAACCTTGTAATTAAATGAAATAAATAATAACACTATAGTACAACAATTTTCAATTGATGGTGACTGATCTACAAATTGAACTGAGGACTAACGGCAACAATGTTAAATCTCAGAACTAAGTTTTT
The DNA here is from genome assembly GCA_947563755.1 of Lochmaea crataegi. NCBI lineage: Eukaryota > Metazoa > Arthropoda > Insecta > Coleoptera > Chrysomelidae > Lochmaea > Lochmaea crataegi. The sequence continues at coordinate 30,408,900 of OX387422.1, read as the reverse complement.
ACCGGCACTTACCAGGGCTATTTTTATTGTTTATGCGCTTCGCCAATGTGGATAAGTGAAAAGTAAAATGATTCCATAAAGATGTTGCCAATGAATCACCATGAATTGAAAATTGTTATACTATAGTAGTGGTTTTGGTCTGGCGGCTTTTTTGCTGTAGAAAGTTTCATTGTGAAAGTTAACTACAACTATTTGACATTTTTCTATACATTCCATTATATTAATGTTTTTATAATTGAGAAAAGCTTAGAAAATTGAATTGTATAAAATGTTCAAAAATAGATATTATTTTAACTATCAATAAACTTGAAACAAAAAAATATCTTATTTCCTCTCTTTCCTTTTAAAATTCCCAATTCCCTTATATGGAATGATATGAATGGAAAAATTCTGAAGATGTGTGGCACATATAAAAACAGCATATAGGGATATTCTAATGCCAATAGACAAAGAAGAAAGTTCTTAAATACCTCTGCATTTCGATTATTGATAGACAAAGAGATCATGTATAAATTATTTGAAACTGCAATTGACTTTTTAAAAAAGTCGACGTAATCGGTCGGAAAACTCTAACGATAAAGAGAGGCGACATTCACATAAGGCGACTCAGGGTCTGGATCTTCACCTAAATTAGGTTGTGGTGAGACCATCGTCGAAGGAAGTCAGGAACGGCAAAGTTAAACTGGACGCCAACTTATTTTTTATTTCCCTCTCAAATAAGTAAAAAGAGTCAGGGGATAAGAAAAATCCATTGTGTTGTTTGGGGAATTAAAATATTTATTTCTATTTATTTGAGGTCACCTATAATACGCCTCGCGACGTACTTTTATGGCAGTGAAGTAATGATGTGAGCTGGTAATGGTTGATGGAGAGGTACTTTCCTTTTTCTCTTCTAGTTTCTTGGGATATCCATGGTTGAGAGAATCACCATGTCTTCTTCTCGGAAACTTGTCTCAGGAAATTCTTGGGTTAATTGCCAGATTAACTATAAGGTTATATATAAGATAACCGGTTTCAGACATAACAAAGTGCTCCACCGTTCCAGACAGAACAAAGTGCATTCACATGAATGCACTTTTTAAAGATAAGATAAGATTTTGCTTTTGATTTTGCACATGTTCACAGGAAAGAAGAACGAAACCTCTTTGCTCCTGTTTAAATACACGAAATCATATGAACGATAATGGACTTACGTCTCATATTCATGTCAAGCTCATACGATTTGACCAGGAAAAGAATTTACATTTCAATAGTTGATGGGAGTTTCTGCTCAATGGAATTGATTCAGCCGGAACTGGTTTTAATATTTTATTAATTGAAACACTATGACAAAAATCAATTACAACTTTCAATGTGACAATCTATTAATGATTTGTACATGCTACTCAACTAATATCTATATAAATAAACTAGAAACCAATGGATACATTATTTACCATTGCAACCAATGGAAGGCGCTCTACGCACTTTTCTCAACACCCCCCCTCAATGGTAAATTTAAATATATATATTTTTTAATTTAAATTACATTGACGACAAAAATTATTAAACGAATGCAAAGATAAAGGTTTTGTAAAGAAGTCTGCAATTTGTGAACTGGTTGGGATATATTTTAAAATTACAATCTTATCTTTTACTTTTTCTCTAATAAAGTGGTAGCGAATATCCACATGCTTTAAACGCTTATGAAATTCCGGATTTTTACATAGTTTTATGGCAGACTGGTTATCTTCAAAGATAACTACAGTTGCAAAATCATTATTAATAATTTTAAGATCAAAAATTAAACTCCTGAGCCAACAGGCTTCACTTATGGCTAAACTCAAAGCTACGTACTCAGCTTCAGTGGACGAAAGTGCAACAGTGGCCTGTTTTCGAGAAGACCAGCTGATAGTATTTCCAAAAATTTTAAATATATACCCTGAAGTGGATTTCCTGTCGATCCGATCACCCGCCCAGTCTGAGTCTGCATATCCTTCAATTAAATTTTTAAAATTATTTTTTTGAAAAACCAAAGACTTTTTTAATGAGCCCTGTACATACCTCAAAACTCTTTTTATTGCCAACCATAATTGATGACTAGCACATGATTGGTACCGACTCAAAATACCTATTGAAATACATAAATCAGGCCTTGAGCACAGCATTGGATACATTAGAGAGCCAATTGCTCTGCGACATTGATTTTCGATATCTTTGTTTTCTGATTTTTCACGTTTTAATTCCTCATGTCTGAAATTTATTTCCATAGGTGTATTTGATGGTTTACAATTTTGCATGTTAAATCGTTTTAAAATATTTTCTAAATAGCTTGTTTGATTTATGGTAATTTTATTTTTTGTCAAATCCTGGGTAATCAGCATTCCCAAAAAATGTCTGATGTGCCCCAAATCTTTCATTTTGAAATTTTGGTTCAAAATTTGTTTAATTTCTTCAATTTCCAAATTATTTGACCCAGCTAACAACAAGTCATCTACATAAATTAGGAGGAAAACTTTTGAGAAATCTGTTATTTTAGTGTAAATACAGTATTCGTTTTCTGATCTGACAAAATTTAAACTTAACATTAAATCATTGAACTTTTTATACCAATTTTTAGGTGACGCTTTTAAACCATACAAGGATTTCTTTAGCTTTGCAACTTTTCCTTCACATTCGCCAAAACCTTCTGGCAACAAAATATAAACATCGTCACTTATATCTCCATTTAAAAAAGGCACTGCAAACATCAAGCTGATGAACCTGATAGTTAAAATTATTGCACAAAGCTAGAAAAATCCTTACTGAAGGTAATTTGGCAACAGGGCTGTAAATATCTGAATTGTACGTACCACTCTGTTGAAAACCCCTTGCTACTAACCTAGCCTTATATTTTGAAACATTTCCCTTTTCATCTTTCTTCCTTTTAAATACCCACTTACATTCAATCACTTTATTTTTAATTTCCTCTTCACTCACAAGAAACCACGTTTCATTTTCTTCTAGCGCACTAATTTCTGCTTTAATAGCTTCTTGCCATTTTTCACATTCACTACTCGCTAGCGCATCCTCGTAGCATAAACACTCTATTTCTTCATCACTCATTGATACTAAAACGATGTCTAAATCCATTTCATATTCGTCATATCTTGGGTTTCGTTTTCTTTCTCTTCTCAAATTATATATATTGCTTACTATTTCATCGTTAACCTCTGAATCAGTTTCTTCTGGATCTACATACACACTGTCACTACTGCCATCATTTTCATTATCATTTTCAGGATTTTCAAGATTATCCTCTGGATTTTCACCATTTTCATAATTTTGTATATATTCTATGTCATTTTCTTGTGCATTTGGGATTAAAATATCTTCAGTTATTTGCTTACTCTTTTCTGGCAAAAAAATGACATCTCTGAGTATTTCCACTCTGTGTTTTCCAGGGATATACACCCTGTATCCTTTAACATCTTCTCCGTAGCCTAAAAATATCCCTTGTTTGTTCTTTGGGTCCCATTTCAATCTTGTCTCTTTGGGAACATGCACCGACACAGTAGTACCAAAAACTTTAAGCTTATGCATGTCGAAAATCTTTTTATGCCACAGCTCATATGGACTTTGTAACTTTTGAGGGCTTGGACCAGTTCTGTTTAAAATGTATGCAACAGTGTTAACAGCTTCCGCCCAAAAAGTTTTGTCCAACTTTTCAGTACTATTTAGTAGTGTTCTTGCGGCTTCGACTAACGTTCGGTTTTCCCTTTCAGCTCTTCCGTTATGTTCTGGTGTATAGACAACAGTTCTTTGGTGCCGGATGCCTTTGCTTTCTAAAATTTCCTTGACTTGTTTGTTTGTAAATTCTAAACCATTATCTGATCTAAAAACTTTTATTTTATATCCTGTTTCTCTTTCTGCTAAATTTATGAATTTTTCTATGCAGGTTTTAACTTCTGATTTGTGTTTTATGAAGTATAAACTTCTATAATTTGAGAAGTCATCCTTGAAGAGTAAAAAATATCGGGAGCCTCCAAGTGAAGTTGTTTCCATAGGTCCACATAAGTCTGCGTGTACTAATTTCAGTGGAGCGGTGGCTCTTGACTCACTATTTTCAAAACTTGAACGATGTTGCTTCCCTGCAAGGCACGGTTCACACACGAAATCTTCCTCACATTCAGTGAACTCAACATTATTTCTCTTCAAAAACTGCCTAATATGCTTCATATTCTGATGACCTAACTTGTTATGCCACTCTTTTATACTATCTACGGTTTTTACCTTGTTACATTCATATATTATTCGGTCAGTGACCTCTACGTAGCTGTTCTTCGTATCTAATCCAAGATCGCTTTCAAAATCTCTGGCAAAACAGGTGGAAGGATTATATTCTTCATTTTCTGATGTGAAGTGCATTTTATAGAGCTTATTTTCCCTGGTAGCTAGTGCTTTCACATTACCATTGTTGTCAACAAATTGGCATTTTTCATTGTCTGACAACATATAATAGCCTTTGTCTAGTGCACACCCTGCTGAAAATAGGTTAAATTTTAAGCCTGGTACAAAAAGTACATCGGAGAGGGTGGTTTTAATTAATTTGTTACCATTGTAGGCCCACAAAGAAATTTTTCCAATGCCTTCCACTTCCAACTTTTGTCCATTTCCGACTTGTACCATTTTGTTTATTTTAAGTTTGTTTATGGTTTCGAAACGGTTTTTGTCCCAGCACATATGCTCACTGGCACCAGAGTCTAAGCACCAGTCACCTATTCTTAATTTATTTAATTTTCGGTTTGAACAAGCTAGAAAAGCGTTTGTATCTGATTCTTCTTTTTTCGTACTTGTAGCTACCTTTCCTTTTTTTAACCAGCACATTTCCACTGTATGATTTCGCTTTTTGCAGTAAATACAAAATTTTTTATTATTCCTGGTTTCTGTATGTTCAGATTTATTTGCGTTTTTATGTCTGAAATAGCAATTTTTGGCTAAATGTCCTACTTTAGAACAAATATGGCAACGTAACTTCTTTTGATTTTTATTTTCTGTTATCGTACCAAGAGCAGTTGAAACTTCTTGAGACTTGCACCTCTCTTCTTCTAACAACAGCCTCGACGTTAACTCTTCCAACGTTTGATTATCTGAAGGAACAGACTCCCACGCGGAACGAAAATGTTTATATTTCTCGGGTAGAGACATCAATATTTTTGTCATAATCATTCTGTCTGATAGGGTTTCTCCTGCTGTTTTTAATTTGGTTTTTATTTCCTCAACTTGAGAGATAAAATCTGACACCGAGTTGTGGAATTGCAATAAGAAAAAAACGCTGCTGCAATAAATGAACACTCACCGCTGATTCCTTGTCGTACACAGTTTTGAGCTTTTGCCACATATCTTTTGAGGTTTCGCAGGATAAAATATGAGTCATGGGTCCCTGTTCCATTCTGGTTACTATCAATTCTTGTGCCTTAGCATCGTCTTTTAGCCATTTTACCAGGTTGTCGCCTGTTTGCGAGGGTCTAGGTCTGGAGCCTTCAACTATGTCAAAAATGCCTCGTCCCTTCAATATTATTGTGGTTTGCAATTTCCATACTGGCCAATTTTCACCAGTTAATTTTAAGGTCGCGTTATTATTATCGCTCATTTTTCGGTTTTATTTTATTTTTCTTGAATCACTTCCTTCCCGAAAAATCTATTTTTTAATACGTCAAAAAATTTATTATGTCACCTTTTTTTTTCGACTTCGCCAACAAACAGTTCCGTTTTTATTTTATGCGTGTCCCTGGGCCCATAACCTGATGGGATTTTCTGCTCAATGGAATTGATTCAGCCGGAACTGGTTTTAATATTTTATTAATTGAAACACTATGACAAAAATCAATTACAACTTTCAATGTGACAATCTATTAATGATTTGTACATGCTACTCAACTAATATCTATATAAATAAACTAGAAACCAATGGATACATTATTTACCATTGCAACCAATGGAAGGCGCTCTACGCACTTTTCTCAACAATAGTGAATTCTTAATTCACATTTAATTAAAATACAGAAGAAGAATTTAGAACGATGTCGAAGTGGGGACTAACAAATAGCAGTGGCTATTTTCACCACAGACGGACTCTTATCGACAGTAAATGTATTCAGCCTCGAAACATTTCTCGGTGTTGGGCATGAGAAAAGAATAGCTATTCGCCCCCCATACGACACTTAATAATCGTTCTAAATTAACGTAACAATCACAAAACATTCAGACGCAGAAAGTGCCAGAAAAGTCAGTCGGTGCAAAAAAAATATTCTCCTGAATTGTTACTCCTTAAAATTAATATTTTTAAAGATGAGGACATCTTGTTATCTTGCCTTTACAGATACAATTCAACTATCAAGTTATCTGGGATTTTACTCTTCCCTATCTCAAAGAACATGTGCAGATAACTCAATGATTGTATATTCAGTTATTAATTAATTTCCTTATAAAACAGAGAAATAATGTTCAAGATTAAACAGCGATATTTACTATTAATCTTAGCCGCCAGTATATGTGTTTATATGTATCCTCATGAAAATCTAAGTATTTTATCTGAAAAGTAAGTACGTTTTTAAGCAATATTCGATAAACCTTGGATATAGTACCGATGATTTATCAAATAGCATAAGTACTTCGCAAATAAATTGATAATACTAATAAATTGATATTATCGATTGTACTCATAACGTTATAACTTAAACTTTATAAGACTATTCATCAATAAAAAATTATGAAATTGTATAATATACATGGTTATATTTCATACCGTCCAGAATTGAAAATAAAAATTTGTATACATCAAAATGGTGATAGAACAAATAGGAAAATTTCAGGACAATAATGAGTCTAAGTTCAGAGTATTTTTTTCGAAAATAATCTATCTAATAACTTGTTCGTAGATGAAAAGTGTAGAGATCGAGAGCCAAATATATACTGACTTGTGTGGATTATACACAATCAAAAAACATTTTTTTCAGCCGATCAAGTCGGGAGAGTTGTAGGTAGTTGTTGTATTTATGTTAATGAATATTGAATATACTTTTAAAGATTTTGTCATTATGTCCGAAAATGTTTCTGATTTTTATTATGAGGATTTATTTTTGTCTTTCGCATCCACACACTTAAAGTTAAATTTCGCCTTGGCCTGTATTTACAGACCAGGTTATAGTACTGTAATGTTTTTGTTATTTATTTAAATAGTTTTTACTTGTGGGATAAAAGTATACACACTTTACTTAATGTCTACTCATTTATGTACACTCGGTATATTCGTTCTAATTTATTTTTACCACATGAACATTATACTATTCATTCGCTGTCCTAATACTAAGAACTTCTGTGAACTAACTCTGTTATAACTTTTCATTAACTGTGTTTACCAACTAGTTGTCTTTGTTTTACTAATTGTCAGCTCACTCAAAAACCCGCGTATATATAGTCTTGATCAATTCCGGAAAATTCTTGAATTTTCCACGCTCGTCGAAAGCGCATTTGCCAAAATTTATAGTCGAGAGACAGGGCCGGCTTTGAGTTGGTGACCTCGCAACATTGCCCCATCCTTAATAGAAAGTTCCTTCTGGAACTTCTGTATAGCCGGGACTGGATGTTTAAATTGGCAACTGGACCCATTCCTACACTTTCCGGTCGTATGGAAATAGCAGGGCACTGTCTTCATTGATATAGTATAGCTGAAGATTAATATGTGGTGACTTGTATCTTCGAAGATCACTTCCATCATATTCCTGATGACTCGCCAATCCAACTGGTTGCTCTCTATCTTAGACATAGCTAGTATCTTCACGTTGGACTCCAGCACATGGTCTCGAAGGCTACGTAACGCTTCCCACACATTCCGGTAGGAGGATCGATCTTGAAATCGTTCTTTGTAACCAGGTAGAAAATGTACCGTGAATTGTGTTTGTGTCTCAGTGTCTTGCCAGGGGTTGGAATCTGTTCTGCAAGTTTTTCTGAATGCCCAAACTTCTTTCGAAAGACGGTTGCCAAACCTTGTGCGTTTTTTATACTGGCGGGGGTTGTGTGCCAGAGAATAATCTTACGGGAGCGTGAACAAATCTTGTGGTTGCTCTGTAGTGACTCCAAATCTAGCTACACTGGTACCTCCATATGCGCCCATCAATTCTTCAAAGGCAGGATCAGGATCTTCCCGGATATGGTTCACTCCTTTCTCCTTCGAATGGCGCTATTCGGTTTTGGTGGACTACTTTCGGCTTACCATTGAGGATCTTGCTTATGCGATAGATGACGTCATTGATGCTCTTCCTGATTAAGTACGGACCCTCCCACGATTTTTGTTTTGGGGAAAAGCCTTTTCTCCTCGTCGGATTGTGTAACCATACTTTATCCCCTTCTTTGAAGGTGCCTTCTGTAGCCTGCGTGTCGTACCGTTTTTTCATTCTGTCGCTGGCAACTTGAAGATTCGTTCGGACCAATTCGTGCCCATCGCCCATTCTATTTCTTAACTGGATCACGTGATCTTCTCCAGCTAGATAACCAAATTCCTGGTCACAAGGATACTGGTCCCAATCTCTCTGGTGGCTGGAAACTACTTTGGACAGGTATTTTCCAATGGTCCTGTTCATTCTCTCGACCATTCCATCTGACTGTGGATGCAACGCCGTTGTCCTGGTCTTCTTCATTCCCAGCTTGTCACAAATTTCCTGGAATACATGGCTTACGAAATTTCTTCTCTGGTCGCTGTTAACTTCCAAGGGCACAATACATCCGCGTCAGTTGTGGCCTCTTGATTCGGGATCGCGTAAACTTCTACCCACTTTGTGAAATAATCCATCACCACCAGAATGTATTTACCACCATTTTCTGTCGTCGGAAATGGTCCAGCGATGTCTAAAGCAATCCTTTCGAATGGTCCTCCAACATTATACTGTTTCATGGGTGCCTCTCTTGCGATGTGGTCCATTACTCGTAGCACAAGTCCGTCTGGTGGAATAAAATTATAAACACTACTATGGCTAATTACTATTGATTTATTTATAGAAGCACACACACTATTAAACTTAATTTATATACACACTTTACTTAATGTTAACTAATTTATATACATTCGGTACATTAGTTCTAATTTATTTTTACCACTTGAATATTATACTATTCATTCACTGCCCGATTATTAAGAACTTCTGTGAACTAACTCTGTTACGATTGCAAGCGATCAAGATCTTTACAGAAAATGGTAACAGTATTCTAAAAAATTTAAATATTCATTGTATTTGGTGACTTTAATTTGAGCAATATTTCCTGGCCATTGAGTGCTCGATTTCCACATGACGTTTATTCTCAGAAGTATATTAATTTTCTTGAAGGTGCAGGACTTCAACAGCTGGTGATGGAACCCACTCGCTTCCGTATTAATCCTCTACTCTTGATTTGGTTTTAACTACTGATCCTTACTGTGTATCTACCTTGGATCTACTACCTCCAATTGGTAAATCTGACCATGCAGTTATCTCTGCCTCTATACAAGTAATAAAACCAAGACATGTTATCAATCAAACTACGGTTAGACAGGGAAAGATTAAATACCAACTCATAAAAAGAGATTTCCTGAATGTTGTTTGGATTAATGAGCTTAACCTTTCAGTGGTCGCGACTGGTCTGTCAGACCCATTGTGATAGATTTATAGCAATATAAATACTTTGGCAACTCTGCGAAATCTCCCATTCCCAGTAACTTCCTAGAATTCCGCATCGTTGTTGAATGTGTGTTCAGTTTTTCGTTTAGTATTGGTTAGTAACAGTTATAAATAACGTTTGATATCCAGACCCGGCGCGACTCTCAACGAATAAGAAAACGGTAAAACAATTTGATTATGCACTTGCCTGCAGTAAATGAAGCTGCAAAAAATGCTAAATCACCACTGCAATGCTGGCAGCTTTTTTTACAGACGAAATGTTATCTTCGACAGTCAAAAATACAAACAAATATATCGATACTATTTCCGGTACATATAAGCGCGAACGGGATGCAAACGGGACGCAAACACACCAACTTAGCAGAAATAAAAGCACTCATAGGATTAGTTATTTTTGTTTTTGAAAATTATATAACCATCTATTTTTGACAAAACTCTCAGCGTCAATATAGTGCTTTTTATGGGTACAGTAGTTTTCTTAAATTGCGCGACTAATTTTGTAACAATTAAAGGCGCGACCACTGAAAGGTTAATGGAAACACAACACACCAATGGGAACACTTTGAAAAGTATTTGAAAAACTCAATAGAAAAGAAATCATACTTCACACATTCAATACGGAACGAAAAAAAGCCTTGGCTAAATATTTGACGGGGAATATTTGACATGATTAAGATTAAGAAATGAAGATGTGTTACCAAATACAATACAGATTATTTCCTTAAGAAATCAATATGGCGAGATTTTATTTCAACCAGAAGATATAAAAGAAAAAATGTTGTCTCAGTTTTACTCAAAAGATGTGTAGATTCAATTAGTCTTAGTTCCTATTTCTATCATCTTACAAATATCATTTCAAACTCGCAATCTACCCACTTCTTGGAAATCATCTAGTGTGACGCCTATATATAAGAAAGATGATAAGCTGGACCCAATAACCTCACATCAGCAATAGTAAAAGTTATGGAATCCATTATTCGTGATAAGCTCATGGAGTTTTTAATCAGAAATGACCGAATTCCGTCGCCTCAACATGGTTTTGTGCCTGGTCGGTCGTGACGAATTTGTTAAAACAGCGGAGTTGCTCAAGGTTCAGTTTTGGGACCGATCTTGTTTTTAGTGTATGTTGCCGATCTCCCTTTACACGTTAAAAGTGATATCTATATATGTTTGCCGATGATACTAAATTATACACAAACCCCAGGCTAAATTCCGGGAAGTCCTTCCAGCGGTGTTTGAGTGGACTGAATTCTGGCTATAACCTCTAAATACGTCAAAGTGGTCAGTGCTGATATATATATATATATATATATAGATAGATATAGATATAGATATGCTCTGTCGACTATTAATTTGGACTGTGCTGTCCAGCAGAAAAATTTGGGTGTTATTATTAACGAACATTTATCTTGGTATAATCACGTAAATTCGGTGTGTATAATAAAGCTAAAACTTTTCCTTTTGTCAAAAACATTTACCAAAATATCTATAAGAAACTTTATGGTACGTACACAAGACCGATTTTAGAATTCGCTGGATCTGTGTTGAGTCGGTAAATAACTCTAATCGTCTCGAAGCCATTCAAAAATAGGCTACACGATTTCCTTACGTCCTCCGTACGAAGAATGAATGAAGTTTTGTTCCAAAGAATGAGGTGCTTTTTGTCTTTTCTGCCTCCTACCGAAGTTGGTTGAATTGGTATAAATTTTCATTTTCCCTGTATTAATATCCTCGTAATTGATAGTTTTTGAGCGTACGTCAAGTTAGAAAAAATATAGAAACTAATGACGACTGAGCTTATCGCATGAATTACCAAGAACAACATCACTTTGGATACACCTTGTATATATTTTTGTTGAAATGATTTGCTAAGCAACTTGTATTATCTACTGATAAATGTAAAATCACGCTCTGAAAATGTAAATTTATCTGAAATATAAAAAAATACGTGCGCTCAAATAATTTTGTGGTGTTTAATTGTGTACATAATCTCCTCAATAGTCCCGAATCAACGGTGAAAATTCAATAAATATCTGTCAATTCCATAATTCTATAACTAGATCAGAGTGAGTAAAATGCATATTTCGTTTTCGAAATGAGATTTTAACTTTTGAACGCGATTTAAATACGTAAAACAATTCTATTGGTCGCTTACAATCGACGTCAAAATGGTGGGAGATGCGAAAAGCTCTCTTCTATACAGCGCGCGGAAAATTTCAGTCGGTTCATACTTTCGTGAAGTGTGTACCTAGTCGAAGGTCTTTACCTAAGCTCTAAAAAGGTAGACAAAAATTTTTTTTAACAAGTTTTCTTCACCCATGCTTTTAAATAAGTGACGAACTAACCATCAATGCTTTTAAAATCAATAAACAGAGGCTTTAGTATAAAGAAAAGTTTTCAACATTTTCAAGCTTTTCAAATCGCGCAAGTATCTCATTGCATTATTTTCATCAAAGTTTAGTTTTAAGATGTATTTAACGATTTGTAGCTTGAGCTTTCCTGGCAAGGTTAACATTTTTCTTATGTAACTGAAAGTTAATAGTTTTTCAGCGTTTGATTACATATTCCCAATGCTTCAAATTCGTGCTATTATCCATTAGAGAAAATTTTTAATCGAAACTATAGTTACGTAACTCATAAACGGCACTAGTAAACTCTCCCCATTTTTATGATGAACTAGCTACATAAAGGTCAAAGGAAATTGTAGATAGTGATTCATGATTCAAATTGCTAAATTGTTTAAACACATCTCTCAACAATTGCACAATTGTATAACAAGAAAAACAATAAAGCCGCTTGAACAGTAGTTTTTATTAAGTAGTTTTAAATAATTTTTAGAAAATGCATAAAGCACCTGAACATTTATTGCCATCCTTCAAACTTTAAACATCAATTTCGCGGTGGTGTTACATAACAATCAAAAATATCATAAAATTTTATATCCTAGTACTTGAAAATAGAAATCGAACATGAATGTTCCAAGTAAAACGTTCGTTCAAATGATTAATATTATTTTTAAACAGATTCGACTATTGACAAATCGCGAATAGATAACATAATTATAATCTAGTCGCTCACAGGTATATTGTTTGCCAAAAAAATTATATGCTCATAAGAATTCATTTAATGTTTTGACACTGTAGCTCTAAATTCATTTGAATTTTGTTAAATAACGTGTTACATTACCTACTTTATTTATTTAATTTTTAAACATTTATTGTAAGCTGAAGCTTAAAATAGTGGATTATTCTAATTTCCTATTGTTCTATAATTATGGTTTTCTTCTTCCAAATTTGCTAATTTTTACTGTCCCCTCTTTGAGTACGTCCATATCGAGGTATGTCTGTATGGCTTTATATAATTTATTCTGTTTTTCCCTTTGATTCTATTACTATTTGGTAATATATTGAAAGCTACTCTTCTTAGTTGTTTTAATCTCTTTTAATTGCTTTAAAGGAAATATTCAGAAAATAAAACCACAATGTTTTTTTGTATTTTTTAATTGAACGTTTCCGTAGCGTTACAGCTACCGTTATTTTTCGGCAGCTTAGCAATTTGAAGTTTAAAACTGCAAAAAATTTCTTGTCAAATTTTTAAGGTCCATTCACAGTAGTAGTCTAATCAAAATATTATTGATTGTCTAGTTGTCGAATTTTTTCGTTAGTGTCAGATAGGGACCAGAATTTAAAAACTTAATTGTTCTTGGTAACGGAAGCTGGAACACTACCGAAACGCTAAATTAAAAAGTACAAAAAAAGTTGGTGGTTTAATTTCCCAAAATAATTAACAAAAAGAATAATGAATACACCACAAGGAACATACAGAAGAAATATTCAGACTTTTACTTCTCAGGATGTATCATTAGGCATATAACCTAATGCCTATCAGTGTGTCATATTATCTTTTTATCATAAAACTTCGTTGAAACATTCCCTGGCGATTAAAACTGTATGCAAAGTAATATTATTACTTCACTTGGCAACAACTTATATTGGCCGGTTGTCTGTCGTTTAAAATGTTTAATAGGAGTTGATTAAATTAGATTGCACTTGTTAATACAAAACGTCCGAAATTAACTCGGCGGAAGTTGAATGTTTCACATTCGTAACACAACAAGAAAAAACTAATTTGTGGTTTTAAAACGAAAAATGAAAGGATTTTTACCATAAAAAGTTGGTAAAAATCTACACCTGATTATTCATCCTAAAAAACGAAGTTATTTAAATGCATCAGCACGTTAAAATAAATCCTTATATAAAAAAACGGTCATTTGATATAAAAAACGGGTTAACCTAATTTACTCTATTATGAGGTTTCAGCTTGGTATTGATTCAAATTTTCACGGCCATACATAACATAGCAGTGATGTAGCAAAATTTAACTGAGTACATCATTTCTAAATAATTCAGATTTTATTGGTGTGGCTTTTTTCGTGCAAATACATCATACTTAAAGGGTGTCGCAAAAAATCCAGTATACGACGAAATTCTTCTCGATTTAGACTAGAGAAGCGAATTGACCAATTTGGGAAGAATATTTTTCACATAAAACCAGATAGATGAGCAAAGAAACTTCCTTGATATTTTCTGATCAAAACAAAATGAAACTATTGATACAAACTCTTTCTTTTCTTCCTTGCATAATCAGGTTTTTCATTTACTAATTAATAAGTAGTATTCTAGTATTCTATATAAATAGTTTCTTGCCAACTCATTTCACTGTCTTCCAAATTGGCACTACTTCTTTTGTCTCCTTTTATACCCCCAATGCGAAGAAAAAATGAAATTTATAACTTTTCATTAATTAAACTTAAATTCATCAACTTTGTCGTTCAATTTAAAAGGAAAATTTTCAGAAATTCTGTAAAACAATTACGTGAATACTTTTAATAAAAACTTTTATCTGCAGATATGATGTTCATCATCATCCCATTATTTTCGATTGATATCAAAGATGAGATATTGTTGCTAGGTTTGTAACTTGACCTTAGATTATTACGAAAATTATGTGCGTAATACACCTTATCAGTTAATTGGAGATGTATCGTTGAGAATTTGCAACAAATAAAGTTTGAGATGAGTGCTTGATAATGTGATAATATTGTTTCATAGTTCTGCGATTGATATATTGATATTCAATCACTTTGTAAGTTTGTTGGAGGCTAGTGTCATAAACTTAGGTACGTTTAATAATATTACCTCAAATAATTTATTGTCAATATTTCAAATTATTTTAAAAGTTTAAACAATTCCACATTCTACTTCAGTAAAATGCATTGTGATATTATTTCTAATGTACATAAATATGCTTTGAGCGATTTTGATTTATTGTATCTTTAAGTTTCATACGTGGACCTATAGTTTCCCCACATTCTTCTATAAGTTGCGGTTTTTTAAACTACCTACTACTCACATTGAAAAATCTTTTTATATTCTCATATATTTGTTAATATTTCCCAAAAACTATAGCTTACACATGGGCGCCGCCAGGATTACTTCCAGGTAGGTGCATCTGCATCTACACTTTATACTATTAACTAATAAAATATAGAATTATACATGTATATTATGTACATAAATGTTATGTCAAATTCAAATCGCATGGAGAATTCCTCGGATATGTACCTACCGGTACAACAATTGAAAAAGTCATTTCGGAAACTATTATTCGCTTCCGGTAGGATTGCAATTTTTATTTAAATAAACTTGTTGGTCAATGATGCGATGGGTGTGCTGCAATGGCAGGTCACTCCGTTTTACCTAGCCGGTATGTGAGGCAATCAAAATTGGTTTTATTCCAGCAACAACATGTAGCATTGAACGTTCCTTTTAGCACGTTATGACGTGTCTAATCGTAGAAACGATGTTTAATGTCCCTATTAACTATTTCTCCCTGTTTTTTTTTACCACAGTCTCCTAGGTTACCTGGAGAGCAATCTAGGTGGAACTATTCCCAGGAATTGGACAAATCCCATCTCGATTTCAAGCTTTCTCAAATTAATTCATAAGCCCCTACCAAATTTTTGTTGGTTACCTTCTGTTTCCTTTAAATTATGATACTCTTGAAAAGCCAATTTCCCAATTTCTTTTAACCAATTACTGATTCTCTACTCTCTCCTGTTTTGTAGACAAAAAAACAAGGATATTGTATATATTATGTGCTGCCCAAGGGGGAACAATTTTTAAATTAACACAAACTGTAATTTTTGCTGTAATTAGAACTGCAAGAAGAAGTCTGATGGACTTAATGGGATCAGCACATTAAAATTATCTAAAATCTAAAGCTTTTTTCGTTTTTCGGCACAAAAAAATCGTATTAACAAATAAATTGATCACATGCAGTTACTGAATCATTTCGCGAGAAAAATTAATTTTGTCTTATCTTCTCGAACCCATTAATGTGTGGAATTTGGAAAAAACATTATGACATAATTATTCTAGATAATTATCTATCATTTTAAATTTAATACACAGGTACTTAGTTGAAAATATAGCATTGTATTCCATACTTAATAATTATGAATCCTCATTACATGAATCGAATGGAAATTCAATTGTAAAATTTACTGGATCTACCCTAACCACTAAATATTTATCAGATTATATACCTAATTCGGATTTATAGTAAAAAATGGGTGTTTAACTTCCATCCCGGTAATTTAAATTCCGGGAAATTTTTATCAAAATGGATTTCAAATAAAAATCATAACGAGTATACAAAACAAAATGAAAAATACTGCGACTAGGTGGGCTGCTATTTACATTTCGAAAACAGTCAAAGATTACAAAAAATATATAAGATAGTTCACTTGAAGGCGGTCTGATTCTTCTTAGTGTTTTAAACGATCGCCGCACTCATAAATCATATTTACGGCTCCCTTTTGTTGTAAATAACGACACCGCTACGAACCAGGGAATTAGAAGAGTATATTTTATTCCAACCTATACAGGGGTAACTTGAGAAATATATATTCAAATAGGATGATTTATTAAAGGTTTTTTTTATATAACGTTTTTAAATGTTAATTATTTCGAAAAAAGTTCAGGATATGAATTTGAAAAGGAAAGTTTAGGTATAAGTAAAAAATACGTTAAAATTTTTAAAATGAATCAATTGACAGATTTTATTCAACATTTTAGTAATTTTGATCATCTAGCGGTTATTTATACAGAATATCACAAATTAAATTATACATACTTATTGGCCACCAGAATAATAGGACCACTAAAACAATTTTGATCTTTAAATTAGACACTCCGTATTTTTTAGATTCACAAGGTTAAAACAGTAAAAACATATTATGCAGCTGCAGGATATATTTATTAATAAATTAGATATGTGAATTTTTAAATTTCTATGAATACCCAGTATCTATAAGTACTAAATAACTAACTAATTTATTATTATCAAATATCTTTGTTACAATAGTTTAAAAAAGTTGAATTCCGTATTTGATAATAACTAATTTAATACCCACCTCTCAACGTCTTTGGGACAACGATAAAAGGGTATTTCTGGTTTTCCCACCTTGCTGGAACAACCGATCACAGCACAACACACAGGCATTTTAAAACCACAATTATAATATTATTAATGTTACTTTTGGAAGACAGGAGTTAAAATAATGCGAACAAGAAATTTTACTTCCGGAACGTTTCCCTAAAAACTAAATGAAATACTTCTATAAAGTTTCTAGAGATTGTAGGCACATTTCTGGCCCTTAATTGCTTCTCTATATTTTTATCATTGTTTACATTATAAGTACTTAAAATCAAGACTGCATTCAGAATTCGTGGGAAAGTGATAAACTACCATTTATTATGTATACAACTGAGTCTATTAACAAATATCACAAAATATTTATTTTATAAGTTTTGCTATTGAAGAGGAAAATATGAATATTATTTTTTCCTTATTGCAATAATTAATTAATAAATTTAAAATATCTATAAAACATAAACACGTACAACGAATTCTAAAATACCAGCGCTCGAAAGGCGACAACCCGTATAATATGCAAAATTAAATGCAAGTAAGGATTTAGCGACATACTGTAGCATGGCGCCAACCGCTAAGTCACCAGACAGTAACCAGCGGTATGAATCTTTTGATCGATAGAATTCGTACGAGTGAATAATCTTATATATATTTTGTAATCTTTGAAACAGTGAACTAAAACAAATGCTTATCATCAGAGCTGTATAAATCAAAAATTCGGTGTTATATCATCACATTGGCAATGCATGGCGATGTTGTTTCAATAGGTTCGTTCAAACTGGCGATAGAACCGTTCTAGGTATTGTTCGCGCAAGTGCTGTATATCTCTCTCGTTCCAACTGATTGTAGTATCGTTCTTGGGACGGTACAAAAGCTACCTTCTGGAAAGGGTGATAAAGTTGATGTGTCCATCCCTAATTCGATTTTGCGCACTTTAACACAGTACTCGAAACGGTTCCAGAACGGTTCATAAATGCCAGTTGGAACAAACCTAATATTTTACCGAAAACTTTTGGCTAAGATTATTACAGAGGTGAATTTTTCAATCAAAATACTGTAAACAATACAGCTTTAGTGCAAAACATTTTCAAAATACAAACAGGAATTCATATTTTATTAATCTTTGAGTGAAGATAACACAAAATTCATTTATTCTGATCCTACAATTTTTTTATGCTCTTTAGACCTACTTCGCTGCGTCTTCTATTGATACTAACTAAAATCAGCTAGAATCAACCAAACCTAGAAAGTAGCAGAACAATGTACAGGAAGTTTAAATAAGGGTGGCCCTGATGCTAGGATCAGTGGCACTGAAAAATAAGTGGAGGTTGCTTAGCAAAACATTGCTGGCAACATTGTTATGAAATTTTGTATGACTACTTTTTAAACGCTGAATGCCGTTACGAATATTGCTTATTAAACAAACTCATTAATTTTTCATGTTCTACTTGTCCTAGCAGCGGTGCGATCATTTGGAGAACCCTGTATACTGTTCATCATGTTCTTAGAATCATAATTTTTCAAAGCAATTAAATTGTGTCATACATTGTTTTGATAAAAGTATCAAAAGTAATCAATATTTATCTTATCCTTGTCTATGTTCTAGAAAATTCTTTTAAAGCGTTATCAATAATCGTCAAATCATGATATAAACTGAAATAGCAAACATTTCAGATAGATATATAAATATTAAAAACCAGTTCTTCTTGCCTTGCTTGTTCTCAAGCGTTGGCTATTTCCATGAAAATTTCCTGGAACTGTTGCTCAAAATCAAAATTAGGATCCCAAAACTGTTCAACTAATGCCAATAAAATAAATTTGACTTTGTTCACTGTCTCCATAACTTAGTTGGTAGTGATATAAATCCAGTAAATAGAATTATATTTCCAGTTTAAACATCCCTTCAATTCAGTTTAAATGAACAATATCTATGAAAGTCTTCGTGTTTTTTGAGAGGAAATAAAATTTAATTTATTTATATGAATTTAAAAAGAAAGTCTCTCGGAAAAGCCGACAGATGCGCTAGTGTGCCACCGGAGGGCGGAAAATTCGATTTGTCAGTTAGAGACGCGTTCGTTCAAAATGCGTCGGGTATCGATTAAGGGGTGAAAACTGCGCCCGTGTACCAGAAAATTGAGTACTCGAGTAGCGTCGCGGTGGCAGGATAGTCAGTAGGTGGAGTGTCACTAGACCGGTAGGCCGGGAATATAGCATAGCGTTGCGAAGACGGCTCGAGGAACAGCAGAAAATTTGAAAGGCTATACAGTAGGTCTGAAGAGCAGACGGAAGGGCGTCACCTAAAACACTCATGCCGAAAAGTCCCTCCAATCACTTAAACGTAGTGTTAAAGTGTTTTTTCATTTAGCTAGATACTAGATTCAAAGATGGGTGGTTGTGCATCCAAGGAAAATAAAAAAGAGAAACAGGACGATACCGGGTTTGTACAAAATACATATCCTGTTGATGTCTATATGCATGGGTCAATAGCACGATATGGGATGAGCCTGGATATGTGTCGACCGCTTTTTGTAATTGTCATTGTCTACTTTCTGCTCAGAAGTACGCATTATTTTTATTATTTTCGCTCTATACTTTTATTCGTTCGATACACTTTTACGCTTCTCTTGTCACATTAGCCGGCATTTTTGCACATGTAATATGCCGGTCGGCATAGACAAGGCCATGGGGTTCTTGAACCCTGTGTCTACTATGTGCTTGGCTGTTTAAAGAGAAAGGGTGTGTTTCACTTTATGATACAATCACACATTTTCAAGCAAAAAATATTGTGTGCATGTTTGTTTAAACATTTAGTAATTTAAAATAATTTCTCAATATTTATTTTTCGTTATAGCCACGCCAGCCATTAAATAATTAATCAAATATTTTGTGGAAGAATATGATTTTATTTTGTACAAATGTAACATTTTTCAAATAGCAATCATATATAGAATGTTAACACCTTTACTAAATTCATAAAATCTATGAAACTCATGGATAACTTTCAGTGAGTTCAATTAAAAGACTTTCACGAAATATAAGCATAAGTTTGAAAAAAAGGGAGTTATAATGACTGAGTGATAAAAATTTTGCTGTTCTCAAAATTTTTCGTAGATTGCGATTATAATATGTGGTAAAAGTAATGCAGCACGGTCTTTCATCTCTAATTAAATTCAATTTATTGAAATTAACTTATACTTATACAAGAGAAGTGTTAAAGTGTTATTGTACTTATTTTCATAATATAACTTTTTTTTGTTTCTTATGATCTAATGTCAAAATATTTCAACGCACTAACCATCTAACGTCAATGTAAATTATTTCTATATATTTGAAAGTATTTGATAGTTGATTTGATTCAATTTTATTAATCCTGGAAATAAAAAATGCTTCAAATATTTACTTTGAACTTTCGTAAACCTCTAAAACAATATTTCCTCCTTGATCAGCTGACAAGTTTTGATGTTATATACCATTTTTGATTTGTTTATCAACAGTTTCAGCTTAACCTGTAAATAATTTTTTAATTATGTTGAAGTTAGATCATAAAAAATCTACATTTTATTTGTTCCTACCTGTGAATGTATATGTTTAGATGTGGAATTGACTGTCAGAAATAAGATGTAAATGTTTGAATAAAATTTCATTTTGGTCTTACTGTAAAATCCAGAAACTTTCTGCTTATTTTAAATGTTTATACAATTAATTAAATATTCCTAGATCGAAAGTAATATAAGGGTTAATTCACTTAAACGCATGAGTCTTTATTTATGTTGTAACAATGAAAATTTAACTTTAGATCTTTTAAAAACACATTTCAAAATATGGTGAAGTGCGGACCGTTAAAATAATGGCGAAGGCTCTCTGAACTACCTGCAATACAATTTTTGTGTGTTTTATTATCACTTAGAATATTTATTTTTGTATTAAACCATATAATTTAGTATTGACAATAAATCTAGCAATTAATAAAAGTTGATGATACCAGCCACGCCTACTCATTAAGAAAAGTATGGATGTCAATATAAATATGATTTTAAATTTAGACGTCAGCGAGCGCACATCGAGTAAGACGGCGATGTTTTAATACGTAAACAACGTTTCTCAAAACAATAAAGACTCGAACTATATGTATTATAGGTCAAATGGAATTAATCATTTTTAACCACTTAATTAAACGTCATGCACATTCCAAATGTGATCATTTTTCTGTTTAGGTTTTGGATAGGTCTTCGATATGTTATTCCACAAACTCTTCAATTTTGATTTTATTTTCTCACTTATCCACTGCGTTTAGAAAGAATCGTCTAGTTAGATCTGTTAAAAATTTTCTGACTTGATATTCTTAAATTTCAATAAAACGGTTTCATAATGTGCTTTAATAGCTTAGAAAAGATTTATTGTAAATTTTTGAGAGATGTAATTCGAAGACAGACTGTGGTTGTACAAAGAATCTGCATTTTAAAAACTTATACTTAAAACGATTTAGTTTTCTTAACAAAAATTTGTTGAAAAATATAATAAAAACCATTTGTCTTAACGTATTCGCAGATTTTTTGGCCGAGTAGTTGTTGATCCGCTCCACAAGGTTGGGTTATTTTTAAAGTAACTCTCAAAGTTAAGGAGCCAAACTTTTGGTAGGTATTTTGAAATCCTTGTTCTATTCGGTAACTTAACAATATTTTGAGGTAGATCATTGATTTAACATATTTACGATCTGTTTCATAACAACGAAGTTCATGCTAAGCACAACTTGTGGATCTCCAACACTAAATAATCTCTGTTTTATTATAACAACTAGCTATAAAATGTATACCAAAGAATTAAAAAACCTGCAGTACTATTATATATTTACAAATACAAAAAACGAAGGAAATTATAGGATCCGCTACTGTTCCGTCTAGAAAGGTACAAGAAGAAAAGAAGAAATGAATATTTAAGGTTATATATAACACAAAAATATACTAAGTACAGTTCTTAATTGAAAAATATATAGAATATTTATATTATATATATATATATATATATATATATATATACAATCAGAGTTATATACACTGTGTTCATTTGATAAGGACCCACCCTTAATATTTCAAAAATGGAACATATTAGAAGGAAATGCCGAAACACGTAAACTTTTAACTTGAGGGGGACACTTTTTGGCGCTAATATCATAAACGTCAGATTCACCCCCTCCCTACTGGAGACACCCCTTAAATTTTTTCAAATGGCATTAGGTATCAAGTCACACCTCATTTAAAAGGTCTGGCAAATCTCTATTCAATCATTTTGTTTTGCCTTTGATACCAGCCTTCCATTGTTATTTAATCTTTTTTTAAATTTTTTTCTTTTTCAACTTACTACTTACTATTTGTAAATTTTTTATTCTTTAAAGAGTCTTTCTATCATTACACAATACGGGGGCATACGAAAAATTGAAAGAGAGCCAATTTTAAACAACGATTAAATAACAATGGAAGGCAAAACAAAATGATTGAATAGAGATTTACCAGACCTTTTAAATGAGGTGTGACTTGATAACTAATGCCATTTGAAAAAATTTAAGGGGTGTCTCCAGTAGGGAGGGGGTGAATCTGACGTTTATGACATTAGCGCCAAAAAGTGTCGCCCTCAAGTTAAAAGTTGACGTGTTTCGGCATTTCTTTCTAATATGTCCCATTTTTGAAATATTAAGGGTGGGTCCTTTTCAAATGAACACAGTATATATATATATATATATATATATATATATAATGAATGCTATGCTCGAAAATAAATTCTTAAAAGTGTACACTCTGGTTTTTGCCACATCCCCACAAAGATTCCTTTTATATAATATATATCATGAGATAAAAAAAGATAACCATTTACAAAAAAATATTTAAGAATATTATATTTTTTTGTTGAAAATTGCTATCAATAGAAATAACTTGAAAAGGGAAACGTGCTCCTAGATTAAGATGTGTAATATTTATCTATAAATTTGCTTATTGCAAAATGCTTTGGTCAATGTTGCAGGGGTTTATGTTTTTTTTCTTTCTCGGATGTTGGTCCTATCGCCAGCTACACCTCAGCCTCTTGGGCTTTTTGTGTCTAGGGTTATATGTTAAAAATAAGTCCAGTAAATATGATTAGAAAAAATAACGACAGTGATACTTTAGAAAATCAATATAATTGTATATACTGGGCTACCTTTGAGAATCTATAAGTAAACACAAATAAAAAATTAGGTAGATACTATTATATTTACTAATCAAAAATTAAAGATTAATACAAAAATAAGTCTCTCAGTGGCCATTATGTCCGATCCTATCTTTTTGGGGATTTCATTGTCCTTCCTATCTTTCTGATTTTATATATTTACTATACCAGGCTCCTTAAACAGCCAATACATGCAAATATTAAATCATCAATGTATCTATCTTGTAACAAATTACCAAATATTTTAATTTTTGTGTTTACTGGATTCTATTATGGAAAAGGATATCAGATTTTGTTTTGACACTAAAAGTATGAGTACTCTTTACAGAAAAGCCACCATGGTTGACGCCGCAGTTTTAGAAAAACTTGAAAGCGGATTCGCTAAAATTAAGGACTCCAACTCAAAATCTCTCTTGAAGAAGCATCTCTCCCAAGACATTTTTGACAATCTCAAGACTAAAAAGACACCATCATTCGGCTCCACACTTCTTGATGTCATCCAATCCGGTAAGTTTCTATATTAATAAAAGAGATAGAAAAGAATACACAGAAGAATATCTGCCTTTAAAAGTGTTACTTGGATGATTACGAATTCACATTAAATATCAAATTTCTATTCAAACCCCTAGATAATATAGCTATTCACTGTTCTCATTTACAATTGAAATTTTTGCAGGTTTGGAAAACCATGATTCTGGAGTAGGTATCTACGCCCCTGACGCTGAGTCTTACACCACCTTTGCTGATCTCTTCGACCCCATCATCGAAGACTACCATGGTGGATTCAAGAAGACCGACAAGCACCCTCCTAAAAACTGGGGTGATGTTAGCGTTTTCGGTGATCTCGACCCTACTGGTGAATTTGTAGTATCTACCCGTGTCAGATGCGGACGTTCCTTGGACGGATACCCATTCAACCCATGTTTAACTGAAGAACAATACAAAGAAATGGAACAAAAAGTTTCCAGCACTCTCTCTGGACTTGAAGGTAACCTCATTTATCAAATTCATTTTCTGAGACTAATTGACATTACAATATTTATTTACACGTTGTCAGGACCAATACTGTAAATGTATTATTATATTGTTTTATTTTTCTAGGTGAACTGAAAGGTACATTCTACCCCTTGACTGGCATGAGCAAAGAAGTTCAACAAAAACTCATCGATGATCACTTCTTGTTCAAAGAAGGTGATCGTTTCTTGCAAGCTGCCAATGCTTGCAGATACTGGCCAAGCGGACGTGGTATCTACCACAACGATGCCAAGACATTCTTGGTCTGGTGCAACGAAGAAGATCACCTTCGTATAATCTCCATGCAAATGGGTGGAGACTTGGGAACTGTATACAGACGTCTCGTCACCGCTGTCAATGACATTGAAAAGAGAATTCCATTCTCCCACAATGACAGGCTTGGTTTCCTCACTTTCTGCCCAACTAACTTGGGTACAACTGTTCGCGCCTCTGTCCATATCAAGGTGAGCTTCTAATTAAGATCACATTCTATAGAAATCCCATTAAAGATCAGATTATAAGTATAATTACGTTTATTGCAAATCGATTTGAACAATATTAAAGACCTAAAACTAAAATGTTGAGCAGTTAATATTTCTTTCTTTCTAATTTTGTTTTACATTGTTATAGGTACCAAAATTGGCCGCTAACAAAGCCAAGCTTGAAGAAGTTGCCTCAAAGTACAACCTCCAAGTTCGCGGAACCCGTGGTGAGCACACAGAAGCTGAAGGAGGTGTCTATGATATCTCTAACAAGAGACGCATGGGTCTTACTGAATTTGATGCCGTCAAAGAAATGTACGATGGTATCCAAGAAATCATCAAAATTGAAAAAGAATTGTAAACCCCCTAATGTTCTCATCACCATTCGTGATTTAAAATTTACTGTAAGCAATGGTATATATATTACTATATATATACATACTTGTATTTTTTATTAAGTATCTCGTTTGCCAAAGGTATTATCAGAGATTGCTTTAAAATGCTCTATTAAATTTTTAAATTGTTGAGATATTAATATCAAGTCTGAAATAGCTTCATTCTAGTCGACGTTATTTTTTTAAATACAACTTTTGTTAATGAAAAATGTCAAACATTGAATTATATTGTTATTATTTATAATTTATTTTTATTGTAACTCTGACAAATATAAGTATTATTTTAAAAATTTGATATAATTTCATTTTCTCACCTCTCCACATTTTTCAGAATAACCTCTTGTATGTAAACATTTTGTAACTTTCTGTATCCACAACGTCATTCATAATAGAAATAAGAATTTATAACCATAATTAGTTGATGAATGAATACATAAATGTAGTAAGTAAACGTCAAAATTTTGACTTAATAATATCCAGTTCAGCACAGAAGATATATCTGTTTTTAAACTTCGGTTGCACTTAATTGTTAATCTTTTTGTGTAAAAATGTCAACCAGTGACGAATCACTGGAATTTGAGTTTATTTGTACATGACAAGACTTCAAGAGTATGAAGTGGATATCGCCCGACTAGTTCGATTTGCTTATCCATCAGCACCGGAGAACATAATGGAATGTATGGGCATCCAGGCCTTTATTGGTGACTTACGTGACCCTGATATGCAGAGAATGCTTCGTTTAGCCCATTCCCAAACATTGGTCGATGCATTAACTGCTGCTCTTAAATATGAAGCAGCCACGAAGGCTTCGGGATATAACAAAGTTAGGACCATTCGAGCAGAAGGTGACGAAGATAAACTTGACCAGATCTTTTACTTGATAAAAAGGATGGTAGACAAAAAGCCGAAGAAGATTAGATACTGGAATTTTGGCGAGCTAGGGCGTGTACGCAGTTCGTGTAAGCGCCCTAGGATTCCAGTAAGAACCACTGACCCAGCATCGTTCCAAAGACCCTCTCATCGAACATCGGGCTGGCGTGATTCACCGAAATGCCTACTCCCTGTCTAGACGACCGTGCCCAGCAGACTGTTCCCACTGAAGAAAACCCTTCAGCGAGTCCGTGAAAGGTTTTATTGGACGAACAGCTCCAACGATATGAAGGACTTGTGTACGAAGTATACGACTTGTGCTACATCGCAAGAGAAAGGTATCCATGAAACAGTATGTTGTTGGAAGCCCATTCGAAAAGATTGCTTTAGACATCGCTGGACCATTTCTGACAACAGAAAATGGTGGTAAATACATCCTGGTTGTAATGGATTATTTCCCAAACTGGGTAGAAGTTTACGCGATCCCGAATCAAGAGGCCACAACTGTCGCGGATGTATTGGTGAAGGAATTTATCTGCCAATATGGAGTGCCCTTGGAAGTTCACTGCGATCAGGGAAGAAGTTTCGAAATTCATGTATTCCAGGAAATTTGCGACAAACTGGGAATGAAGAAGACCAGGACAACGGCGTTGCATTCACAGTCAGATGGAATGGTCGAGAAAATGAACAGGACCATTGGAAAATACCTGTCCAAAGTAGTTTCCAGCCACCAGAGATATTGGGACCAGTATATTTCCCTATTTGCATTGGCTTATCGATCTGCCATCAATGAGTCCACAGGTCAAACACATCCGAAAATCCTATTTGGCGAAATGAGGCTTCCTTGTGACCTGGAATTTGGTTGTCGACCTGGAGAAAATCTAGCTGGAGAAGATTACGTGATCCAGTTGAGAAAAACGATGGATGATGTGCACGAAATAGTCCGAAAGAATCTTCAAGCTGCCAGCGGTACGACACGCAGGCCACAGAACACAACCCGACGAGGAGAAAAGGCTTTTCTCCAAAATTACAAAAATCTTGGGAGGGTCCGTATACTTAGGCAAGAAGAGGATCAATGTCGTCATCTATCGCATAAGCAAGATCCCCAATGGAAAACCGAAAGTTGTCCACCAAAAACCGACTAGCGCCATTCGAAGGAGACCATGACAGAGAGGAATTATTAAACCATATCCGGGAAAATCCTGACACTGCCTTCGAAGAATTTATGGGCGCATATGCAGGTACCGGTAAAGCTAGATTTGGAGTCACTACAGAGCAACGACAAGACTTGTTCACGCTCCCGGAAGACTATTCACACAACATCCTCACCAGTATCAAAAACGCACGAGGTTTGGCAACCGTCTTACGAAAGAAGTTTGGGCAACCAGAAAAACTTACAGAACAGATTCTAGCCCCTGGCAAGACACGAGACTCGAACACAATTCACGGTACGTCTTCTACCTGGTAACAAAGAACGAATTTCAAGATCGATGCACCTACCGGAACGTGTGGGAACCGCAACGAAATCTTCGAGACCATGTGCTGGAATCCAACGTGAAGAAACTAGCTATGCCTAAGATAGAGAGGGTAAATGCTGCAGCGGAAAAACTTCGTGAAGCAGTGATCTCCTCGTATCATAAAAACTGTCCACTCAAGACAAAAAGAGATAATCGCAACTCTACTTGGTGGAACTAATGCCTAGAAAAGCGAAGAAAAGAAGTTCGACGACTATTTAACCGAGCTAAAGATTTAGGCAATTGGGAGCCTTACAGAACTACTCTAACAAATTACAACAAAGAAATTAGAAAGGCGAAGCGGGAGTCTTGGAAGAAGTTCTGTGAGAGTATTTCTTATATACCTCGCAGTACTAGAATCCACAAGATTCTCTCTAAAGAGTCGATTGCCGAGATAGGGTCGTTAGAGCTACCTTTTTTTTCGGGACGAGATGGGAAACTCATGTTCGAATGGGTCCAGGACCCAAACAGTGTTGGACTCATCCCCAAGGGGATGCCTACCAGCCAAACCCACCTCAAACTCGCCGTTACCCCCGCCTCGGAATCATTACCCTAGCATACTTCGAGACGGGCGGCGGTCCCTCGTACACAATCCGCTCACACCGTCGTCTTCTCCCTAACTTTCACTCCCACCTCTCATGCTATATCGAGTCGTTCTCTCCCCCCCCCCCCTAACCATGCTCTCTACTACCCCATTTACCTCCATCCATTCGTCCTCCCCCCTCAACATTATCTCCACCATGTTCTCCCAATACACCGCCTCCCCTAGTTTCCCCTCCAGCATCTAAACACATGCCCCACATCATCCTCCACTTCACACCTCTCGCACACTCCAGTCTCTCTTTTTCCAATCTTGTGGAGGTACCTACTCTCGACTCATGTCCAGTGAACACCTGTGTCAAGAAGTAGTTCACCTCCCCGGATTTCTGGTCCATCCAATCTCTCCTATTCCCAATCGCTCCTTTTAGCGCGCCCTCATACTCCTCCCACCTTCTCTCCATTTCCTCCTCCAGGACTTGAAAGAGTACTGGAATGCTACATCAAAGCGGGTAGCTTTATATAAGTTCCCCCCGAGTACCCACCAATATGCTTATCAAACTGGCAAATCGACAGATTTAGCGTTACACAACCTTGTTGAGAAAATCACACAATCCCTTAACAACAAGGAGATTGCGGTGGCCATATTTCTTGACATCGAAGGAGCTTTCGTCAATGCACTACCGACCTCCATCGGCTCAGCTTTGGCTGAAAGGGGCATTAAATCAACCATTACCGGCTGTATATATGCCATGCTTACTAATAGAACAGCCACTTCTTCTCTTCAGGATGAGGCCATTAGATTTAAGGTTTCCAGGGGCTGCCCACAAGGCGGAGTACTATCTCCCCTACCGTGATGGATGACTTGCTTAGCGCTCTCGAAAGAAGAGGGGTAGAACTGCAAGCGTATGCAGACGACCTTGTCATCCTGGACCAAGTCAGGAAGGGTAGCATATAGTATCCTCCAAAAGACGTTGGACGATGTCCACAGTTGGTGCCAGAGGGAACAGATTTCTGTTAACTCTGGTAAAACTGTAATAGTCCCCTTAACTAGGAAAAGGAAATTGGAGGAACTTCCACCACTTTCCTACAATGGTGAGGTTATTCCATTTGCAGCGGAAGTAAAATATTTGGGGATTATCATGGATACAAAACTTACATGGAACGCTCACTTGGAAAAAGTTATCCATAAGGCCAGACTATCCTTGTGGACATGTCGCAGGATCTGTGGAAAATCTTTTGGATATATGTGATGAATGTTAGACCAATGATCACATATGGAGCTATTGCTTGGTGGTCAAAAGCTTTACAGCGAACGGCCCAAGCAAAGCTCTCTGGCATACAGCGACAGGCTTGTCTGGCAATTACTGGTGCCATCAGTATTACACCGTCAGTAGCCATGGAAATCCTTTTAGACTCCTCTTACCTCCTCTCCATATATTTCTGGAAAGGGAGGTTAGATGGACAACATATATAATTGCGCATATTTCCAAATGCACAAAACATGCTTATACAGAGCAAAGCAGAATGCTAGTGGACACTGAAAGTCACAGTATTCTAGGAATGACCTCTGATGCCTCCAACAGTTGACTACGACCTGCCTTATACCGTCCTAATTCCAAATAGAGATAAATGGGTCCTCCGTATGGATGATTTATTAAGAGCAGACAGCTGTTGGTACACAGATGGATCAAAAACACCCTCAGGCTCTGGTGCGATAAGCTTTGCCAAACAAACACTATACCTGGACTGCGAGAAGAGCTTTAGACATCTGGCATAATATACCAGGATTGGTTCATTCAAAGGCTTTTATACATCCTTCGAAGAATGTCTCCAAACAAATGTTAGAGTATAGCAGGCATGACCTACGTTGTCTACTAGGCCTTTTAACAGGCCACTGTCATCTGAATCATCATATGCTAAGACTTGGACTGTCGGTAGATCCGACTTGTCGTCTCTGTCTGGAAGATGATGAATCAGCAGAGCATATAATTTGTGCCTGCCCCGCCGCGGCTCGAATCAGGTATCTGATGTTTGGCAGGGTCTCTCTATCGCCCTCGGCCCTGAAATATCATTCACCAAACAAACTTATCGGCTTTGTTAAGAAGCTGAATTTGTTTGGTGAAATCTGAATAGGTATGTGCCACAATAGGACTCTCATCAGTCGCAGTGGAGGGCCTTATAGACCCACTTACCACAAACCTAACCTAGCCAGCAAACCAGTTGGATTGGCGAGTCATCAGGAATATGATGGAAGTGATCTTCGAAGATACTGGTGTCCACATATTAATCTGTAGCTATACCCCCCTTATCAGTGTCCAATGAAGACAGTGCCCTGTTAATTCCATACGACCGGAAAGTGTAGAAATGGGTCCATGTTGCCGATTTAAACATACAGTCCCGGCTACAAAGAAGTTCCAGGAGGAACTTCTATTAAGGAGGGGGGAAAGTTGCGAGGTCACCAACTCAAAGCCGGCCCTGTCAGTCGACTATAAATTTATAATTTTATTTTGATAATATAATAATTTTATATTTATAAAATTAAATGCGCTTGCTTTTGAGAACATTCTAGATGCGTTTTGTTTACGCATATGACGAGCGTGGAAAACTGTAGAATTTTCCAGAATTGATAGACTATATATACGCGAGTTTTTGAGTTAGTAAAAAGATAATTAGTGAAACAAAGACAAAGAGTTAGTTCACAGACAGTTTACAGAAGTTCTTAGTAATCGGATAGTGAATGAAATAGTGAAGATAAATAGTGTAATATTCAAGTGGTAAAAATAAATTAGAACTATTATAGCGAGTGTAAATAAATTAGTAAACATTAAGTAGAGTGTGTATATAAATTAAGTTTAATAAATAAATCAATAGTAATTAGTCATAGAAGTGTGTATAATTTTATCCCACCGGTAAAAGCTATTTAAATAAATAAGAAAAATATTACATTATAATAATTATTATTATCTTCACATTCATGAAAAAGGTCCATTTTAATTTTAAATTCAAATGTCATATGTGATCAATGTTATTTTATATACATCACCAACGTGAATTTGGTTATAACAGTAAAATTCCCTACAAAATACGAAGCTTTTCCTTGCGATTTTCGTGCGTATGGCGACGTTACAATTTTCCGTGCGAATATTTTTTTGCGAATCGTAATTCGGATTTCGCAATTCTTACGTATGGGGACTTACCTTTAATAGTTATCGGTAATCAATGCATAATATGAAATATTGAAAAAATTGCTTTTTATACATTTATCAGAAAATTTCAGCTGCAAAAATATTGAGAGCTGATGCACAATTGGCGATTTCAGTAGCGTGCAGAATATATATCAAACCAAGTTCATATTTCAGAAAGCTAACTCTTATTATTCAGAAAATAGGGTTATATTGGTGTGGAGAGCACACTGTTTGGAGGACAAAATGCTTACGATGAGGACCATGGGTTGAAAAGTCCCCCCAAAACTACGCCAAATTGTAACTTCCAAAGGAAAGAAATTTGTTTATAGACAATCTAGTTCTATTTGGTCTTGTGACTTCAGTGGCTATTTTCCAGTCCGTAGAACTTGGCCTGTTTGGCCTTCGTCCTCGTATGGTAGGCATAACTGCGTCGGTGGACAGAATTGATGAGGCTGGGAAGTGGACGTTTATTAGTTCCTTTAAACTCTCCTCCTTGGTTTCTGTATAAGTGCCGTTCGCTTTTCTAATGAAACCTACTTCTTTCCTGGTTGTCCCATCGCCTTTGCCAGTACCTTGTGGATTCGATAACATACGGGGCATCCGAAATGTCCTCGCAAAATTTCGTCCACCAGTTCCTTTTGGCTTTACGAATAGGCACTTAAAGCTGATTAGATTGACAGGCGAAGCCATGTGCAGATTCTGTCATATAGAGGAAGAAACGGCACAACACATTCTATGCCAATACGATAGCCTCGCAAATGTGTGGTTCTTTGTACTGGGCGACAAAAAGCCACTGGAAATAACGGTATGACAGATTCTAGTTGGATTCATGCAACATCAACTATACTAAAACTAATTTAAAATTAGAATATTCAACGGTTCATGCAATATGAATTAATAAATTGTCATAACTACCAATAGTAACCGAGCTTTGTCAGATAATTATTGAAGATAAACATTAAGCGTAATTGAATTTACTGTTTGGACCCTTACTTTGTGGAATCTACTCATATTATTATTTTTTAATTAAATAGTGGAATTAATTAGAAACAGTTAGTTTCATTTATAACATTAATTAAGCGTTATCAAATTTACTAACGCAAAATAAAGTTGTGAATGGTGGCTGTTCGAAAAGATCGAACCAGTAGGTGATCTGTGGTCATGATTTGACGCATGCGTTACTTCGAGTTCATAGAAGAAAGTTGGCCATATATTTTAGTTTTAATTGGTTATTTTCTTGCATGAACACCTACATTTACATTACATGGTTTAATGTTCGTAGTTTTAAATTTTAGCCCGCATGAATTCACCTTCAAGCTCAAAGCTGTCTGGCTGGGAAAAGTAATCTAGATAAACAGGACCACGATAGATATGAAAAGGTGGCAGTAGAATAGGTCAGTAGCCATCTCACATCTAATCTAATGGTTATCATAACATCTGTGGTGGAAAACAAATGAATATGGATTTTAATGTCGACTACTGTTCTAGTAGGTTCACTGTTCATAGTATTATATCAGTTTGTTAAGGTTTTGTGGAGGTTGGTAATTTTAGGAAGCATGAGATTTAAAGAACTTCCCACATACTGTTGCTTTGGGTTAATTTTTTAGGAACATGGGAGACAATAAAACAAAATGCTTTTCTTTTAATACTCTTCATATAAAAATACATTTCATAACCTGAAAGTTGTCTTTTTTGAAAGTTCAAAATTAAAAAGTCCATCCAATTATTGTCAATAAAACTAATGAGCGTCTTAAAAAATTAAAAATACTTTTAGAAAATGTAAGCCATGCATAACACTAAATTTAAATAAATATTAATAGCTTCAAACCTTTAAAGCACACTTAAAACTAAACAGTCAAATTCAGTTAGGGCAGTAAACACATAGAATATAAGAATATTAATTTTTAGTTGCAAATCTCAAAAAAAACTTGTGACACTAGTTCAATTTGATGTCAGTTGGATATGTTTCGGTCACATCTTGTACATTTTTGTGAATGAAACTAGTGCTTTTTATTTTTATTCATGTTTATTATCAAAAATTTTTTCTACGCACTAACAAGTAACCGAACTGGTTTTGGTATTATACAATAACAGCCCAAAAATTTTACTCTTGAGCCACTCATTTGATTTTTTTGTCTGTGAACTGTAGATTGGAACACTGTATAGAAAGCAGCAGCTACAATAGGGGGTGCCAAAATGCGTCGCCATGATTTATAAACATTTTATTTTCGTTATTTTTATTCACGTTATTATAGGTATCTTTTATTAAGGAAGTTACGCGCTTTTAAATAAAAGCATTCACCACATAGTCCACAATAGTCGCATACAAAATCAAGTTTGTTTTACATATCAGATGACTAATTAAGAGTTGTCACATATTGTTAGTCGAAAAATACCCTTTAATTCAACTGATGTTGCGATATTGTGGTACTGAAGCGTTAACTGACGATAGCCATAGTCCAAGATGCATGGAATATGTCTATGAAAACAGGAATTTAAAGCAGGCGAGTTGGTTTAGTCAGAAACAGACAAATGCAATTGATAATGACCACTTTATTTGCCTGAATACTTCAAATAATCGTAGAATTACAGCTCTTCAAAACTAATATTTGATGCGAACTGTACATGGGGTTGAAGTAAAAAATAATTGACGAGTATCTGGACAGAGTATGTGTTGAACAAATGGTCTGGTCAGGTTGCAGCCCTCTCATTCCTATTGACATTTTTGAGACCAACTGTAGAGACACATTCGTCGCCGACCTGTTCTGCTTGACAACCTCCAAGATGTTCGAGTATCACTACAAGAATTCGATTTAATTCCTCAGTCTTTCATTATTAATCTTGCGAATTCGATGTCAAGTGGAATGAATGAGGTCATTTTGGCAAGAAGTCACACCCTATATTAGCACATAATATTTTATTCTTTTTCAAAATTCTAATGTTGTGGATCAGAAAAAGCTTAAGCGTATGTTTCAATATTTCTTTTAGTTATTTTTTATACCGATGGCTTGAAAACAATGAATATACTTTAATTTCGGGTGATAACATCTTCACATTTATGTATTTACCCCGTATATTTTCAAATTTAACCCTACATCAAAATTTCAACTACAGTATTGCATCAGAAAAATTGCTACAGTTAACAAAAAAAATAATCAAGATGAAATGAGTGGTTCACGAAATATCCTCTTTCGAAAATGTGTAAAATTTTTGGTATTCGTTTTTTTACGGTCAATTGTGTTCACACTGCCCTATCTAGTACATTTACTTAAAAATAAAAATATATATAAAAGGGAGATCACAACATTTTAGGTACAGAAAAGTCTGTTCAATTAATATATACTAAACAATTTATAAACACTGTACCGGGTGTCTGATTAAGAGAGGTAACCCGCTGTATCTCAGAAACTATTTATCAAACAGCTTAG
Organism: Lochmaea crataegi; assembly: GCA_947563755.1. Classification (NCBI taxonomy): domain Eukaryota; kingdom Metazoa; phylum Arthropoda; class Insecta; order Coleoptera; family Chrysomelidae; genus Lochmaea; species Lochmaea crataegi. The sequence goes on along the minus strand of OX387422.1, from coordinate 30,374,106 downwards.
ATAAAAAAATCTGTATTACAAACTCGCATACGAGAAACTGCTGGAAAGTATTTTCAAGTTTTCTACTCCACCGCTAGAGGGCGTAGTTCACAATAATACAAAAGCATAATTTTTCTATAATAAATGTACCTTTATAGTACCACAAAATTTAAATATTCGTAATAATTATATCATTTTACGTAAGTTTTCTCCAGTACTTTTTCCTCTATCTTGTGAAATAACTGGTAGGGGTGAGTGGGAAACCTGACTCAATAAAACTGTTATAACTTTTGTTCCGCTTTATGGATTTTGACAAACAATTCAATGTAGAGTGAATTTATGAACCTGTGTTAGTAATTCAAAAATACGTAATGCCTTACACAAATAGCGAAGCTTATGATATGTTAAAAGTGCATTTTGAATGTTTTGAGAATGCTCCGATTGCAGCAAGAGAATATGCATTAAGATATCCCTTGCGAAAACATTTTTGCAGAAGAGCATTTAAAAATTTGGCATTTAAAAATGTTCCTTTAGCAGTACCGCAAAATATGTGGATACAACAAGATGGCTACCTAGCCCACTTTACGAAGGAACTGGTGCATTTTTTAAACCAACACTATGAGTAAAGGTGGATAGAAAGAGGTAGCATATTCCCGTGGCCGCCAAGATCTCCAGACCTTCCTGTGTTAGATTTTTATCTATGGGTCGAATTAAAGATTTAGTATTTCAAACAAGACCTGCAAATAGAGCAGATTTTATTCAACGAATACAAAACGCAATTGACAGTATTCCCAGGGCTGAAATAGAAGCAGCTGTCTTTTCTACCACGCAGAGATATAATCTGCATCGAAAAAGATGGAAAGCATTTCGAGCGGTATCTTACTTTACTAGGTCAATGTAGTTTTTTTGCTGTTTTTGTTACGTAATTAATTGTTGGTTATCGTTACAATGATATTGAGTTTGTCAAAATCCTATTTTTATGTATACCTATTTTTCTCGTATCTTCGCTTAGAAAATAGATATTAAGATGCGGTTTTTACCATTTTTTTAAAATTCCATCCTCTTTCAAGTAAATGATTAAAAAATATAGCATCACATTTGAGGATTCTCAAAAAAAGTTGAAAACAAAACAATTGTTCAATCACCGCCACCTAGCGTCCGTTGAAACCACTGGAATGAAACGATAATATAATATTTCATTAGGCATTGAATTCTCTTACAAATGATACTAAGTTTGTCAAAACCCATAAAGCGGAACAAAAGTTATAACAGTTTTCTTGAGTCAGCTTTCTCACTCACCCCTACCAGTTATTTTACAAAATAGAGGAAAAAGTCTGGAGTAAACTTACGGAAAACGATCTAATGATTACGAATATTTATATTTTGTGATACTATAACGGTACAATTATTATAGAAAAATAATGTTTTTGTGTTATTATTGTGAACTACGCCCTCTAGCGGCGGAGTTGAAAACTTGAAACAAATTTCCAGCAGTTTCTCGTATGCGAGTTTGTAATATAGATTTTATTGTCTCTAAGCTGTACGATAAATAGTTTCTGAGATACAGCGGGTTACCTCTCTTAATCAGACACCCGGTACATCTCTTTTTATGTCAGAGTATTTTTTATTACTGATATGAACTTTTCCTAGGAGATCATATTCAGCTTATAAAATACAATGAACTAAAGATACAGCTAACTTTATAAAAATCTTTCCTGTTTTTATTACTGCTATTATACATACAGTGAACGGCAAAATTATGAAACTAGTTAATTTAATCTTTCGAGGGAAAATACAATTAGTCAAATAATGATAGCGAGCGCTATTTCTACATTTTTCACTTAATGACAAAAATGTTCTTCCACAATTTAGCCACAAACTGTATATATTTTATATACTCTCGACATTTCTGAATTATTCTATCTATATTATAACATATACTATGTTTTGGTAAATTATTTAAAAACTGGAACACATATTTGGCACCCTAAACTGAGATAGCGACAATATTATTGAAATACAATTACTTCAATTGAATAGCTGGATTATACCACAAATATTTTAAAACGATTCAATTCTTTTTGTAATACTTTTTGGTTAAAAATGTTTTCAATTGGGATGTTGACTGTATTCGAACAGAAAGTTCATTTTAACGTAAAGTGGCAGATTCTATGATATAAATACTAATGAACACAATAATTTTCATCATCTTTATGGAGTTTAATCATTTTAATAAATAAAACCTAGTTAAATTAGTGTCAAGTGACGTGAGATTAAACACTAATCAGAGTGTATGTACGTTATCTGTTCCCATTCCTCAGACGCTGTCAAAAGACTTCTTTGCTCGGTTGATATTTACAGTGACTTCTAAATAATTTTTTCGAAATTTGATTGTGTTTCGTCTTTGAAAACTATTAGAACCTAGAATTCATCTTTTATAACAATAATTATTACCAAAAAAACGTCTCCTCGTGAGTTTATCAGTATTTGTTATAGTGGTTATGCGTGAAGTTTTAGCGTTTTGGTGCAAAATTTGAAACGGAATTTCAAATATATGATTTTTAACGCTTTAGTCATATTTAAAAAAAACAATACATATTTGCGGGTACATTAGGTACTAATGCACGATTTAAAACACTTTCTCAAAAATAGTCAACATCCCTATTGTTTTATATAAAATAATATTTATTACTAGATTCTCATACTGAACGGGCTATAGTGAGTAAGACAGGAGACCGGCTTCGTTCTCATCCACTCAGTGATGTTTGCTGGATGAGAGGTGACAACGGTAGACACCTGGCCGGGATAACTGATCGATTGATAGTTGATCAGTTATCGACCGGCGAGGGCGGAAGATCAAATTGAATTGAGAAAAAAAATCATAATTAAAGGAAATTGAAATTATAAACTCTGAATAAGAATTTAACTTAATACAATTATTATATTCGATTGCCATCTTGCAAAACTAAAAATCGCGATGGAAAAATAGGGGTTGATCGTATAAGGGAGAAAATTAAGAGTAATATGAAGTCATGACAAAATTAAAGTTTATAATTAATAAATAAAAAATAGGGGTTGATCGTAGAAGGGTGAAAATTTAGGGTTGTATATATTTTTGAATGCTGTATCATAAAAAAATAAAAACAAAAAATTTTGTCTAAAAAATAAAAAAAAAATAAGGGGTGGACCATCCTTAGCATTTAAGGCGATGAAAAATAGATGTTGACCCATTCGAAGACCTACCCGATATGCACAAAAAATTTCATGAGAATCGGTCGAGCCATTTCGGAGGAGTTTAATTACAAACACCGTGACAAGAGAATTTTCTATACTAGATAACAAATTATTTTTTGAAAAAAAGAAAATTTATACGTTTTGTGTAAACAAATCGGTATACTCAGTTTTTAGTAATTGTATCACTATCAAAGAACTATAAATAATAAGAACATTTTGATCACACATATCTTGTTAATTGTGCGTAAAATTCTTGCAAACATACGTGCAACTGGGTGAAATTGGGTCTTTCTTCTGCACTCATTGCCCAACAATAAGCCATTACCGCAAATCTGAAAAAAAACATAAGAAGAACTCATAATCAAAACGCTGTAATTGAAGTCACACTTTCAAGAAGGGATTTTTTCAATTGCTAAAATATTACAGGATTAGGGTGAAAAATAATTAAAGAAAGAAATAAATAAATGTGCACGTAAGTGGAAAACATGGTGAACAAACAAAAGTATTATTTTAGTCTTGGTTCAAGCCAGTTATATTTGTTGGATCAGTCTACCAAGTATAAGTAATGTAATTGATGGTTTTACATGCCTCCATACTGCGGGGATTGTATTGTATTGCTATCTAGAGCAACTTGTCAAAAGTCAAATTATTTATTATTTAGAACATCAAATCTATGATGAGCAATCTTATGCATATGTAGGTAGTATCAAAAATCCTAAAAAATATAAAAAAATAAAAAATTGCATAAGTATACTCATCATTTGGAAAGGGAGAATGCTCAACTAAAGCAAACATCTAATAACATGCAGGAACATAACACCCCCAAACTAATAATAGAAAACCCTGATCGTCTAAATTTTTATACTGGTTTTATGGATCCGAAAAAATATAAAATGTTTGCCAGTTTTATAATTCAGGAAGGGAAGAAATTTTTGGAAAACACCAATTCAAATTATAATGAATCGTTGCATATTTTAGATATGGACACTCATCTGTTCATGACAATTAGTAGGATCAGAGTTGGGCTACTAGTGGTGGGTAATAGTGGAAAATCTACCTGAATGCTTTAAGCAAACAAACATATCCTAGCACAAAAATAATTTTTGATGCCTCGGAAATATTTATTGAATTACCAGGTGATTGCATTGTGCAATCATCAATATATACCGAATACAAAGCACATAACACTGTCAAAGGATTACTCGGAATAAATCCAAATGGCTTCATAACATTTATCTCTGAGTTATATCTAGGAAGAATATCTGACAAAGAACTTGTGCTTAAAAGTGGGATATTAAGTATGTTGAAACCGGGATGGGCAGTAATGGCTGATAGAGGTTTTACTATCGAAGTAGAGCTCAGAAATGTTGGTTGTGATCTGAATATTCCACCTTTTGCCAAACATGTGAAGGATTTTCAATTTAATGAATAACAGGAACAGATCACAAGAGATATAGCAAGTAAGTATATTTTATCATATGTTTTAAAACAATTAAGTATATATTTTACTTTCTAATCCTTAAGCAAGTAATCACAAACACAAAAATGTTATTAATACTCATTCTTTATAATGTTTGTAGTCAAATATCACTTAGTGTACATAGTGTTCTATATTTTGTATATGTATAAAATTGTACATAAATATATACAGTGTGTACATATAAAGTAACGTAGCTTGCTAATATTTCGATTTCCGTTAGGTTTACAAATGTTGAATAAAAGTTTTTTCAAATAACCCAGACCATCTGCATAAGTCGATTAGAAGTATACAGGGTGCACAGTTGCTCCAAAATATGTTATTTGAAAAAACTTTTATTCAACATTTTTTTTGTAAACCTAACGGAAATCGAAATATTAGCAAGTTACGTTACTTTATGTACACACTGTATGACTTAACAATAGTGTGATTCTTTTTAGGTACCCGAATTTATATTGAGAGAGTTATTAGGAATGTAAAAAGATATAGGATTTTGCTTGGTAATGTTCCAAACACTATAAGCGGCCAACTCAATCAAATATTGTTCATATGTTGTATGCTGAATAACTTCATTGCAATTCCTTTAGGCAAGTATTTTAGAATTGAGCAAAATCAATGAAAATTAATTTCATAACAGAAATACAACATATATTGCTTACTCTACCGGTTTCACCAATTGTATTTGCATCACCAGGAGTATTAATTAATTAATTAATTAATATAATAACAAACATACCTACCTATTTTATGTGCATTTTTTTAAATATTATGTTAATTTTGTATCTGTTTTTTTGAATATTATAATTGAAAATGGATGTTACTCATGTAAAATAAATAAGTATGTATATATATTTGCTGCACATCAAATTTTATTGAGGTATCTCTACCCGTTTTATAGTTATGGCCGGTCTATGAAATATTACTTATTATAGAGTTTCAAGGAAGTGTATCAAATAAAAAGACGGATTATAAATACCTACTTCACTTATTATTATTTAGATAATCTATCAAGAGATTTTTCAAAATGAATAAAATAAAATAAAGTTAACGGTGGTAAGTAAGTTGAAACCCAAAGTTCTTCGTCAAATTTAATAATTTGGACAAATATATCAGTTCCACTACCTAATAATAAATGACTATTTTGCAAACCCGTTATAGCCATTTGCCCTTGAATTTGAACAAAGTATTCATGGCCCCTTTTAAGGGCCATACCTTTTATTTCATCATATTGCAAATATGAGGTTAGGTCTCTTTCAATACATTCCTTTATACTAGGGTTGCCAACCGTCCTGTTTTCCCAGGACATGTCCTGCTTTTTGGGGTGTCCTGGGCTGTCCTGGATAGATTATAAGCATCGTCCTGTTTTTAAAGAGTCCTGTTAGGTAAGGGATCTATGTTTTAAATTTCGCGCGATGCTAATGTAGAGAGGGTTTTTTCACTTATAAATACACAATGGTCAAATGAGAGAAATCGGTTAGTTCCAGCAACAGATATAAACTGTGAAAAGTTTTATGATTATTTGTTAACTCAACCACAAATGTATTACATTACTTACTTAGGTAGGTAGTAATTATTTTATATTTATGATTAAAAACATCACTTATCCATTTAATATTTAATTTGACAATTAATAACTAAGTTTAAGTTAAAAGTTAAACACTAATAAAAAAATATGTGATTGCTAGTAGTTGTTTTATTCAGTGCATATAACAATTAGGTACTGCATTATACACTGAGCAGGACCCACCCTTAATATTTCAAAAATGGGACATATTAGAAAGAAATGCCGAAACACGTCAACTTTTAACTTGAGGGAGACACTTTTTGGCGCTAATGTCAGATTCACCCCCTCCCTACTGGAGACACCCCTTACATTTTTTCAAATGGCATTAGGTATTAAGTCATACATCATTTAAACGGCCTGGTGAATCTCTATTCAATCATGTTATTTTGCCTTTGATACCAGCCTCCCATTATTATTTAATCGTTGTTTAAAATTGGCTCTTTTTTCAACTTTTCGTATGCCCCCGTATTATGTTATGACAGAAAGACCCTTTAAAGAATAAAAAATTTACAAATAGTAAAAAGACAACTGTTAACAAGAAAAAACTGCTATTTAATCATGTGTCAAAGTGACCACCCTTAACATTCAGGCAATAAAAATTGAAAAAGAGCCAATTTTAAACGACGATTAAATAACAATGGAAGGCTGGTATCAAAGGCAAAACAAAATGATTGAATAGAGATTTACCAGACCTTTTAAATGAGGTGTGACTTGATACCTAATGCCATTTGAAAAAATGTAAGGGGTGTCTCCAGTAGGGAGGGGGTGAATCTGACGTTTATGACATTAGCGCCAAAAAGTGTCCCCCTCAAGTTAAAAGTTGACGTGTTGCGGTCCTTTTCAAATGAACACAGTGTATATAGTCCTGTCTTAAAACCGAAATGTCCTGGTATTTTTATATTCAAATCCTGGATTTCAAAGTTTGCAGATGGCAACCCTACTTTATACTAAAGTTTTGAATGGGTCTCCCTTTTACTAAAGTCTTAATTTCTAGTAAATGATATAATTTTGTTTCAGTATCATATACTAGCCTATCGGGCGAAGTTGCTAAAAAAGGTATCCCTGGGTTTACACAAAGCCCTCAACGAAAAACTTTGTAATGTGGATTTTTTTAAATATATTTCTCTACAACTTTCTCTTCATTAACTAAACCCATTTTCATTGTAGCATTTCTGTTTGGCCAAATTCTTCTGATAAGCAAATCATTCACATGAGCTTTTCTTCTTATTATCTCTTTAAATTTACTACTTGTCAACCTCTTAGCTCGTTCTAAATACCATTTATCACAACTTTGAGTTCTTGTTTCTTTCTCCGTTTTGGCTTCCTCAAGGATGATATCACAGTATTTCAATATGTCTTTATTTAAATTATAAACATTTAATATTTCTAAGAATTCTTGTTGCCACTTAATTGTTAATGGTACATTTGGTTGGTCTTCTCTATCCTCCTATTTAGGATTTTCTAATGATAGTGGTGTAAAGTTGTTGCTTGCCAGAATTTGATAACAAAAAATTTAAATTATTATTTTTTAGTTGAACTGCATGCTCTTCTAAAGTTGTTTTATCCAAGACCATAGTGTTCTTAGTCACCAATAAATTATTTGATATTTTTGTTTCGTTTTTGTGGCTCATGTCTCAAAAATTTGAATTCTTGAAGAGGTTTGATTTCAAAAAGGGTTAGAGAACCTTTTCCCCATTCTGGCGCTTTAGAAGTACATGCAGTATCTTCAATGGATTGTTTTTCATCACGGACATAATCCAACATTTGCCATAACATTGCAAACACATGCTTGCATCTACCCAATATTAGACCCACACAATTGCATTTACCCCAGATCACTTCGACACCTCTATTAATTAAAGCTCCGGAGGTCTAAATCGTGTTTTTCATACTTGCATGAACTTAGTTTTAATATATCTATTCCCATTGTCATCATAATGAATTAAAGCATTTTGAACTTGTTCGCTTTGAATATTCTATTTCTCAAATTATGGGGCTTAGTCACCCCATCATTATTGTCACGTTTGATGGCGCTTTTGGAAAACTGAAAAAAAGTCATTTTATTTTACCATGTTATTACGCTGGTAACAATTGTGACACTTACTTGTAAGAAACCTTTTTTTCTAGTAGGTATATGTATAAACATAATAATTTTAAAACGTAAACGAAAACATATATTCAGCTTAATTATTATAGATATCGCTTTTGTTTCATTTTCTTTAAATATAAAAGAGATTAAAGCACATAAAAAAATTATGCTCACACAATTTTTTCACTTTTATTAATATCATAACATAAACATATTTAAGGTATATGTCATAGATAAATACTATATATGTCTGTCTCTTGGTTTTTTACAGGAACAATGAAATATATAGTTAGTTTATAATTGAAACATGACAACATTGAAATTATTAAGTGAGTGAAATGAAGATTGCTGCACGCTAATTACAGTTTCTGATTTCCTCATACCTACTTTCAACATGTGCCGCTAGTCTCAGCACAATCGATCCCCCGCAGTATGGAGGCATGTAAAACCATCAATTGATTCGCATTTTTAAAGATAGAAATAGTTTTTGGTATTTAATTACCTAATGTTAGAAGTCTTGTTTAAAATAAAACGATACTTACAACTCATCTGGGCAATTGATGGGTTGAGCGAGTCGGTAACCATCTTTCAAATAAGCTGCCATTTCGAATGGATCGATTTCGATATAGGGTTGCTGAGCAAGGGTGGTCAGCTCCCACAACAGCACTCCGAAAGACCAAACATCAGAGCTCGGTGAAAAACTTTTGTGAACAAGACTCTCAATGGCTAACCATTTAACCGGCCTATTTTCGTTGTCGCCCAGACAATGATAGTCTGAAGGAAACAAGTCTCTAGATAAAGCATTGTCAGCAACTAATACGTTAAGTTTGTCATCAACCCTAAAAGAAATATTGCTCACAAACTTATACGAAAATATTTATTGTACTACTTACAAGCAATTGCGAGCAGCTAAATCTTTGTGCAATAAATGCTTTTTATGTAAATATTGCATTGCCTGAATAATCTGCAACGCCATATCAACCACTTCTTGTGTGGTTAAAGTGTGATGGACCCCCTCGGATGACACTTTACATTTTTGCAAGAACAATTTGAGATTGGTGTAGTTTTTGTATGGATACAGCAAAAAGGGAGCCATGTGCTCTTCGACAGAAACTCTGAGAATGCTCAATATATTCTTATGATTCAAAGCGTACATAAACATTCCTTCCTGTAATAAGAGAGATATTTGTACTTCGCTAGCGTGGTCTGTGACTGTTTTCACTATAACAGTTTCTTCATTGCCTTCCTCTGTTGTGTACGATCCGTGGTATATTTTTCCAAAAGTACCTTCAAGGATTATACTGCTCAACCGAACTCTGCATCTAAAAGTTTTAGAAATATTATTTTTTCACAAAATCCACGCCCAAAATAAATCTCTCATACCTTTGTAATGAAAGTTCTGTGATTTTGTCTTGTAAATCCTTGGATCTTTCATCAATAAGTGAGTAGCTGGGCATTCTTCTGAAGCTTCCGTAGGAAGAAGCGTTCACACTACTCCTTGGTAAAGCAGCCAAAAACGTTGTAGTTGTTGTGGTTGGTCCGCTTCCATTTTCAGTCGTTCTTCTAGTTTTGTTATCTTTTATATAATATAAAATAACAACAAAGGCTAGTATTAAAATAAGTAGAACCGCACAGCATACTGCTATATAAAAAATATTAGCAGAGTTCGTATACTGGGGCACTGAGTCCATAGAAATGTAGGTAGTTGATTTTTCTAATTCTAGACAAACTTTCTTTCTTTGAAATGTAAGCGTTGTTACGTTTTCTGGTGTTAAAGTAATGTTCATTTTGATTGTAATGACGACTTCTGCTTCTACGATTCCCGAACATGGTAAAGTTATTTGAAACGTCTGAACTGAATTGGGAATTACTCCGGCGTTTGATATGTTGAACTTTGGAGGTGGGAGGGCTGCGGGATTTGATGTGTCGACTTGCAACGAATAGTGTACCTGCAAAAAAAAATAATAACTTTTAATTAAGATTCAATGCTCTCACATTTACCCGCGAAGGATTGTAAAGCTTGGACATTTGGAGGACAGACTCTGATTAAATCCAAGCGTTAAACAAGGTGCTAGTCAATCGGTACACTCTCAGTAAAACACAAGTTTAAAGCTAGAATTTTTGTGCAGCAATTAGTCAGCTGTAATATTTTATTAATTGTCTTTAACTAAACTTGTTTGAATTACTATACAATACAACAAGGGCGGATTTAACGAGGGGGGCACGGGAGTACGTGCCCCCCACCAGACGGTATTTTGTGTACTGTGGAGATTCCATCACAGTACATACTTGGAAGCAAATTAAATTATCAGAGTTGTTAACATATATGAATAAAATAACGGAAATAACAGGAGTGAAACTCTCGTCTATTTCTGGCTGTAATTGCAAATTTTTTTAGTTGCATCCCCTTCACGCACTTGCAAATGAAAGATGATAATCAGCGAAACTAGCATGCACATTCAAAAAACTTTTCAATCAGACTGAGGACATCGCAAATGAAATTGGTGCAGAAATCACGGTCCGCAGAATCACCGGCCGGCAAACAAATTGGCCGAACATTCAGACTCAGTCAGTTGAAGAATATTACCGACTTTCAGTATATATTCCTTTTCTAGATTATATGTTAATGTTAAGTGAAATGTCATCCAGGTTCCCTAGCGCACCCATGCAAAGAATCGGACAGTTGCAAAAGTTGCTGTCCCATAACTTCATCGACGAAGATGTAGAGGATGTTTTGCAAGGCGCTGAAGTATATAAAGAAGACCTTGTTTGTTTGTTAGCTTTGAAGGGAGAGCTAAAAATTTAGCAATAGTTGAGGGAAAATATTAGAACTCCGCCGATTAAAGTCATATCTTCGCAACAGGATGATAGAATAGCGTTTGAATGGATTGGCTTTAATGCATATCCATCAAGAGGTTGCGGCAAAATCGACGCTAATAAATAAGTGCTGTACATCTTTATCAGGAAACCTACAAGAAAAATGTTTTTATTAAACATTTAATTTTTCTATTCTTTTGACACTTTCATAAACCTTCCTATACATACTTGAACTTGTAGAAATAAACTTGAAGTATGATACTCAAGTTTATTTCAGTTATTGTCAATTTTTTGCCCTTGCCCCTCCCAAAAAAAAATTCTGGATCCGCCCTTGCAATACAATATAGAACGTAACATGCACTAGTCAGTAGACCACATCGATAAATATAAATACATATAGAACTCCGATCATAAGTTTCAAGTACTAAGATGGACAACTTATTTCAAAGGTACGCGATAGCGATAACAGTAATTTGCTTTTTCAAAAATAATGTGATATTGATATTTTTCTATTTTGAAAGTTGTATGTAAGCGTTGCTAGATCGTTGCGATAGTACGGAGGCTAAAGCGACTTTTTTATTATTAATTTGTTTTCCGTATACCTATTGATATATGGTCCAAATTAAAAATCATAATAATATTACAGCTGTTTCAAAAGTAATTTAACTTGTTCCCTTTCTTATTCCAGTTACTATGACTTCCTTGGCTTTATTGTTCCTTGCATTTATTGTTTGCTTGTAAATCGTTTAATGTTTAAATTTTTATAACTCCTAAACCTATTATTAGTATAATTGGATTTAATTATTGTTAAAGATGAGTGACTATTATGTGAATGTTTGTACGACTCAGATAGTAGTGAAGATGAAGTCGCAAATACGATCCTCGATACGATCCTCAAAGCGATACAACGAGTGCTACTATTTGTACTTACAGGAAACTATTTTAATTCCGCACATGCCTACAAAGTGAAACATAACGATTCAAAACTGGTTTCGAAACGATACCGGAATGCATGTTGGAACATTTTGCCTGAATACCTACGACATACGCCTATCTAGCTCTCCTGACGTCTGCACGCCCATTCCAGTCATCCACCCACATTCATTCATATATTTGGGTTGTGCTCATCAGCCCAGGCACTTGAACTGAATCTTTGTACCATTTCCCATGTTATCTACTTCCATTCCAGAAGCTTCGTGTCTTCTATAAAGGCCACTTGTTTGACTAGAGGGATTTTCAGTAGTTGTGATGGTTGTATAAATTCCTCTCCAAAGTGCTTTCGTCTAAGTTCTTGTAAGTCCTCACAGGAGCAGAGTATGTGGGTAGGTGTTTCATCATCAAGTTCACATTTTCTGCACATAGGTTCACTAACTTTGCCCATATTGTACAGATGTTTCCTCGAGGTGCAGTGTCCAGTCACCAGGTCGGTGACTGTCTTCAAATGTCTCTCACCCAGTTTCAGTAGCCTGGTTGAGAGTTCCTTGTCTACCTTGTTCAGTAAACTCTTGGTATGAAGGTGCCCTTGTGTCACCCTCCATTTGAATTGGTGTTTCCTATCTAGCCAGTTCCCGATTTCCCCTCTTATGCAATCTTTTGTGATTCCACAAAACGGTTCCAGACCTATGAAGTCTCCTTTAGAGCCTTCTTTAGCTAACTGGTCCGCCATTTCATTACCTGCAATCCCCTCATGTGCCGGCACCCATATTAGAGACACTTTGTTGTCTCTTGCCAGCCCGTTGAGGGATTCTTTGCAGTTTTTCACCAGTCTAGAATTAGTTGTTGGATTACTGATAGCCTTAAGCAGAGCCTGGCTGTCAGTGAGTATTTCTATTTTTTGTCCGGTATATCCTCTTCTGATGTTTTCATCAATACAGGCTATAGCGGTAATCGTCTCTGCTTGAAACACAGTCGTATATCGACCAAGGCTAAAGAACATTCTCTTTCTAGGTCCTTTTATACCAGTCCCAGTGCCACCCACTTTCTGTTTCGTAAATCAAATTCCACTTCTGACTATATAAGATAAGTGGACGATACCTATTCCCCGCACGAGCTATTGGTTATTATGTAAGCTACCGCAACCTCATCTTGCAGAAAAGCATTTTAAAAAGTCTTTGTATATTTACGATGTTAAGGTAGGAGGCATAACCTAACATTAAAACACGTATTGTTCGTATAAAATGCTTCCAAGAAGCAAAGTTATTAAGAATGTGTAATGCGTCTGTGAATACATATAGAGCCCAATTTATAATTACCTCAGTGCAATTACCATTCAAGTCCCTCTAACAATATATGTATATTTATAATGTTTCAAGTATAGCTACAATATTAAAAATTGTAAAAGAGATACTCCAAATACCTCCAAGGTTTCGGTGATATGTATCGAACTCCTCTTCAAGAGACAGTTACGCCAATGACATCAAGACAGACCCGACACTTGACAATGATTGATCGCTGCCATAAACGAGATTAAATGTTTTTTTAGAACTTAGGCATGGTGTAGTATTAGTTCCTTTTAAAGTTAAAATCAATGCACACGTCGCATTTTTAAATGTTATTTTCAATATTAAAATAAACAAATGTATATTATTTTGAACTTACCAGTTGTCCTGGTGTTAAGCTTTCCCATGTGAAATGTAGAGAATCAATGTTGCGTGGAATTAGAACAACGAAATTTAGGGCATAATTATTTATCACCCCTTTTCGGATGTAGAAAAGCTCAGCATGTAAACCTACAAAAAATGCAATAAATATTTAAGGTCTACAACATTCCAAAGTTATCAACTACAGAAATATGATGCAATAAGCTTCTATGGCTTGAGATAAATCTTCTGTTAATGTATACTCGATTAAAATTGCCTTATTTACATATACTCAAAAAAAACTAACTAGGTAGCGGTATCTTTGTCGGCTCGGATTAAATAATATTTTGTGTTGGTTGTAGAACTAAATTAAAAGTAACCGAAACGAATTTTGATGTGTACATACTCACGCTATTAGGATTTTATATTTATAATAATATTTCATTAATATATTATTATACAAGCTTACGATTGTAATTAGTCAACAGAAAAGAAGCGCATAAATTTATAGATAGAAAAAATATGTAAAAGCCGATCTGTTCAATATGTAAAGTTTGTCCAAAATCAATTACAGAAGCTAAAACACCTCTGCCTCACCCTTGCCGACTTTTTCCTTTGATCGGGTTTGATGAGTACATATTTAAGCTTCTACAATTTATTGATTTTAGATAAAGTTCACATATTCAATGATTACAAAAACCGTATTTAAAAATCGAGACCTACCTATAATATATTATCTTAACTCTGTTTACGAAACAGTAAAAGTCTCGATAAATAAGTCGTTCTTTCAAGTTTAAGAAGAAAGAATAGAAAGTTTTGTCTTAAATTTTAAATTGAATAATTTTTATCCCCCAAACCAGTAATTAGTAGTAACTTGCCACTTCTATGAAAAATGGGGCGTCTACGCTTTACAAACAGAAGAGTTCCAATATCGATACCCGAATTCTATCACGAGTGACGTGTCCTTTGAAAGTTTATTGAATTTGTGCATATACAATAAGGTTTGTCATGAGGGTGAATTGGTGAATATCTTCATTGAAGTTTGACAGTGATGTACATGTCCCCTACTTTGTTCCTTCTGCCTCATGAAACCCAAACATTAGGACGTTTTTAGCTCACAAGAGTTCGATTTTAAAACTTTTAGAATCCGATACATTGTAAACACATCAAATCGTCATAATTTATAGCAATAAAAGAATTTTGGCAACTAGGTACCTTGTATTTAAAAGTAAAAATATAAATAAAACTAGCTACAAACTAATTCACTATTTCTTTTGTTTCACTGTGTGGATAAATAAAGACAACTGTTTGTTTGGGTTTTCAGTTTATTTGAATGGGAGAATATAAAGGCGATTCTACCAATATTAATGAAAGATTATTATCAGACATTGCTGGTTGCTGGAGAACAGTATTGTTAACATAACTACTATTTATTGCGACATGCATACTGATTACCCCATTTCTTTTCAATAACATAAAAATTCAAAATCCCTCAAACTGTGGCTTGCAAGATTTTTTTTAATTATAAAGATTCTAGGATGATTATGCTATCTTATGCTGAACAAATACAAACTATATAGAGAATGTGGCCTAATAAATTACTTCGACATATTCTGATCTGAAAAATCAGCCACTCTCTTATGAAACAAAGCAAAAATAAATTAAGTAATTGTTTCAATCCTTACTACGTGGAATCTTTCCATAATTATTAAATAAAATCAATAAATAACAAATTCCACAACAGAAATAGAACATATGTTACTCGACTGGTTTCACAAATAACATTTGTATCATTAGGAGAAATTATAGAAATTGATATAAATAAACAAGTAACTAAGATATCTCATTTTGACATGCAACCTAGGAAATGTCATGTTAGACGCGAATGGTAATTATACATTTATATGGTATCTAAATGACAATTTAACAATGGAGAGTGTAGAGAATCTATCTGTTCATTTATAAGAGTACATTGAATATTTTTTTATATTTTTCAATTTCAATGATTCTAAGAAAATAAGTCTGTGAGAATTTTGACAAATTAAATAATAATAATTAATTTCTTAGAATCATTAAAATTTCCAAAATGTAAAAAATATGTTCAATATACTCTTATAAATAAACAAATACATATTCTCCATTGCTAAATAGCTAAATTGTCTTTTCGACAGCATATAAACGTATGCTTACTGTGTCTGATATCTTAGATCATGAAATATCTTAATATCACATATCCATGATTACATATAAAAATGAGGTATCTTAGTTATATTTCTGATGTGGAAAGCTGAAAGAAATAAAAATGTACAACACACAAATTAAGCAATTTGCTAAGGTCAACGAAAATTCTTCGTACCTCATAAGTGTACGAATTGCAAAAGCTTATAAAAATATGAGAAAATTTGAAGTTGGCCAGCGAGAAAATATTCAGTAGGAGTAATGGATTGGTGACATGAGCTTAAAAGATGTTGGAATGATCCCACTACATCCAACTACAATTGCACATAGATTTGATGAAATGTCTCAGAGGACTGAAGATCAATAAATGCAAAGAGCTAGATGGTAAAGGCAAATTGTGCGAGGAGATTGGATGTTCTCAAAAATCACTTCTCTTGCACATTGAAGTAATATGTTGGCTGTCAAGATGAAAATTATTAATACGACTTGTGGAAAAATTAGTAAAACAGCAACGAAGAATAAATGTTATATTTCTGTTGTGGAATTTGTTATTAATTTATCTTATTTGATAATAAAGTTTCTTGGAAAGTTTCCACGTAGCAAGAGTTAAAACAATTAATTTGTTAATAAATATGATCATACCTATTAAGGAAGGACTAATTCCAGAGGATATGAAAATGGTGAAGTTGGAAGTCGTAAAAGAAAAGAATGAGGAAGTACAACCAATAAAACCGGTATACATAAGAATAGATTAAAAGTCAAGTAAATCATTGTAAACAACGTAATAAAAAATAAAAATTTAAAATGGGGGGCTCATATTCAGTACTTGACAAGTAAAATCAGAAAATTTTATTTAATACGGAACATTTTGGAAAAAAAACTTTTAATTATGATATACCAATCCATAGTTGAATCCTTAATCCGTTATGGAATAATTGTTTGGGGTGGACTATATCAAAATAATTTAGAACCTCTGGATACAATCCAAAATTACATTCTAAGAATAATCAATTTTAAAGATAGAATGTTTACAACGGCTCTTCTATATATTGAAACAATTCTTAATGTAAGGTCTATATACTTTTATACTACTTGTATGTTCTACTTCAAATTGAAAAATAAAACAATTGTAGACCATCCTTACCTGACCAGAAATAAGAAAAAGAGAATGTTACAAATACGGTTTTATAAATATGATGGCAATCAAAGATTTTTATCTGTAATAGGACCTAAGATTTTTAATATGTTACCTGACAACTTAAAACAAATAAATAAAGTCAAAACATTATCAAAGGCTTTGAAAAAATTTATTCATGTCAATCAAGACACTCTTTATAGTTTACTTTGAATATTCTTATATCGGTATATATGATGTGTTTATATGCATATATGTATGTATCTAAGTTCATATGGATGTGCGTATGTGTATGTGTCTGGGTGTTTATAATGTATATTTTAATATTAATTTTTTGTACATGGAACCATAGACAGTGAAAATATAGGAAAACATTTATTTGAGATGTATTTGTACAAACAAGTGTTAACTCACTTAGGTCCATATAATTTGTAACTATTGTAAAAATTATGAAAGTTTTTGTGCATTATTGTAATTGTAATTTTGAATTGATTTGAAATTAAAATGATAACACAATTCAACAATGATAAAACCGACATTTGAAATAAAGTAAGAAGTGCCCCAAGAAGAATCCCTCTCTTAGACTGTGTAATATAAATTAAAATAATATATTAAGCGTAGTATATTGGAAAAAGACTAAATTTCGGCTACATTGCTTCAAATATATAGGTATATATATATACGATAGATGGGCCATTTGGTACCTGTTATGCAAGGAACAGTAATCTAAATATTTAAGTTAAAATCGTAAGACTGTTGAGATAACCAAATAAAACAAGAATAAGAAACTGCCGTATAAATATAGAAATCCGTTTATTGTTACATAAATATAATAGTAATCCTACCTATGTTACCTATATGCTTCTTCGTTGTTTCGTGATCTAGTAAATTGGAGTGATGAAACTGTAAGTTGTTCAAACAAATCGTTAAATCAGAAGATAGATGATGTAAATTGAGAAATGCCATAGCATACATTATTATTATTCTGAGGAAATACTATTATTACTTGACAAGGCATTGAACATTCAAATGAAACAACTAAATAAAGATATTATTTGCCAAATTGTCTACAGTTTTCATACTCGAAGTTAATAAAGAAAGTATTTCCTTTGTTGGAAATACAATTGGCTGTTTAGGGAACCAATACAATTTCGTTAAGAATAATATTGTTTATAAATTTATATTTATTAGCTGCTCAGTTTGATTTGGAGAATAAATCTTGATTTAGTATTAAACAGACATTAGTATGATTTTATTTTTATTATTAACTATTACCTACCTATATCAGTATGGGCGTCAAATAAACAAAATTAATTCTGTTTTAAGTTCATGAATATTAATACCGAGCAGTGAATAAAAAACCTGGTTCTAGTATCTTTATGTTGCTGTTCAGAAGACATAGGTAAAATACATAAGTAGAATCTACTGAAAATATAAATACCTTTAAGATCGTAAAAAAGAAGAACTTTCAACACCCATTCGAATAAAGACTGCTAAAAAGAGGTGGAATAATAATATATGAAAACAAGTGGGACGAACTGAATCGAAAGAAATCAGAAAACGTAAAAAAAAGACAAAAATGCTAAACTGTTGAAATCTATACTACCTACAACAATTTTCAATTGATGGCGACTGATCTACAATTTGAACTGAGGACTAACGGCAACAAAATTAAATCTCAGAACTAAATTTTTACCGGGGTCATTTTTATTGTTTATGCGCTTCGCCAATGTGGATAAGTGAAAAATAGGATGATTGTTGCCAATGAATCACCATCAATTGAAAATTGTTATACTATTTCTACGAATGTAGGCATCCTCCCATTGTGTCACGTCAACTAACTAATATAAATTTAAATGTTTTATTAAGAAAATCAGATCAAATATTCCTATGTGGTATGTGATTATTAAAGTGAACAATTCATTTTAATCATTATTATGGTCTTTCGATTTTAGTTCATGTTTGCCTAATTTCTTTGAAAATTGTGAGCATTACCTAATTGGACAACTTTAAAAAATACATTTTCAAAATCTCTATGGATGTACCTATGTAATTTATTTATTTCTGCTTCATTTAATGCTGATCTACTCATTAAGAATTGTTTTATCAAGTTTGAAAAGCCAATATATTAAAACTTACATGAGGTAGGCGTTTTAATATACCTACAATAATGTAGGTATTAGACTTCAGCGACAATAGACTGAGCCGGCAACAGCGCACAGATATGATTGTCTCTCATACTCGTAGTCAACTGATCGTCCTCACAAACGTACCAATAAATTATACGGGGGGTACCGAGTTCTAATAATAATATTATTTAAACAAAACCTATAATACGCCATGTATATATTTTTTCCATTTCTCTATGCTATAGGTACGCGCATATTTTATATTCAAGCACTTATTTCAAATAAGTATTAAATAGGTAAATGATGTTTTATAGAAAACAAATTGTACCTACCTATTTTTACAAAACGTAGGTACTGGTACTATTTCAACAGCAAAAAATTCCTGATTTTATTTGTAACTAGGTACATTATATTTAGGAGTGAAAATAAAGTTGAGAATATTTTTTAAAGAAATTTGTTTTTTTTCCAACCTTGGAACGTTTGTCAATAATTTTTGAAAATGGTATGCTAAAGACTTAGTTTATTTGCAAAAAGGTTGATAAACCAATTTTAAACAACGATTAAATAACAATGGAAGGCTTCAAAATGATTGAATAGAGATTTGAAAGACCTTTTAAATGAGGTGTGACTTGATACCTAATGCCATTTGAAAAAATGTAAGGGGTGTCTCCAGCAGGAAGGGGGTGAATCTGACGTTTATGAAATTAGCGCCAAAAAGTGTCCCCCTCAAGTTAAAAGTTGACGTGTTTCCAATTCCTTCTAGTATATCCCATTTTTGAAATATTAAGGGCGGGTCCTTTTCAAATGAACACAGGGTATATAAGTAGGTGTATGTATGTTGGCCTGGGCATTTCGGGTACACCAGGTACTGCGCAGCCAGGTAAGTCCCAAAAAAATTCCTAGCGCATGAAGTGTTTGAATCACAAAGAAATAAAAATAAATCGAAAGTCAATCAATTTTGAATACAGAAGAAAAAAGGCCAACACTTCTGAGGGGGTTAACAAGTTGCATTTTTTATAATATTAGTATGATTGATGATTATTCAAATTAAACTAGTTTATTCAATCAAAGCCATCTAAATGTATTATTTTAACTTCGGCGAAGATAATGTAAATGTAGCTATAACTCTGAAATTATGGCATTTAGGTATAGGGAACAAAGATCTGACAATACCACCGAGAAATCGGCCATATTACAAGATCCTTGCACACCAAAATTGTGCGATCCGTTTCCGAGATAATTGAGGTGTTCCATGATTAAAACTCACTCTGTATATTTTAGGTCCGACCGGTACAGCTGTACAAGATCACATGATCGACAGCCAATGGGAGCGCGAATAGTGTGTGTGAGCAGTGACGGTGACCGTCGCTCTCTATCGCACTCATGGCCGACGGAAGTATATTAGCGCGGAATTTATTTCAATTGTTTAAAATTATTAAACCCCGGAGAATGTGTTGGCTTTTCGCAGGAATTTTTTTAATGTGAAAAAAACACCAACGGAGTGAAGCACTTTTTTATTTATTTAAAAAAATGCAATTTTGAGGGTGTCTACCCCCATGTTAACCTCCTCAGATGTGTTTTCAGTTTTTTCCCGAGTTCAAAATTGATTTAACTTTCGATTTATTTTTATTTCATGGTGCTTCAAACACTTCATGCGCTAGGAATTTTTTTGGGACTTACCGGGCTGCGCAGAACCTGGTGTATCCGAAATGCCCAGGCCAACATACATACTAGGGATGGCGATTCTTTCCAAAAAAAGATCGATTTTTAAATCGATTCGAATCGATTCATAAAAAATCGAGGTCTAAGAGATTGATTTCTAAAAAATCGATTTTTCTCAAGTTTGTATTTACAATGTAAATATAAATCCATTTTATGAAAAACAAGAAAGATGCCATAATAAACAATCTCTGGGATCTCTTATCAGTGAAATCAGGGATTTTTTAGTTCAGGGAATTCGATAATAACAATTATTTTTATTAACATATCAAAGTATCAGATCAGATATAAAAGAAGACATTTATTTTCTAAATGTATTTGTTACAATAAAAAGTTAAGAAAATAGATAATATAGCTTATTGTTCCCAAAACCAAACCAGAAAAAATCGTATGTCGATTTTCAAGGGTGAAATATCGATTCACTGAATCGATTCAGTACAACATATCGATTTAAAAAATCGATTTATTTGATGCGAGGAATCGATTTCAGATCGCCATCCCCTAATACATACACCTACTTATATATACAAATGACACATTCTGATGAAGATTCATGATGCATCAAATACATGAAAAAAGCGTCACTAGCTCTCCGACTATAACATTATATCCCTCGTATCTACGTTCGACAACGGCTGAGGGTCGAGCGGTGTTGCCAGATCAATTTTACCCTTCTCACCCGTTACCGGTTGGACTTTTTTCGAAATATACATATTGACATTCAAGTTGTACACAAATACTGTTAGAAGTAATTCCAATTTTTGGTATATGCAGTGTTTTTAAATGCTTATAAGGTGTATTTGGTGGAGGTCAATTAAGTGTTAACTAATTTTTCGAAGTTTCCAGAGGGTTGTTTTAGGTTTATAATTTTTCCTAGATGAAGAGTCTATCCCAAGACACATGAGCAATTTCATAATGGTTCTATTTAAATATATTTGAAATAATAAATATATTTACTTACCAAGCAGTCTTTGAACTTCGGGAAGACTCAAGTATAAATTTAAATATCCACTAACCATACAAAAATACAAAGACGACAGTATAAGTAGATGACTTAGTACAAAATCTTTCATTTTAGCTGGTTAAAGTTGAGTTTTACATGTTTAAGCAACTTCAGTTTTTGGTTATGTTTACACTGAACAACACAACACTACATTTTATTCGTTATTTATTATCGGCCGACAGCCTCTATTTTTACCTCGAGTTTGTATGTACCTCATCCATAATAAGCAACACAGCAACGCCCGCATTTTACCATGTGCCACATTAAAGTACAACGTTGCCAAATCTAAAAAAAAAACGTTTCCCGGTGTATTTAGTTATTTTATTAATTTATTTTTTAATGAAAACTGGCTTTGAAAAAAATTTGTGAAATGTATATACAACAAAATACTTGAAGACTACACTCCCACTTGGACTACACCACCAATAAATGTGATAATAAAAGTACATCCTTATCAACATAATAAATATATTTTTTATAAATCCTTTGAACAATATTAAGGCTGTGAAACACTTATCTGATTTTAATCTGAGAATTGTCTGAACTGATGAACATTACTAAATAACTTTTTCCCACATTGTTTTGGATTTTCTGTAAAACAACTACTTTTGGTCAACTTTTGACAACAGCCCGTCTTAACGATTCTATCCGATGTGAGTTCAGTTAATTACCGATGAATGCCGAGCTTAAACAAGATGTCCAATAAAACTGCTGCTACCAATATTGACAAAAAAAACATACACCCATTAGAGTCAGAGACAATGGTCACATCATAATAATTGATAATAACAGCAAAACTTAGCGAATTATATTGGGACGAAATTTCTAGATGAATGATTACTAGGTACGAGAATTGCGTAGCATTCAAAAAAGTTATTCGGTGTTCTATTGTATTGTGAATACTTTCCTACACTAATAAAACAGCAACGAAAATATATCACAAAGGTACCTACTGGATTCTGATTTTGATTCGAAATATTTTTGATTAAATATTGGAATTAATATAGACGCATAGATTACAGTGAATGTTTGTTTAAAAAAAATAGGTAATGTGACAATAGCTTAATAAAAATATGAATCCATTTGATGCCTCCCTAACCTAGGGTTGCCAACCGTCCTGTTTTCCCTGGACATGTCCTGCTTTTTGGGGTGTCCTGGGCTGTCCTGGATAGTTTATAAGCATCGTCCTGTTTTTAAAGAGTCCTGTTAGGTTAGGGTTCTATGCTTTAAATTTCGCGCGCCATTAATCGTTTTTTCACTCACTGGGCCCGCGCCGCGTGTGTGAACGACGGAAAGGATACACAAGAATTTTATACCAAAATAAAAGATTTTTATAGTGAAATCAATGTTTATTTAAAAGTGTGGTAACAGTTTTTGATTGGATTGATCTTACAGGATCTGATTGGTAAGAATGGGGCAATGTGGAAAAATCTTTGGTATTTTTAAAAGGTCACGGCAATGAAATAAGCGATGAGAAATTATTTGACGACTGGTTCAATTTGAAAAACTTTTGTCATAACTTAGATTCTGCACAAAAAGAAAACAACTTAAACTTCTTGTGGCTCCAATATTTCAAACAGTGCGTGTCCGAGAAACAGTACGCAGAATTACGGGAGGTGGTTGAATATGTTTTCTGTATTCCGGGGCACAATGCTAATGTAGAGAGGGTTTTTTCACTTATAAATACACAGTGGTCAAAAGAGAGAAATCGGTTACTTCCAGCAACAGTTGCTGCAATAATCAAAATTATCTACAACATGGATATGAACTGAGAAAAGTCTTATGATTATTTGTTAACTCAACCACAAATGTTGAAGGACATTTCTGGGTTTGAAAAACACAATAAAAATGAAGATATGACGTAAGAATTTATCATATTACATTACAATTACATTACTTACTTAGGTAGGTAGTAATTATTTTATATTTATGATTAAAATCATCATTTATCCATTTAAAATTTAATTTGACAATTAATAACTAAGTTTAAGTTAAAAGCTGAACACTAATAAAAAATATGTGATTGCTATTAGTTGTTTTATTCAGTGCATATAACAATTAGGTACTGCATTATATATAGTCCTGTCTTAAAACCGAAATGTCCTGGTATTTCTATATTCAAATCCTGGATTTCAAAGTTTGCAAATGGCAACCCTAACCTAACCTAGTACAAAGCAGTGCTAGGGTAATTCCTAGTTAAAAAGTAATTAATAATTAGGTACAATTACTTTTTTTCATGTAATTTGTAATTGTACTTAGGTAATTACTTTTTTTCCTTAAAGTAATTTGGAATTGTAATTGCAGCAAAATCTGTGGAGGAATTGTACTTTGTAATTATATTATTTAAATTATCTAAATACAATTACTTCTCACAAATACAATTACTTTTCCAATTACAATTACTATTTCCAATTTCAGGTACAATTACATTTTCCAATTACGGTCGGTGGACTCGCATCCATCTCATTTGTTTGAATGCATTTGATGAAAGCGTTGTGCATTAGTGAATTATTGTTAAACCCAAAATAATAACAGCTACCCCTTGATGAGAAAAGTGTTCATTAAATATAATACGGCACTTCCCTCTTCTGGGCCCGTTGAGAGATTATTCTCATTCGCAACAATTTTGAGAAACTTATCGTTATGAAAAGTAACAATATAATATAAACATTTTGTAAAAAATCAGGCATCATTACTTTCTGTCCGCTTGACGAAAAGTAAAACATATTAATAATTTTACACCACATTTTTTTACATTAGTAGCCCACCCTTTTTAAAAGATGTCAGATACTTTTTGACTAGAGTTGATCACCGAATGTAAATAAAATGTTTGGTGTAGACAGTTAACTATTTTATCTATTTGATTAAACGGCCCTAGACCAGTGGTCGGCAAACTTATTAGCCAAAGAGCCAAATATGAACATTACAACAATTTAAAAAAAAATTGGGAGCCAAATCTGCTTGTTTAATAAACTTTTATTACACTAAATAAGTAGTACACTAAATAAAACTGAATTTCATACTTGATAAATATTTATTAATGCGAACAATGTGCTTGCATCTCCTTGAAAAGTTTGAGTAAGTCAGGTTTGTATGTTGTTGTTTTTAATTTTAGGCATGATTCCAAGTTCTCATCAATAAGACGACTTCTCAGTTTACTCTTGATGCTTGAAAAAGATTGTTCGCATAGATTTGTAGAACCGAAAAGGCAAAGAACAGCAAACGCGAGCTTTTTCAGCTGATCGTAAGAGTCAGGAATACTATTCCAAGCGTTGAAAATGATCATGTCTTCCTTCTCCATCTCAGTCAAAGCAGACCACTTGTGTTGTGAACTAAGATCACATTTTTTTCTTCTCCAATATTTCCAATTCAACACAAAGACGTTCGAATTTAGAGCGCTATATTTCCTTGTTTTTTAAATCCAGCAATTGTATTTCAAAGCTACCAATGTCAATTTCAAAAGGAGAAAATTTCAACTCGGTTATCGTAGCATTAAGAGGATTTTTGACAAATGCCAAAGTTGCTCTGCTGTTTTTAAATTCCTGAAATCTGCTGAGAATTGCTTCCCTCATATTTAAAATTATTGTTTTAAAATGGTGTTTATCAATAGAGGAATTATTTTCTTGGCGATGCTTCAGCAGGCTCGGAAAGTGAAACAATGTTTCCCTTTCAAAATCCTGAGCAAAAATGGATAATTTGTTTTAGAATGTTTTATACTTCTTCTAACATCGAAAAAATTAAGTTTCCTTTCCCTTGTAGTTTACGATTAAGCTGATATAGATGAGACGTAACGTCTACCACGAAATAAAAGTTTTGGATCAACTGATCGTCAGTTAGTTCTGGTCTGGATAGTGAACGCCCTTCTCAAGGAGAAATGCCTTAATTTCCGGGAAAAGGGACGCGAAACGTTTTAAAACTTTCCCTCTTGATAACCAACGTACCTTGTTATGGAGCAGAAGATCAGCGTACTCACTCTCCATTTCAAATAAAAATTCTTTGAATAAGCGATGATTAAGAGCATTAGCTGAAATTTAGTTGATAATGGTAATCATTAATTCCATAACTTTACGAATATCATGCTTTTGGTATGCGCATGCTTGTGGTACCTTTGTGGTAAGAAAAGTAAGAAAATTTTTATTGAAATAGGTAACCCTAATATATACTTTCATAAATTTTTACATCTAAAAAAAAACATTAAAATTATAATTATTATTATAAAATTATAATTGTATCACACCGGAGTACGCCTAAAACATACGAACAATTTCAGCCGGTAGCTTGTACAGTATTCGCCAGCTAACTTGATGTCCTAAATGCTTTCTAGGGAGCTATTGACGCCGCCCATCCGATAACTGTAAACAGTGCTGTGCAAGTTCGGAGGATACGCTTTCTGTTACAAATTAACACAACTTGTACAATTAATAAAGTAAAGTCCGTCCGGAAATATATGATCCTAACTTAATAAATAATATTATTTTGAGTTTTCCTCCATCGAAAATTCATCTTTCGAAGAATCCTTCTTAAGGAAGTATCTGACATATAAATATCCAGATCTTCTTTAATTTTTTGATTTAATTTTCGTACATTTACACGGCAATTTTCAGTCTTGAGGAAATCGTAAATTATTCGCCGGATATCCTTCGTTTGATATTCCGGTAAATCTGTAACCGGTGACGGCCTGGTACGTTTTTTCTTAGGACTAAGAAATGGTTCTTTTCCACTCTTTTCGTTTATTAAGGTATCTTCATCACTTTTTAATGTCTTAAAATAATTAAACACTCTATATATCACTTGACGAGTTTGTCCTTCAGTACATTTACGATTTTCTTCATTAACGGCTGACATTTTTACAAACACTTTATTGTACAAAGCAGAAACAATAACTGTGTGACGCTACGCTACTGAAAATCTTAACACCTGATAAGGTTCGATGCAATTGGCGTTTGTCAAAATTTTACCACCAATAGCAGCCGAGTAGGCAGGGTACTATTACTCTGTCTCTCTTAGTTGGTAATTTCTGGGACATCAAGTTAGCTGGCGAATACTGTACATGGTTTGTGTTTACGTTTACGAAAACTAATAAAATCTCGATGTTCGTTACGTACATATTTTTACAACAATATAAAATTTTAATTACCTATCTATCTTTTAACTTAAACAAAAAATTATACATGTTCTCGATTTATAGAAGAGTTTTAATTTATCAAAATAAGATGTAATTTTTTTCTTACCAAGTTTTTTTTTAAATGAAAATATTATTGCGCCTTCCGTGGATATTTGTGCCAGAGCCGCACTTAAGAAGCCAAAGAGCCGCGCTTTGCCGACCACTGCCCTAGACGATGTCCGTTTTGTATGATATGATTATACCTAATATATAATATATCTATGTACCTAGACCCAGGTACACGAACTTTTGTATTTTTGTTTCGTTCGAATCAATAAACTTTTTAAGAAAACATTTTATTATTAACTTCCCAGTTTCGTTTTTATATTACTTCTTACTTATGAAGGATTTTGTCTTTTCCCATAAGTTGAGGAGACCTTAAAGTTGTATAAAGCTTACTTAAAGGTAATCTCAGTTTTAGGTGATACATGTCAATTTCCGATCTAACTATAGGTGCAGTCTAATGTTTCGGGCAACAAGCCCTAATTGCTAAATGGTGTTTAGACTGTATCTACGCCATACAAAATTTGTCATGTGTCATCTCAAAGTGGTTTGTATAATGCTACAAACCACCCTTAACATATCTTTAACTTTAAGAAATCCTTAAGAAAGTAGCTGCAATCGGCTGTTAGTTTAACAGTTTGAATTACCTATTTAAAAATTTTATTCGTATCGACTGGCTCCCCCATTCTGTTATAATTTGTTGATTTATCCGCAAAGTAATTGATAATTCCTATTTTTACGACATGTACTTTGTAATTGTAATTAATTCCTTTTTTGGAAAAGTGCTTTGTAATTCTAATTATTTTTAAAGTACATGTAATTTCCCAGCACTGGTACAAAGTAACACAAACTAAGGCCTGTAAAATTATGAGAGATAGTAAATAATGAAAATGTTTGCTAAATCCGATAAATAAAACGAAATTTGTTAAAACCAGTAAATGTATAATTACAAATTTATTAAATGAAAACGTTATTGTACACTAGCATATCTAAAACAATATAAACAAATAAATTTCTATAAACTAGTTTGTTTTGGGACAATTAATTTGGTCCGTTTTGAAAAAATATGATTTTACAATATTTTGTTCGTCCAGTACACGATTGGCTTTTTCTAGTGTATCCGTCGAAGGAGAACTTTCTCTTGTCAAAATCCAAGCATTTTCTAAAAAAAAATAGTCACAGTGCTTAGAGAATTGGCAGTGTATTTTAAGATACGGTCATAATGTTAGGTATACTTACGGAAATTCAGGACTTTAAGATCCACACAGGACCAAACAACTGAGTAGCTGTCATAATCGGTTCCTAAAACCCAGTATGGTGCATCAAACTGAACTGAAATCAAAAATTATAAACTTCCTTTCTTCCGATTCTAATATAATATTTTTGAATATGGAATTTTATAAAGAAAAACATAAAAAATAAACAGAATATAACATAATGTTACAATATTAACGCATCGTGTTATAATGTCAGAAGATATTATTGATGTCAATCTATACGATGTAAATCTATAGGACCGGATTGTTATTATATTCGTATATAGGTATATTAATTTTAATTAACTTACTTGGCAATGAAGGAAAGTTGACTATTAGTTTTCCTTCTCCTGTCGTTGATGCTAGACGAGCAGTTCCTTCTATGGAACTCTGAATGTCATTACTACAAAGAAATGCATTATAATTATATTATATTACTAGGAGTGAAAAGCGCTTATTATGTGTTGAGCTCAGAAGTTTGATACTTATTAAAACTAAAGAAGATGACCAGCTTTCAACTAATAAATTAATTTCTTCCATGAATTACAAACAACGCATGCATCATATCCTGACCATAGATCATCTACTGGTTCTGATCTTGTCGAACAACAGTATCCAAATTGAATAATTTTATAGATGTAGTAAATTTTGTTGAAATTAGCTCCATGCTGAATCTGGGAACTCTAGATGAGCATGTATGCAATCGACTCTGTTTGTGACGTTAGCAAATATTACACTAAAATTGTTAGTGTTTACTCGACAGGCTCTAAAGATGACGCCACCCGTAAATTAATTTCGTCATATTTATAAAAAGTTAGTCAAAGAAATCTTTGATGCAAAAAGATGAAAATCAATCTAATATGGAACAGTAAACAGTATGCAGATAGACGTCTACAAAAAGAAAATTATGTAGGTAATATATAATATAAATATAATTTCTGTGACATTTCATTAATCTAATAAAAATTCTTGTAGCGGAATCTGTGGTATAAGAAGAAATCCAAGAAGCAGATTTTTAGACGTAATTCGCCAAAATCCTTTTAAAGTAATATTTATCAAAACAGGCTGTCTGTAGTTAATCACCCACATACGCAGAAAACTTTTCATATGGTTTAAGTGTTATATATCATAGTTATTTTTTCATTCATGTGCAATGGTAATTATATTAATTACTTAATTACAGTTACCTGTGAAAAATTGTCATATTTTAGTAAAGCGTGATCAATAGACGTCAAAAAATAATAGCTTAATACTATTAAAACATCTCCACATCTAATCACAAACCAAAATGCTATATCGACAAAAAACCATCTCGGTTTTGTAGTTATTTACTGTCGCTGATATTGCACTCTTAACATTTCCTTTACTGAGGTTAATGTATTGGTAATGTATTGGATCAACGTAGTCTCCAGTCCAGGATTATGCTCTCAGGCTTTCTGGGCGAATAGCATCTACGTTGTACTGATGAGGTGCAAATACGCCGAAACCGGTTTACAAGTGATGTTATTCCTTCTAAACGCAAACCTGAATGGTTGGTTCTATCTTGCAGATATACCGACCCCGTTTACTTTAGAAGTGTAATTCAATGTCTGTCGGGGCATATAGCCCGAGAAGTAGTTGTTGCTTCTTAGTCCTTTGAAAATTATTTTTCAAATTTTGTAAAGCGTTATAATAGTATTAAACTATTATTTTTTGACGTCAATTATATTAATAAAAATTTGTATAGAATATGTGTTAGTTTTTTTTTAATTCACATTGCAACCGTCCTGAAAAAAATACATTTACCCTAAATTCATCTTAGAAATAGCATATAATGCAACGCAATGATGTATCCTGGACTAATTGAGGATGTACTGTAGATGTTTCAAGTATTATAAGGATTCCTATAAACATCCTGGTGGTTTATTAATGTAATTAACTCATATTGCATGAACAGTTGAATATTTCAAGTTTAAATTTAATTTTTATCAATTGCTATCATTTGTTATTATTATTGTACTAGTGCAATAATAGAACTCATTACTGTACTAGTAAAATAATCTCTTATATCTACGGTATGGGTTGCCGAAAGCAGAGAATAATCTTCTCACACAGAACAGAAGAGACACTTTTTAACATTTCCATAAGAGATGCATTGTTGCTAGGGTAAGCGATTTTGATTTGGATGACAGTATCAGCACCTATTGCGCACTGGAAAAACTGTCGAAGTAACTTACACTGCGAAAAAGAGTTGAGTGGTTTAAATAACTAAACTTAAAAACAATATGTAAACAGTATCAGTATCTAATATCGGAGGTTGTCGCTTCTGTGTGAGTGGGATAATTATTCAGTGCCGAAAGTAATATAGTTACGCTTAAATAAAATATTAATTATCTCATAAATTGCATGCAAATATTATGTTTAAAATATATTTACTTAATGTTCGCCACAAGTTTTTATAACAAAATTTATATACTTGTGTGTGTGTTGGGGGGGATGGCATCAGCTTTCGCTATTTGCCACATACTATAATTTATATACTTACTAAGTTTGTATTTGTTGATTCTTTACATGTACAGTGCCATTGTCGTTAAGTGTATACTCAGCTGTTACACATTTTCCTCCGAGTTGAAATAAAGCAAAATACCGTTCCGCTTCATACCATTTTCCCCCGTACTAAAAATATTTAATAAATGCAAACAAGCGAACTTTGTTAAAATAAGAAGGTTGAAAAAAATACCGACGTTAAAATATATATATATATATATATATAGGTATTATCTATTCGACTATTTTAAGTACCTAACAATTTAATTAGGCACAAGGCACATTATACTTTTTTTTAAATATGTGAAACCCGTTTTCTTTACATACACTTTTATTTATTTACTTTATTATTGGAAGTGATGTAATGAATATAATTATTATTTAATCAAATCTACATAACATTATGCCAACCTATTGCACTTTGGTTTATTGATCAACTATCAATGTATCAGTGAATTGGATGAGTTTCTGCATTTTATACATTTTTGTAAAATGTGGTACGTACCTTTGTTACATCGAAATTGGTAACAGTTGTAGCATCGGGACATGGACCAGCGAAGGGCATCTGTGATGTAGCAATTTTGGCAACTGCCAATATCAAAACGAGAAAAGTAAACATTTTTACAAATATTTGTAACGTCTTTGCTTGTACAAAAATTTCAACCCACGTTATAAATTTACAAAAAGATGATCGGTTAATATGTTTAAATAGGCAATAAAAAATGTACGTTTGATATATTATAAGGAAGTCGAAATACTAAACAAAATGAACGTAGTTTTACAAATGAGCTGACATAATATATACCTTGGAGAACCGAGAGATGTACAGAGAGAGCCAAACATTTAACAAGCACAATAATATTCGATCTCTTAGTTTTTACTAAACATCTTTCAACGTCTTTCTTCGGTATCTTTTATTTCAAATATATACCTATTTAAACGTTTGGTTAAACAATCTGTGTGGCTAGTAATCGTCATCCTACTATTTGATTAAATTGACACCAAGAAATAGATCAGCCATTTCCTAGACAAATCTAAGGGGCAGTCAAAAGTTATAAGTATAAACTATATAGCCTTATTCATGAGTCGATTAACACTTTTTCTGGTTTTCTATATCCTAATCAGTTTCATCTGCCACTTGCAGCTTAATTTAATTTATCTATCGTCACTCAGGATTAATTCTAGAACGGAAAATTCCAGCATTTCAAATATATTTGATTTTTGGAGACACTGCTTACATTGATAATCGCTGATAAGTGTTTATTTCAGTGAAATTATTATCGTTATCAATTTTCGAACAAATTAAATTTAAGTAGTTTTGTTATTTTTTGAGTATTAAGGAAGCATCTGGGCATATCTTTAACAAACACTTCAAGTGTTTTCGTTATTTTTTTTTAAATTATTGTTTCAAAATTGATCCAATGTGTAGATAATTGAGTAAATCTATGATGTAGACAAAATTCAGTGCCAACTTCCAATTTTTCCATTATTCGGTAATAAAATACAATTTATTTTGGTAAATACAGTTCTTTATTTAAAACATTCATACAATCACTTTCAATCTTAACCAAATAGGTAAACATAAATAAATTAAACACTTACTTAGTCTTGACGTGTACGTTCGTAAAATACTAGTAATTCTATTATAGGGATACAATTACTTTTATTGTTTACAACTTTATTGGTATAATATCTTTTTCAATAACCTCAACTATTTCAGACATAGGTACATTATCAGATGCAATAATTGATACTAATGGTACATTCTGAGAAGAATCGACTTCTGTGGCTTCAATTATTGGCACACTTTGAGTTTTTAGTGTATCATTGTTAATTTCTGACTGCTGTGGATTTTTTTGTAATAAAATTTCGGCCACTTTTACAGCCTTTACTTCGTTTTCTGGTACGATTTCAGGCTGAACCTCAGTTTCAGGTACGGTTACTACAGTCTTTACGATATTTTGAACATCACTGGTTAGACTTATCACTGGGTTTTCTATTTCAATTTTCACTGGCTCAGAGGTAAAAGGAATTGTCCTAATTACTTGATGTATGCTTAAATCTTGTGCAGTTGCTTCTGGTATAACATTTTCCTGTCTCAATTCTAAAGATCCATTAAGTTTATGTTCTTTAACTTTAGGAACTGTGATAGGACTAACATCACTGGTAGCAGATTTACTTGCTTCCAACTTTTCATCAATATATGTAATTTCTTGGTTGCTATTTTTTTCTGGATCAGCTATTCTTCCAGTATCTAAATTAACACCAAGAGAATTTAAATCATCGTCAACAGATTTAACTTTTTCCACTTCATTATTTTTATTTGAAGTTGGTTTATTTCGTTGAGGTAAACCGGTAGATTCGACTATTGTAGATACACTTGTAATTCCGTTAGCTGCATTGATGTCTGAAGCTGCTAATGCGCAACCTTCTTGGTCTGATTTAATAAAAAAGTTTCTACTAATTTTATATTCGTCTAGGATACCGTAGATTCGCTGAAGTACTGGATTTGCTGGAAGACGTTCCCTTGTCATAGCCCAGACACTTTCTAAAAATAAATATATTAATGTAATTGCAGTTGTTTCAATAAATTGCTTTGGATGTTGTGTGAATACGTTTTTCACGTCTTTTTTGGGCTGAAATAGTATAATATATAACTAGCGACCTCTTTCCATAAGAATGAAAAGAGGGTAGTACCTACTGCAAAGTGATATATGGTGATCTCTTTTACACCCTTAATCATTAACTTCGGTTTTCTGTATATTAAATTTTAGTATTGAGAATAGTGTTTACAGTAATTGACTTACGTGTGTGTATAGGTCCAAATCCACTACAACTCCATAGAACAGCATAATTGTCATAATCAGTACTTAGTACTAAAATACTTGCTTGGGAACTTATTGGGGAAGTATTATATTTAATGTTGAATTTGCCTTCACCAGATCTTGCAGAAAGTTCTAAGTGACCTTCAACAATTCTTTTGACTCCAGTTCTAAATGAAAACAAAAATTAACCAAAATACATCGCAAGCTGGTAAATGAAAATAAAGTAAACCCATTATATAAGTATAGATAGGTACAGTGATAAAACTAATACAATGTTTACTAATGCTGAAATGGTTAATATGCACTTTTTATATGGATTAGCGAATGGTAATGACTTAGAGGCTAGACGTATGTACCTATGCCCAGCTTTATCCAAATAATGGTTTACCATGTTCTGATACGTTTACTAAGATACATATTCGTTTACAAGAAACTGGAACTTTTGCTAAATCAAAGAATAGTACCAGAAAAATGTTAGTAACAGAACTATTTGGAATATTCTAAAAGATATTTTAATGTATCCTTATCACGCCGTTCAACGTGTTCAACAACCTACTGACTATCCGCTCCGTATACAATATTGCCAATGAATTTTAAATAAAATCGCTAACAATCCCAATTTTGCTGCCAATATTCTGTTTACGGTGTAACATGTCTATCCTCTCACTCTTCTACCCCGAACGTAAGACAATTGACGCCTGCCAACGGACAACGCCACGTTAAACACCCCTTTTTGTTATCGTCTGTCTAAAGAGGCACATCGTCTTTCGCTATCTTTCATATCTTAAGTATCTATCTTAGGAATTTTGCTGTGGTATGTTCAAAATCATAATCTATAATTAATAAGCTTCTTCTAAAGTACTGTCTGATATAATTTTCGTATGCATTCTTTATTTTTTTACAGAGATAGACGAAATTAAATTCAACACGTGGTCATAAACTTTTCTTTTGTACTAATATGGTAGTTTTAAGTCAAATATTTTTTTTATAATTCACTGTTTTACTTTTATACAAACATTTTCGAGATTTTTCAGTTGCGAAATAACTCTTAATTATAAAATAACATTTTTATGAATTACCGGTAACCTATAAAATATTCTTTCGCAACGCCAGTGCCGGTTTCATATATTTCCTAAGCACGATATTTTTTCATATAACTAAATAAATAACTTATTGCTATTATTAGTTTCTTTCGGATCATTAGTATATTTTTTTAATTCAGTCGATAATTGCTATTTTTACTGTTTTAACATGGGACATATAATTTTGGAAAGCTTTCAGTAAATTAAATCAATTTTTTTGACTTTCAAATAACTGCCTTCCTTTTCTTTAACCTGAAAAGCTGACCAACATAATGTGCCATAACATTCAAGTTCCTACATATCCCTGATCCACTTGTAGTTCTAGGTAAGCACAGCCCCTAGGCGAGAATATAAGCCAAGAATACAGCCCCTAGGCGAGAATATAAGCCAAGAATATAACCCTAGGCGAGAATATAAGCCAAGAATATAACCCTAGGCGAGAATATAAGCCAAGAATACAGCCCCTAGGCGAGAATATAAGCCAAGAATATAACCCTAGGCGAGAATATAAGCCAAGAATATAACCCAAGAATTTAACGCCGAGAATATAACCCTAGGCTAGAATATAACGCTGAGGATATAAACCGAAGAATGTAACCCCAAGAATATAGCCAAGGATACAGCCCTACCTCAAACTACCGCCCTAGAACAGAACTCATCAGTTCGGATCAAGACCTGACTTCTTCTCCAGGAAACCACTTCATCTAAGCTAAGTACCTATAAAAGTACAAATTCCTTTAGTAAATTCCGTTGTTCATTTCCTGTGGCAGAATAAATTGTAAATTTGTTTTTAATTCTTTTTTTTATTAAAATCCTCAACTATAAAAGTTGAGGGAGATATCGCCCGGGGTAATTTTTAGTGACTTTTTTTTTTAATTATTAACTTTTATTTAAATTTTACAAGGCGTTTCTACCTTTTCCGCCTTAGTTTTTTGTAGTTTTCATTGTTAAAAAGGTAGTGGCGCCCTCAATTTTTACAACCCTTCTGTTATCCCTGTGTGACATAAACTTGGGGTCGAATCACCCTTGAGAGGAGTCTCTAGCCGGAGCCCTTCGAGCTGGTGCCCTGTGAGGTACAACTTATACCGTTACAACGGATGAAGCCAACTTTTCAAGACATGGAATTATGAATTTTCATAATGACCACATATGTGCAGATATAAATCCACATCACATGCCAGTTCTTTTGGAAGATGTACCTCTTATTATTAGAAGGCGCATGTGGTTCATGCATGACGGTGCTCCTCCACATTTTGCAGTGATTGTATGCGAGTTTTTAAACAACGTTTTTCCAGACCATTGGATCGGACGAGGATCTACACACCCGTGGCCCCCTAGGTCACCTGGACACAATCCTCTGGATTTTTGTGTGTGGGGATATCTAAAATCGCTCATTTACACAACCCCGATATTAAACTTAGGAGATCTTCAAAATCGTATCATACAAGGCTGTAATGTTATTCGTAACAATCCTGGTATCTTCGAAAGTATTCGGCAACCCATTAGACGTCGAGGGGATGCTTGCATTTTGGCTGGAGGTGCACATTTTGAACATATGCTCTGAAATGTACTATTTTCCCTTTATGTTTAACATATGTTGTTGCTTCTAATAAAATAATAAAACAATTCAACACCCTGTATCTCATTAACGATAAGACTTATCACGCATGCTTATAAGAACTTTTCGTCTTAAAATGGAGTGACGAAGCGCCCACTACAATATTTTAGATTACTTGGGAAGCACCCTGTATTTATGGGAAACTAATTCAAAATAAATGAAACAAAATTTCAAGTAATATTCCATGGTTCTCTGCATTTTTTGATAAAAACTTGAAAATTATTAAGCTACTCAACACACTAGCGCCATCTATTGCGTTATTTATTAGGTAGGTAGTCTATAATAATTAAAGTGATAGTAACTGAGCGGCCATTTTTCTACTAATCTTGCCATGGCTATATTGTATACTGGCCAAGTACGCAAGTGTTGCTGCACTTGCCAAGTATACGAGTCATTTGAGTCCACCTTAGAAAGATATAAAGTATTTATCTATGTTAGAAAGGGATTAATGGTAGATTTCTGAAAACCTTTGCTACGATTGAAACAGAGAAGCAAAAAGAGATTATTTTGACCGGTATTCAAGTACCTATTTTTATGTTCATCTCTCATAACTTCTAATGTTCCTACTTATCATTATTTGACAAATCAGGAATCGTTGGAAGCCTCTTGGTTTTCACCTGATTATACATGCTAAGTATATGAATGTGACGACACAATAAATTGAAAATTGCGTCCTATGGAGGACATAAAAACATGAACTAAAACAATTTTTTTCATGATGCCGCTCACAAAATTATAACCCCAACATAATTTAAACAAAAAGTAAGTTCAAAAACTAAAATCCCACTACTCAAAAATGTATGAAACAAGAAAATATCCTCATCTGAAATTTTTATGTAGAAACTATTCAATAAGTATTTATCGCCTATTAAATACCTAAGCAACTTTTACATGTAATATTATATTTTAATGTATTTATTACATATTCATAGTGATGTTAGATGTTAAAAGGATATTCGTGGTCGTATTCCTACCCTAACAAAACCGTACATTCTAAGAGCGATCATAAGCTTGATAAAAGAGGAGAATATTTTCTTGTTTCATACTATTTTCAGTAGTCGGGTTGTAGTTTTTAAACTTACATTTTATTTCATTTTTTTTATAATTTAATAAAATAAAACAAGTATGTATTATCAATTTTATTTGAAGTTCCAATACAATTATTTCATAATTTAGCTCTATCTTTTACCAAATCTGTTCTTTGCTTAAAATATTATCATACAAATGAAGTATTAAATAAACACTCGACATGAGTCTGAAACTGTTCATTTTAATTGATTTATGTGGGTATCCGAACTCGTACGTACGTACTTGGATTTTTTTGTAGGTACAAAAATATTAATGACATTGAAAGGAGTTCAATCAAAAATGTAATTACTTTTTTAAAAATCAAACTAACTGTTTATAATTAATTCCACTATTTAATGATATTTGCATATCATCGTCAGAATGACAGAAGTTACATTTTATGTGATGCCTACTTGATGTTTAATATTTTGGCTAGACCAAATAGTGAGTGACCTACATTGTGATTGACTTAGGAAAAAGAAGAATATATGATATTACAAATATTAAAGCTTAGGTATTATTAGCCCTATGGGGATATATTGGATATCTTTTTCCCATTTAAGATCAGTATAACTGTGCAATGATATAGGAAACCAAGGAAAACTATATCTGCTGATCTTTACAATTGTTACTTAAGAAGACAATTTAATAGTGGAGAGCTCCCTAGATTTATCTGTTCATTGACAACCTCATATTGTGGGTCTCTTAAGTGTGTCTCCCAGTTTCTAATTCTTCAAGGAAATCTAGTTTTTGTTTCTCATCACAAATATGTAGTAGGTACTTATAGTTCTGTGTTAGGTGTTAATAAATGTTTGGTGTCAAGTAGTTGTTTTATGTAATGGGATTTATCAGGCTGTTTTAATCTGTATGCTCGTGAGTGTTCATTGTATTAGAAACAGTTAGTTTGATATAAAAAAAAAGTAATATAAGTAGATTCCACAAAGTAAAGGTCCAAACAGTAAATTCAAAAATGTAATTGAATGGGAGTGTTGCAGGTTCAAAAGTATTTAGCGTTTTCAACTTCAAAATTTGACCCTATGTTTTTTCAGTTAATATGAATAAGTGGCAAATGGCAAATAATAACTATTTTAAATTTTTCCCAGATTGACAAAAAAAATCTGGAAATCGGTTGACCCTAAAGGCCATCCCTGCAACTTCTCGAGAATTCAATTTTCAAACGCATGCGATTTTGTCACTAGTTGCGATGTTTTTGAGCTCCTGGAGCTCAAAATTTTAATTTTTGTGTTATTTTGAGCTCTCCGAGCTCAAAGATAAAGCTATTCGATGCTTTTGAGCTTGAAGAACACATATACACTAGGGCTTCAAAACGTCGAGATTTGTCGCTAGTTGCGATGTTGTTGAGCTCTTCGAGCTCAAAGATAAAGCTATTCGATACTTTTGAGCACTTCGTCTTATCAAAGTTCGATGAAACACGATTTTTTGAATTTTCAAACTGCTATAACTTTTGAATGAATCAACCGATTTTCACGCAGTTGGCGGCGATCGATGTAGTTTTTTGAGCTCTATAAAAAATTCTGAACAAAAAAATTGATCTGATGAAACATTTCGGAGTTATTACAAAAAAACACTTTTTTTCGATTTTTTTCGACGATATCTCACAAACGCATCAACCGATTCTGACGCACTTGGTGGCGATCGATGCGGGTTTTCCAGGTTAAGAGCTGATTAGTTTTTGAGGTCGATCGGTTCAGCCAATTCGGAGATATTTTGAAAAAATGAAAAAAAAAACTTTTTTGCAATTTTTCGAAATCTACCGGTCCGAATTGGTTCCAACTTACAGGAAATCATTGATTTTCTTAGCGGGAAGTTAAGAATTAAAACAAAAATTTACTGAAATTATGCAACTTATAATGCAGATACGTCACTAGTGTAAATGTGAAGTTGTGGATAGTCTTCGTGTGTTGTTTTATGTTTTAGCTTGAACAGGACATAAAAATAATTATACGTTGACATCTAAATTTGAATTTTATAAACTATTATGGATTCAGTATTTAGATCGTGTTTTGTACATATTGTACTAATACATGAAGACATTGAATAAAAAATTCATTACTGTGCCGAAAACAGATGCAAAAAAAGGAAGTTGGCTGGAAGCTGTTACAGATGGTTTTTCCAAAAACAAAAAATTGATTTGTTGTCAAGATCATTTCGATATAAGTAAACTAAACAATAGGGCAAGTCCACGTGACGTCACGCCCGGATGAATCTGAAGTTGAAACAAGCATTTTATGCTATTTCTCTATGTTCTGTTCTAAGCACAACACATGGTTCTTATAGTTATTTTGATCGTGTTTGAGTTAATTTAATTTTGAGTTGGTGCTTTCTTCGACTCTGTTTTAATTGCTTAGGTATTTTAAAATCTATATCTGACTGTTTATAATAAAAAGGATCATTAAAACACTACAAAACAACAAACATACAATTCTAACCAAATAATTGTTTATTGTTTTTCCTGCGGGCGACTGTCAACTGTCAGTTGGTGGACATGCCCTATTGAGGAAGATAACTGATTATTTCAAATATGTATGCTTACTAAATATTTTGTCTTTATTCCAAACTCAAGAACCATAAAAATGTCTAAACGAGGTAAAGTATTGAAATTTGCTTTAATGTAAACTGTCATTTTATGAAATTATTAATAAAATGTGTGTAGCCAAAAAAAAAAGAACTACTTAATCATAAATAAAATTTAAACCAAAATGGAACCACAAGTAAATACAAACAACTCACAGTCATTCTAACCTAAACTTCTTCTTCTCTTCTTGAATTTTGGTGACTACACTATATTATGATTGTTTTGTGCCTAACAATGCAATGACGTAAAAATAAAAAAGGCGGATTTGAAAATTTTTTTAAAATCTGACTTTTCAATAGGGGATGAAAACAAAACAATTAAATTTGATAAAATATAGCGCGATGCAATTTGCTCCTTTAGGATTAACTACCTGTTATGCATAAACAAGAATATATTTTAAGTTGAACACCCTATTGTTGAACCATATCTAAATATTTTAGAGTCGTTCGTAGATAATTTAAAAAATTTACATAGTTTGATTTACCTACCTAATTAATAAAAATTACTTACAAGCTATTTGTAACTTCGTTAGACACATATATTTTACCACTGGGGCCTCTAGCATAGTCTGTAACGACACATCTCGACGCAACTTTGGTAAATTGGAAATATCTTTCTGCTTCGTACCACTTTCCCAAAAAATTTTCTATATCAAATTCTGCCATAGGAACATAGTCAGGACAAAACCCAAGATTGGGTACCTGAGCCTTTGCTAATATCAAAACTCCGAACAAGCAGCACACTCGGATCATCTTTTACTTTTGGTGTTTCTTTAATCATCAACAGTATTTATAGACTCGGTCTAGAACCGCTATGTCATTTTATATTTGCTTAATTACTCTTTCGATAATTAATATCTCGCAACAAATGTAGCCTACCGGTCAAGATTTAACTAAATCTTATTCATTACAAATTGTAAACGGTGCTTTGGTGTATATTTATATTTACTGAAAAAGGGTAATAACCGAGAATGACCTTGTGAACTACAACATTTTATGTTGTAATTTCTGTCACGCTTTTGGTCCAGTTTGGTGTTCATCTGATGGCAGGGGAGACCTGGGAAATAACGTTTGCCTAGTGAATATTAACAATTTTGTAATTGTTTGTCCGAATATAGAAAATATAAGACTGCCTTCTTGAACCTACATTATTTCAATTTCTAAAAAATAATATATTTCAAATACTTACAATTATTCGCTGTTATTAAGTATGTTGGATTGTTTTTTGACAAATGACAAATGTATACTTCAAATTGGTACCGTGGCACATATTGCGAGGTTTTAAATAAAAGTCTTTGTGTAAAAATAAAATGTATAATTAACAAAAATACAGCCATGAACTTTTGAAACAATTTTTGCAATATTTCTATTTATAATCTATAATAAACTCTAATTTGAAATCTATTCTATAATTCTTAACGTCAAATAGCGTTAATTGTATCACAAGATGTAATGTTTAAAAACTCATCGAACGGCAATATCAAACTATTCAAAACAAAAAATAAAAATCACCTTGCCGGTGTTTCAGGATCATGATCGGAGATTAGATACAAGAACTGAAAAGCAATTGCTAACAAAGAAATTCCTAGGAGATCTCCTATCGACGTTAAATAAGGTATTGCTGAGTTGTCAGGATCTATTTTTCTTTTCCACATCCAATGAATCATTATGTACGCTACATAAAGTAAGGTCGCCACTTGCATAATAGCAGCACATAAATAAACCACTACAAACCATGAACTTAGCGATGTGTCACCGTTTTTAATATAATCTATAGTGTAAATAAAAATTAGGTGACCTGGTATCACCATTAACATAAGAACTCTTGAAGTTCTCGAATGCACCCCTTTTCCACAAAAACAAGTAAGAGGTGATATGAAAATAACCGCGTCATCATCTACGTTATTAT
Organism: Lochmaea crataegi; assembly: GCA_947563755.1. Taxonomy (NCBI): domain Eukaryota; kingdom Metazoa; phylum Arthropoda; class Insecta; order Coleoptera; family Chrysomelidae; genus Lochmaea; species Lochmaea crataegi. The sequence continues at coordinate 30,332,157 of OX387422.1, read as the reverse complement.
CTATTGCCAGTATACCTAGTTCTGCTTGTTTGTGAAGAGCCGTTGATATTCTGCTAGCTTGCACAGCTACCAAATTTCCGCCCACACCATTTATTACTGGCTGGAAGACTGCAATACCCTGAAATCTTGATACCATAAAGTCTAAGATTAGACCTCCCATGGAACTAATCATCATGGCCCCCATAACTGGCGTCCACCCATGGTACAGAACATCTCGAGTTTGCAAATTTCTTTTGGCAATCCAAACCCATAAAGGAATCGCTAAGATGTAAGCTGCGATTATCAAGGGAGCTAACCAATCCTGAGTTCCTGAAATAATAAATATATTTTTAATTTAGTGTATTTATTTGTTGTAAATATATTTTCACCTATCGATTCGTATAACACTGTCGCGACCCAAGACAATAATGTAAGTGACGTTATATCTCCTAAGCTGGCTGCTATAGGAGTTGCTACATTATCAGGATTAATGTGGCAGTATCTGGAGAGAACTATAACACCAGCCGTAATTAGTCCTAATACAAAACTCGCTATTGAGACTGTTACCAAACTACTGGCACATAATAGATAAGCATGGTCCAATTCAACATCGTTACTTTTTATGCCACCCATTACTACGGCTACTAGAGCACCCAGAAAACCAACAACTATCGCTTGACACTAAAACAATATAAATAAATAATTCTATGCTTAATTTAATGGTTTTATATTGAGATTTGGTGGATGAAAGTTGGGAAAAGAAGGTTGATCATAAAACATTGATACTGTAGAGAAGAATAAAGAAATTATGATAGAGAAACATAAAAGTCAGGCAAAAATAGGAAACGGTGTCTATCGGTCTACATCTCTGAGATAAAGAGTTCAATGAAAAAGAAGTATCAATTACCTGTATTAACGTTAAATTTCCCACGATAATATTTATTTTTTGTTTGGCTGTATCCATATGACCTAAATTAGCTTGTGTTGAAAGACGTGAAGCTAATGTCATTTCTAAATTACCTTTCAACCCTAAAAGAGCAGGAATTAATATTACCAGCTCTGTTATTTCTTCGAATACCGGCCAATGCTGGAACAAAATAAATTAAGATTTTAATCACTTTGTTTCTTTCATGTAAAATAGATATAATTTTTGAGTTTATATATGAAAAACACAAGAAAATATAATTTAAAGAACTGGAATGAACAAAAAGAATAGAGCTTTTTCGTGTAGACTCACTTGAATTTTATCTAATACTAATCCCGCGAAGACCATCCCAAACCCAGCTATCAAAAAGGGAATAAAAACTTGTATAGCTATAGATAAATAAGTTTCTTGAATCTGTTCTTCTTGTCCTTCAAAAATCTTTGTTTCAACAACAACATCGGGAAGTCGTCCATTATCATTCTCACTATTTTCTTGAGAATGAACTAAAGTTATTTCCGGGTCTAGTGTGGAACTTGCTTCCAAGGCACTTGAATTGCTGGGAGTTTCCGGGGGAAGGGAGACAGCAGGGAATTTCTTTGTACTTGTCTCTTGAACATGGTTGATACTGCCCATGGCTTCTGTTCCATAGTTTTCTTTTCTGAAAATAAATTGAACTAGAATTTTGACGAAGTTTTTTGTTTGCCTAGATACCTTTCAACATGATATGGGTACAAATCTACAAATTTTTACTGCTCAGTACTTCTGTCCCGAATTTAAGACACGTTAAAAGTGTCAACTAATACTTTATAGTTAAATGATTTTGCAGAATGGTAAAGGAACCAGTAAAATAATTTACTTTAAGTACTATCATCAATATGAAGGTCTAAGCTGATTAATGTTCCTGTATAAGTTGTTTAAGAAAAGCAAGAAACAAGCTGCTACACTGGGCAGTTATTAATTTATCAAATGTAGTAACAAGCACTGATCAGATAAATTACTTAATATGAGAGACACAACCACAATGGACTACAAAAGGTCGCATTAGAAATAAGATTGTTTTTTGCGATGTAATATTTGTGTATTTTGACCATATTTTTTACTTGTATCCAATAATTTCACAAGTACTTACTTTTCTTATGTAACACAATCACAAGTTTGTATTCTCAGTGTACTGAGGTTATAAGTATAATTATGTAGTTTAAAGTGACAAAATGTGATTCTTCTTTTTGTCATTCGTGTAGTAGGGCACTATAATATTCTCTAATACAAATAATTAAAGTTAAAATACGTTTTTACATACCCACATGCATTGTCTTCTGCCATTATCTACTAAATGTACGGATAAAAATTATTATTTAGGGAAGTTGTATTGTTATTTCTTTTGACCTTGCAAGGATAATAATTGGCTACAAGACTCGTGGACTATATTTAACGAAAATTGAATAATTATTTTAAAAACTTTAAATCGCGTTGTCAAATTTAGTTTTTCATTGATTTCGTAACAATTACTTACAAGTATTTACAGAGCTAGCAGAAAATTGTTTTTAGGATTCAGGATACTTATTTTAGAATTTGAATTGACATAAATATATACAGAGCGTCATTTAAAAAACACATTTTGTATTCAACACTTAAAATTAAGCTCATTTTGAACTTCAATTCATGTAAGATTTTATTTTTAGCGATCGGTAGAGGTATATCCAGCCCTTCAATGTAATAGTCAATGTTGTCATTCGGTTATTATTTAGATTTATTTATGTGATATATAGCAGAGACTAGATTGTTCACGGGAAATATCTACTGCGTATAATAAAATGTATATCTACACAAACAATGAAATTTTGTTTTTATTCAATACCTTAGCTAAATACAACAGATGAAACTAACCTCCCTACTGTAATAGAAACCAGAATCATACATAGAAACATTTACAAGGGACCTATGACAATTTATTTAATTGAATATTTGACAGAAAGTTTCTTACTACTTACCTTGTATAAATATTATGTAGTATTTCACAAATGATCATATTTGTCGTCATTCTATATTAAAACAGCTAATTTGTTTATCTTTTATTATATAAATGGTAAATTGTTTGGATTCGTATTTCGTATGGTGGTATACACACATCAAATATACATTTTAGGAATAAAAAATTTAAATTGACATAAATATTTCCGTCTTAATATTTTTAGTAATTAGTACTGTTATCTAAAGATATTTAAAATATAAAATATAATAATACCAGGCATAATCGATATTTTTATTACTTAATTACAGTTACCTGTATATAATTGTCATATCAGTAAAGCGTGATCTATAGACGTCAAAAAATAATAGTTCAATACTATTAAACGCTTTACAAAATTAGAAAAATTAATTTCCAAAGAGCAGACCGTCCACTAAGAAGCTTAGCTTAGTGGACGGTCTGCTCTTTGGAAATTAATTTTTCTAATTTTGTAAAGCGTTTAATAGTATTGAACTATTATTTTTTGACGTCGATATTTTTATTAATTATTATTTTTGTTTGGTAATATTTAAAATACTTTAGGTATATCTCTTCTTTTCTTAAGGCGTTTTTTGTTCAAAAAAGTATTTTTAATGTTGGAAAAGTTATAGTACGCTCTTTTAAAATAAAGTGAATGGGATGAGGTGCCACCTTATCCCGAACGCGTGTTTTGAATTTTTAGTTATGCAATATCGAGGACGGCACACATAGTTATGTTAATAGAATCACGAGACAAATTGAACATGTAATTTTGACCTAGTTATAGAGTCCGAAGAAAATGATTACCAACTAGATCTCGGTAGTATCCTCTGACCCACTGTCACTGTCATAGATAGACTAAACGAAATTAAGGAAATTGACTAGAATGTCCTAGGTCAAGGAAATACCGGATGTCACTTGACTAATAGGTCATGTTCTTAAAGATTAGTGCGTTTTAGGACATATTAAGCGGGTTCTATTTAAATGTGAAAACTAAAACGCAACAAGCTGAATACAAAGAAATATGACTCTATAGTAATTAATGCATTGCTATTATTATTTCAACAAGCTCCGGTTTTGGTCGTTGTAAACCATGAAAAATACCAAGTTATCATAGTTAAAAGCGCATCCTGTGCTCGATTTCAAGGAGGTATGAAAATGTTTTAGAAGTTTTTGTATAATCAAGAAAAAACATCTGTTTTAGAGTGGCATCGTTATTTATCTAAGATAAGTGAGTTGTTAACGATAATTACCAAAAAAAGTTTTAAAGTTTTCATCTTACCATTCACGTAAATTAAAATTTCAAACTCTTAGTAATTAAATTTATTACACATTCCTACCGGCAAAATTTAAACTTCGGGGCACATGGTTGTTCGACATCGGCATCAAATTTTCTGCGTGAGTTTATGAAGATGGTGTTAGAAATTACCATATAATGGATGTTTGGGGTTGAAATTTCAACAAAGCTGGTATTTTATCCCTTTGAATATACTAGGCCATAGGAGCCCTAACACACGTAACTCGACTACATTCTGTGGAATACTGTCGCCTGTAGGGAAATATTGATTTTGTCTGGTCCTTTCAGACAGATTTACGAACACACAACAACTACACTTGCGCGAAAAAAAGGGACTCGAAAAAGTTTTTTAATAGTTAGATTCACATTAAAATAAAGCGTTCATTCATATAAATAATTTTTTTATAGAAAAAATTAGGACGATTGAGGACCTAAAAACTCTTTCTCCTACTATTAAATTTGCAAAGGATCCTAGGATGTGTGGGAAACTTGTCAACGGAATGTTTGCTATGCAACTTTTTCTCAAGAAATTAGTAAATCAAATAAATTAAGTGGACTAGAGCGAAACTGCTAAATAAAATAGTTATAAATAGCGATTGATCTATTTTCATAAATTTAACATTATTTAAAAATGAATTCAAGGACCCAAAAAATATTATATCATTGTTTTGTGTTGTGTCCCAACTTCTTAAACAATATCATATTACTAATACAATCAATTTTTCAAAATCTACACAATTGATACCGACGGGGCTGTGCTTATAATGTTTAAAAACAGTATAGGTCGACCAGAACTGCTAGTGTTGAGAATTGTATGCGCGTCAGCAAACTTCTTGTTACGCTGACGGAGCTCAGTCGCGCAAAACATACCCCTCAGTCGGTAAAAGTTTGTCAGACAACGCACTTCGACAAATTTGTAGTGGCGTAGTTACATTTTTAGAATTCTTTTTGGTTAGTTAATTTATTAGTATTCAGTGGCGGATTTATCAGCAGGCTGAGTAGGCTCGAGCCTAGGGCGGCAAATTTGGAACCAACATTTTTTCATGTCTCACAAAAATAAAAAAATGATATTTATATACCTATATGTTATTAGGTCCACACAAACAATTCAATATGCAAGGGAGCGTGGGGCACGAATGACGCTTTTGCTACTCCCATGCTTTAATTCCATCATTAGAAATGTAGGAACTGTAGGGGAAAACAGGCTTTGTTGACCCCACGACTATGATGGACCCCTGCTCATATTTCGAACTTGCAGATGTGGCATCGATGTCAAATTTTTGTTTCCCCAGTCATATTTCAGTGAAAAGTGGGTCTACAAGTGTTTTGGTGATCTAAATAAATTAAATTCAAATATAATAAAAAAAAACGAAAAAGTAAGTATAAAAATATTTTCGGAAGCATCTATTATTTCTGAAAGGCTTTTTTGGTGGTCGAGTTCCTGTTTTTACTCCAGAAATTGAAATGGAATTAGTAAACCATGTAAAAATGATGTCTGATAGATATTTTGGGTTAAAATTAACTGATGTAAGAAAACTTGGGTTCCAACTTTCAGAAAAATTTAAAATAAATCATCCTTTTAACAAGGAATCCTAAATGGCCGGCTGGGATTAGGCACATGCACTAATAAAACGACATGAAAAACTAATATCATTGCGAATACCTGAAGATACTTCTCTCGCTCGTGCTCAGGGATTTAATAAAGCAGTACTTAAAAGCTTTTACGAGATGCTAAACGTAATTATATCTGAACATAACTTAAAATCAGATCAGATATATAATATGGACGAATCAGGATTTTCCACGGTCCAATCAAAAATTGAAAAAATCCTGGCGGTAAGAGGAAGAAAGCAAGTCGGTACACTGACCAGCGCGGAGAGAGGTGTTCATTTTTCCAAAGTATGTTGTGTTAATGCCATGGGTAATTATACCTCCTGCTTTCATATTTCCAAGGAAAAACATGAAAAGCGAGTTAATGGATAAGGCTCCTATTGATTCAGTTGGATATGCGAATGAGACAGGCTATATGACTGAAGAAATTTGCGTTAAATGGCTGAAACATTTTAAAGTATTTGCAAATTCTTCTCCCGAAAGAATAATTTTGCTTTTACTGAATGGTCACTCAAGCCATAAAAATTTAGTTCTAGAATAGATATGCCAAGGCCAATAACATAATTATTTTCTGTTTTCCCGCCCATTGCACACATCGCCTACAACCTTTAGATGTATCATTTTATGGGCCACTTGTGACTTACAATCTCTCCAACAGATGTTGGCTCAGAGCTCTCACTGGACGTGCTTTGATTCATTATCAAGTAGGTGAGTTGTTCAATGAAGCCTTTTTAAAAGCGGCAACTTTGGGTAACGCAAGAAATTGTTTCCAGAAAACTGGCATAGTTCCATTAAATGAAGACGTATTTCCAGAATAGATGTTTAGTCCTTAAGATGTTACTGATAGCACTGCTCAGCAGGAAAATAACACTACTGCTCTTCCTGAAAATACCGATTGCCCAACCCAAGATTTTGAACAAATATCTGTTCCGTCTACATCAAGACCATTGAATAGCAATTCCGAAATAAAAGCTGATTCGTCCACATCAAAATCTTCGAGCAATGATCCATTGGCTTCGGACCCATTAAACAGCAAATCAGAAAAACTGGTTGAACTAATTCAAGAGCTATCGCCTTTGCCAACGGTTGAAAATCCAAAGGGATGAGAGTGCAGCAGAGCAAATAGGAAAAATATGGGATAATTAATTCAACACCAGAACTAGAGCAGATAAAAGCAATTTAAAGGCAAAAACGGGAAGAGGAAAAAGAAGAGCAGCCAAAAGAGCAAAAAGGAAAGATATGGGATAATTAATTTAACACCAGAACTAGAGCAGATAAAAGCAATTCAAAGGCAAAAACGGGAAGAGGAAAAAAGAAGAGAGGCCAAAAGAGCAAAAAGGAAAAATATGGGATAATTAATTCAACACCAGAACTAGAGCAGATAAAAGCAATTCAAAGGCAAAAAAGGAAAAAAGAAGAGCAGCCAAAAGAGCAAAGAAGAATTTGTTACGAGTTCGACACAGAACACCTCTACTATAATGGACTGTATTCCGAATCAAGGAGTTTTGGATTCGTTGCCAAACATGCAAAAAGTGGAGCCACGTCGATTGCGCAGGAGTCGATAGAAAAATAAAGATTTTTGTGAGCGGCATTTGCCAGTAACTTTTAATGACTTGATGTTCTTGTTTTATAAGTATTTTTAATCTTGATGTTTGTTTAATCTTGATGTAATTTTTGACAAAATTTCCTTTTTTTTTGTTAATTTTTAATAAAAACGTAAAAAATAAAAAAATTATAATTTTCGAATAGCAACAACCTAATTTCCTAAGGGGGTATCAAAGCTTGAGGAAAGGGTCCATCATACACTGTTATTAGGGTACGTTGTCCCCTTTGCCAATTTTTTAAAAATGTCAGTTTTTAAAAAAAGTGTTAATAATTTCAATATCTTTAGGTGGCCGGGAATAGACTATTATAATTAAGTTTATGTCAGATTTTAAAAAACTGAATATAACCAAACCGCAACCATTCCAACAATGCCCGTTTCCCCCATTGTGATCGACATCATCAGCCGGATTCTTACTAGATAATCAAATATATTGCTTTCAAACTTTAAGTAAGAATAATGTAATTTATTCAACTACGTTTACCGAATATAGTATATTCTGTAAATAGTATTAAGGCATACCTTACCTCATCTTATTAGTAGTACATGAGTGAGAATTAGCTCAGAACCCAACCTATTTCTTGAGCAGTTTTAACTCTTTCGACTCCGGAGCGGGAGCTCAACATAAGGATCCCGCTTGAGGGAAAACTATTGGCCAAAATCATGAGGACCATTTTTGTAGATAATGACCTGATCTTCATTTTTCCCTTGTATAAAAATTCTCTAAATGCCATATTTTAGGAGATATTGGCGGGAAACCAATTTTTGGAACTTTGGGGCCGGGAATAACCCCCAAAAATGGCGATAAGGTGTGTGAAATTTCTGGATGTTCAATTACTAGTCAAACCCTACCCTTCACGGAAAATTCATGGACCGGCAGGTATAATCGCTTCTTGGACCCTTTATTTACTGGACTATTACTGGAAAAAAGTGTTGTCAAAATTTGTTATTAATATGATTGTCAACTAGGGTATCGAATTGTGAGGTCGGTAGGGGCGGCAAAATGTGGATAGCCTACTGGCGGCAAATGTGTAAATCCGCCACTGTTAGTTTTTACAACTTCAAGATTAGGTTTAGTTAGGTATTAGTTTTACATTGTTAATATTCTGTGATACAATTTATGCAGGAAGAAGCGAAGCAGGGTACACCCATTACAAATGTTTTGAACGTAAGGCTCTGCTACCAAACATTTATTTAAATAATTGTAATCCTTTTGTCTTAATTCAAAGAAGAAAGAGAGAAAATATTTAAACAAATTTTTTTTTAATTCAGATTACCGTGCTTTGTGACAGCTATGGCAATTAGTTTTTTATATTAAATAAAGTTTTAAACAATAAATAAAAAAACAGGAAATAATTAATTTTTGTTTAGTAGATTTTCTTCTTTCAATAATTGGATCTCATTCCCAGCTGTTGACGTCGTTTGGAATAAAAGGGGCAGTCTACTAGCATGTGCTCAACTTTTAATGAGGACTGGGAATGCTGGCAGTTTTGCTAAGGCGAAGAGCTCATTAAGTGGAAAACAAAGTTTGATTATTCAGTTTAAGTTGAATATTTAATAATAAACCTGATATTTTTATAATATATCCCTGAACATTTTAAACTTTTTTTTAATATAAGATCTCCTAGGGCACGACACCTAAAATTCTTCCAGAAAATAGGTCTGAAGGAACTACTAGTCTCTGAGACTTTCCTCAGGATCTAAGTAGAAAAAAGTACTAAAGTACTTTTTGTTCCAGGTTTACGAACGGGTGTCCGCTGCTTGAGGCATAAGTTTAAATTATGTAGCCCGCATTGCCAAGAAGAAAAAAATGCTGGAAAAAGGTGAGACCGAATCTTTCACAACCCCTCAAAAAAAAGGCCAAGTATAAAAAAAAAGAGTTGCACTAGATGATTTGGAGAAAACTCACCTTAAAAAAACAATATTAGATTTTCACGTCTCTGAACAAAGAATACCTACTTCAAAGCAGGTTCACGCAAAATTTCATTCCGAATATGATTATGAGAGAGGAAGGGAGTCTCTGCGACAAGAAATACGAGCACTGGGATTTCGCTGGGGAAAAACTGAAAGCGATAGAGCAATATTAGTAGAGCGTGAGTCAATCCGGCATTTGAGATTGGCGTTTTTAAGAAAAATGAAAACATTTAGAGAAGCAAAAAGGCCGATTGTTTATACTGATGAAACCTCTATTCACTCTACTCACGCACATGAGAAAGGTTGGAGTAAAAGCGGTGAATTAGGTTTTAGGAAACCTACCAGTAAAGGAGCTCGTATGATCATCGTACACGCAGGTAGCGAAGATGGATTTGTTCCTAATGTTTACCTTCGTTGGAAAGCAGAGTGTAAAACAGGTGATTATCACGATCAACTGAATTACCTTAATTACGAAAAATGGATCAAGGAAAGACTTATACCAAATTTGCCGAATCGAAGTGTTGTGGTATTAGATAATGCATATATCACAATAAATTGGCGGAGGACATGCCAACTTCGTCCACAGAAGGATATGCAAGATTGATTGAGAAAAAGAAATATTGCATTCAATAATGATTCTTGTAAGCCAGAATTATATGCAATAATCAAAGATTATAAACCAAAATATCAACTATATGCCATCAATGACATATTAATTTCCAATGGTTTTGAGGTTGTAAGATTTACCTCCTTATCATCCCGAACTGAATCCGATAGAATTAGTTTGGGGTGCAATGAAAAAATTTTTTGCTGACAGGAATGTAACGATTGAATTTGACAAGGCTGCAGAATTTTCTGATTAGTTCTTCCAAAACTTTTCTGTAGAGGATTGGAGGTCCAGATGCAAGCATGCTTTGTCGTTTGAATATGAGTACATGCAGAAAGAGCCTATGATTGATCAGATCGTCGAAAAATGTATAATAAATTTAGCAGAAGTAAACGATCATTCGGATTTGGAGGAATCAGCATTACGAAACCACCAAAAGAATTTTAAATTTTGAAGAAATTGAGGGTGTTTCAGACAACCTGAAAAATATTGAAGAAATACGCGCCGGTCCTTCATCAGAAGTAAACTACACAGATTTGTAAATATACAAAATAAAACTTTTGATTATTCAAAAGTGTTACTTATTATTTCATTTTATAATAAATATAGAATGAATATTTCACATTTAAATAAATCATTGATTATATTTAGATTAGTTGCATTGTCAGTATTATCCGATTTTAGGAAACATTTGCAAATATTTATCTCATTATAGGTACTTATAGCACATTAAACATGTTTAGCGTATTCTATGATTTCTTACCCGATTAGGTAAAGTACGACCAGAGATCTAAGAAGGTCGTGAATAAATATAAGCCGACGTCCCTCATTATTACCTATAGATTATGGAGGGTAGAAGGAAGGAGCACCATCTTGTATGGGGGATAACTTGAAAAAGTGTCCACCTGTAAACAGCAAATTATAATTCGAAGATTCACCGAAATGGCGCTCGTGTAGCTAAAGGAAATGATGTGAATTTAGGGTTATAAACCGAGTGAAGTGTGCTGGGTTGAAAAATTTAGTATTTTTCGTGACTTGTGTAGTTGAAAAATATGCAGTATTTAAAATCTCAATTATTTACGTAGTATTTCCTTTTTTAGGTTTGTATCTTACTCTAATAATTCATGGCGCCATTTTTAAAATCCTTCCACTTGCTACTATGGCGCCATCTTAATTTGCTTCCTTTCGATGGACACTTTTTAATACATTGAGATGGTGCTCCTTCCTTCTACCCTCCATACTATAGATATAGATAAGCAATAAAAGTGTCTGTCTCTTAAGTTTGGCATATTAATAATAGTAGGCTTTCCATTATTTTTGGCTTTTGTTGACAGTTGTGGATTTAAATTTATTTGATAATAAAAAATCTCCTAAGGTTGATTTAGAACCCTTGGTAAGGATATGTTTAAATGTGTGTAAATAATAAAATTTACTTACCTGGCCACCAGACTATCAGTACTAATGAGCTATTAACAAGATTATAGCCATGATGGTCTATTTAGGTACGTTTACAAAATAAATTACCTACCAGATTTGGAAAACAAGAGTGTTTTAAGAACTGACCGCTTTCCAATTTCAGAAATAAAAGGGGGAAAATTAAATCACATTTAGTCATTACCTACCTAATATTCCGTTGTGTCTATTTTAAAGTGTCTATTCGATTTTTGTGTCGTGAAAAATGTGGCGTCCAAGGACTCATCCTGAAGCTATGATTTGACTAGTCGACAAATTTTACACCCTCATGGGAAACGAATTATATCAAATATGTATAATTCCCTTCTGGAACGTGGAATGTCCAAGGATCAAGCTGTGCAAGAAAGTGCTTCTTTAACAAAAACACCGTATTCCACAGTGTTTAAAATAGAATTTGTACGCCTTAAGAAGTGGAGATTTGAATATTTATTGGCAATAAACGAATTTAGAGAATATGGTAGAACAGTAGTGTATTTAGATGAAACTTGGTTCAATACACACGATATTCCAAACAAAAGTTGGGTAGACTCATTTGACTTGTGCCAAACTAATGCGCCGTCTTTAAAGGAAAACGCATTACGATAATTCACGCAGGAACCGAAAATGGCTTTATACCAAATGCGTTGTCTTTATCGGCAAAGAACATTAAGGACACTTTAGTCGATTATCATGATGATACTACAGATGAATTATTTGAAGATAAAATAAACTCATACCAAATATTCCACCCAACAGTATTATCGTCATGGCTACCACAGTCGAAGACTAGATAAAGCAATGTTTAAATGACACCAAAGCCACTATACAAGAATATATGTTGAATAATGATTTGTACTAAGAGGAAAAGTTCATAAAAAAATAGATACTAGAAGTTTTACGCAGTTATTCGATAACGAAGAAATATTTTTTTGATTCATTGGTTGAAAACTTGGAACATACGCTGCTCAGACTTCCTCCTTATGTATCTTTAACCCAATTGAACATATATGGCATCAGCTTAAATCAGCAGTTCGAAGAAATAATACTTCTCCAGCCTTAAGTTCAACTGTGGTAGCTCTTATTCAAACATTCCTGATAGCAGCATGGCCAAGTGTGTTTCCCATATTAAAAGGGTGGAAAAGTCATATATGGATAAAGAAAAAATTCCCAAAGAAAAGTTTATTATCAATTTGGATGACGATATTGAAAGTGAAGCTGATCTTCGTGAGTAATTTTGTTTATAAATACCTTTACCGTATATACTTATATGCAAAAAACAGCAGCTTTACGAGTGTGTGTATATTAAATTTAATTCTAAACAACTTAAATATTATAAACTTTCTGAACTATAATCGCATTCATTGTCGTGATGTTTATAAATGTTTTTTTGTTATATATCATATATATTATATTATATACATAAACAATTCTCAATTATATTCAAGCGATTTTTCTTAATAATTATCTTAACCCAATATCATTATACCTACCTATAAAACAAAATTTAATTGCTAGGACAGGTACAACTCTGCGTAGACTCGACCGCCCGCTGATAACTCAGGTGCTGGGAGACTTTTGACCTTCTTAGATCTCTGGTCGTACTTTACTTTCTAGAATGAATGACGTCGAAAAGATTAACATTTGGGATCAACTTTCGTTTAGCTGAAATCAGTTATGTAAGAAATATTCGTTTATTTACTATTTGGAACCTTTTCCAAACAGAAAGACTCGAATTTTTTTTGCGGTAATGCATAATTTTAATTTTTTCGACTTTAGAATAGCTGAAACCTACAGGTTTGTCTTTTGAGATTTTTGAAGAGATAGTAAGCTGATAAGAATAGATATTATTCATTGATCTGTGTTAAAGGTCAGGAAGAGGATTAAACTCAACTTTTACATTGTTTATATTAAAAATTATTTATATTATAAAAATGAAAATCACATATTTCCGCAAGAGTTTTTTTGCGTGTTTATGTTTAAAAAAGTGTTTAAAATATAAAGCATCAAAAGGTTTTCATGTAACTGGTTTCAGTTATTCTAAAGTCGGGAAAATGATGCATTTCCGCAAAAATTTTTTTGTGATTTTGTGTTTGGGGAGGCATCTTATACTGAAAAAACAAAACAAAAATTTGAAATTAATTTCAGATAAAAAAAATTTCACCTGTAATTATTTTTGCTTTACCGCAGAAATTTTTTTGTGATTTTGTGTTTGGGGAGGCATCTATATACTGAAAAAACAAAAATTTTGTTTGAAACTGGTTTCAGCTAAAAAAATTTCACCCAACATTTGCATTTATAAATATTTTTCAGAATTAGTAATACTTATTTTATTAATTTGAATTTAAATTTCAATCAACACCAGTTCTTGTGTTGAGATATATTCTCGGAATAAAAAGAATAATTGATTAATTTTGAATTATTAATACATATTATAATTAGGTATAACAGGCTGTTTCTGAAATATTACAATAGAGAGGGTATATGTACCTACTATTTGTATTTGATTATTTTGTTGGTACGCTACTGTTGCAGCGAGCAAATGGGTTAATATTTTATCTTTCACTACTGCATATTTCACTCTCTTTCTTCGCCCACATCCAACACTCTAGCTGTTCTTGTCGTATTATATGGTTCGAGAGTTTCTTATAAAAAAACTTTTAAAAAGTGCGTTGTCGTTTAACGGAAAAGTACCTAATTGCAAGAAGTACTCGTGGGTTGGGCTACCTATCGAGCGCGTCCCCAGGTGGCGGATAGGGGAACGGCCATGGGGCTGGGGGTCCCTGGACCCCTTGGTCAGTGGCAGAAATAGTAGGGTGAGGGGAACTAAACCTCCCCAAAAGCCTTTGCGAAACATGCCACCGTGGACCAGCCTACCCAAGCTAAGGTGTAAGGAACGGTGTACGAACGATCCCCTTGGGGAATCAGCCGAAACCCCATTGTAATCAGCCCTCCTCTGGTAATGCGGGGCTCTGCCAGAGGAGACCAAATCTTCTCTTGCTACTCGTGGGAACACAATGAAAAAAAAAACCAATCCCGAGGCTGGACAGAAGTGCTCACCTCAATCAAAAGCAATAGCTGGGGAGGTACAGAAATGTCCACCCCAAGCTACTGCTCAGAATGAGGCTGGACATGGAAGATCACCTCGTGAAGATATACAAAGGTCAAGGCGAAAGCGCATTTGCGGTGCTGACGCCAAAAGGAGGAAGAGAGCGAAAGAGACAGGGCAGCAGCAACTACAAGTGCACCCCCTCCTCCTCCAACAGCAAGGGCAAGGGCACCTCCTGCGGCGGGTGCCAAGGGCTCCGCCTTGAACAAAGGAACCGGCTGCTCCTGCAGGAAAGCACCCTAACTCGAGCACCTCCACGGAGGGAGCCCCCAGAACTCCCAAAAAATTCGCCGATGCCGCCTTGAGACACCTCAAGGTAGCAATAATAGACGAGACTAACCCGTATGGTAAAATTACCGCAGAACGAGAGAGTCTCGTCAAAAACCAACTGCTGGAGGAGCTGGACAAGATCATCTTCTCCACCTCCAGCAGCAACAGTAAAGCGCCCACGTTTAAGTCGTGGACACACATCGGTGAAATCATCAGAGTGGTCTGCGATGACGACGCGACGCTAGAGTTGCTGAAAAAAGCCACAAAAAACCTTAAGCCGTGGGAGGAGGCATCACTAGCGGTCGTCAGTGTGGATAAGCTGCCAAAGCTTACCAAAGACTCTCTCTGGATCCCGGAGGACGTCCACAAGACGACATCCGGTGAAAAGGAGAGGGTGCTGGGTCGGTTGAAGGCGCAGAATCCCGATCTGGCGGTGGCAAGATGGTGCACTTTCCACCATGAGGCATAGGAGAGCCCACAAGGACACCTCTTCGTTTCGGGATCGGAGACGAGGATATGGCTGTCCTCAAGAAGAAGCCGATGAGGATAAGCTACGCGTTTACCTCATTGGCAATAAGGGCAACAAAAAAAAGAAGCAGAGGGTACCTCTGAAGACCCGAGCTCCTTGGAAGTCGTTGACATGACGGAAGAGGCACACGAGGTCGTCTCTCTCCTAGCGGAGGAGCAGATGGACCTCTAAAATAAATTTCACCTTTCCACACCTTTCTCATGGGCAAGGACGTTGGAAAAAAGGTAAATATCATACAATTCAACCTCCAACACAAAAAGGCGGCAACGACAACACTATGTCGCCACCTTGATGTACTGGAGGATGCAATAGCGTTGATCCAGGAGCCCTGGATAATAAAAACCAAAATTACTGGTTACAGTAGCCTAACTGGTCAAATTGTCAGCTTACCGAGCAATCAGCAACCTAGGACAGCTGTTTACGGTCCTAGGATATACAGAGCCCTTCCGATGGCACAATTCTGCACCTCAGACCTTACTGCGGTTAAAGTGGAATGTCTAGATGGAAGAGGCAAATATACGGCGTTGATACTCGCATCGGTCTACCTCCCTTCAGATGCAGCCACCCTACCACCGACTAGAGAGATGGAGGTACTAAGGTCTCAACCAGAGAGTGGAGCTTATTTTGGGTTGCGACTCAAACTCTCACCACTTGAGCTGGGACAGCAAGAATATCAACGCTGCTCGAGGTAAGTCTCTATATGAATATGTAATAAAGAAAGATCTAACAGTCTTAAAGAGCGACATCTAAAATATCAAACAAAATTCAGGACAGGCAAGTGTCAGATCACATTTCTATGTCAGACCACCACTGGCTGACTTATACGGTAAGCCAGGATCTCAGGACCACTGTAAAATCTCGTGACCCGAAGAGGACGGATGTAGCTCTCTACAAACGCCTCTTAAAAGGATCTCTGGGGGAAACAGAGGTCCTGACTCCTGGCAATAATGAGGAACTGGAAAGGTACACGGTATCTATCCAAAACAAAATAGAAATTGCCTATAAGGAATCCTGTCCGATGAGGATGGTCCAGACAGGTGGCAAAACCAATACTTTGTGGTGCCCTGAACTGGAACACCTTAGAAAGACAGTGTGTGTGTGTGTGTGAGGTTGTGATATTGACTGCGGATCCTTACGTTAGAAAGACAGTGAGAACGACCTTTAACAAGGCAAAACGAACAAATCTCAAAGAGTTCAAAAAAATCTGCAGACAAAAACAAAGAGCGGCCTGGAGAGCCTACTGTGAGGCAGTCGAAGACTTCCCACAAGTTTCTAGGCTACAGAAGGCACTCTCAAACGACCACTATAAGAGTATCAGCATCCTGACGAGGGTAAAATGGCGAGAAAGCCGCCAACCTCCAAGAGATGGCTGAGATTCTTATGGAAACTCACTTCCCAGGTTGTGTCTTTCCTGGAACGAAGAACTGGGCGGAAGTACCAACAACACCCTCACAATCCGACTGGCAATTTGCTAGTGCAGTAATTGATGAGGAGAAGAAAAGGTGGACCATTTTGGGCTTCTCCCCTTTCAAGTCACCAGGACCTGTCGGTATAAGACCAGTGGGGAATGGATATCCCTATGCCGCACCTGGTTGGAATATTCATAGCCTCTTTAGCTCTGAGGTATATTCCCAGAAAGTGGAGAGAAGTACGAGTAGTATTTATACTCAAACCAGGAAGGATGGACTACACCTTACCAAAAGCATTCCGACCTATTAGCCTTACATCGTTCTTCTTAAAGACAATGGAGAGGCTATGTGAGAGGTATATAAGAGATGAAGTGCTAGTTCACAACCCACTTCATCCAAATCAGCATGCATATACTCCGGGAAGGTCCACAGATTCGGCCCTTTACCAAGTGATTGGCAGAATCGAAAGATCATTGGACAATAAAGAATCCACCCTGGGTATATTCATAGATATTGAGGGAGCGTTTGATAAAACAACCTTCCCAACAATTACCCAGCAACTTAACTCCAGGAATGTACCCCTGGTAGTGGGAGAATGGATACTTAAAATGCTCTCTAGTAGAGCAATAAGTATCAATGTAGAAGACATCATAGTGAGAGGACTGGTCATGAGGGGATGTCCGCAGGGAGGGGTCTTCTTTGGAACATGGAACATAGTCCTGGATATGCCTGATTAATCACCTCAACAATAATGGATTCTACACAATCGCATACGCAGATGACAGTTATAGTTATAGTTATCTTGCAGACCGGAAAATTTGTGAACACACTGTGCGATAGAGCGCAAGATGGGCTCAAATTAATAGAAACATGGTGTAAGGAACACTCACTGTCGATCAATCCCAAGAAGGCTGAGATGGTCCTTTTCACCAGGAAAAGAGGATTATCAGGCTTAAAACCCCCCGAAATCTTCAATAGCAAATTAAACTTCTCTGAAGAGGTGAAATACCTTGTATTACCCTCTATAGGAAGCTAACATGGAACTCTCACCTACAGAGCAGAGCAAAAAGAGCATATGTTAGCATATGAGCAATGTCGGAGGACAGTGGGACGCACATGGGGTCTTTCACTCCGTGTGGTCACCTGGATCTACACTGCAATCATAAGACCTATGCTAACGTACGGAGCCATTGCATGGGGACCGAAGGTTCTACAAGCAAAGGGCATCCAAAAATTATATCAAATACTTGTTTAAACATCACAGGAGCCATGAGAACAACACCAACCGCGGCAATGGAATGAATTACTGGTCTGACCCCTCTGGACTTGTACGTCAAAGAGGTTGCGTTAATGACCATGTTACGATTGCGTACGGCTGGTGTAAACCCTGAAGTAGGAGTGGGTCAATTGAGGCTAAGCCTATGGCGAGAAGCGCTTACTGCGCTACCTCTGCTGCAGGCGGCCAATGATGCAATTGAACCCAAGTTTGTATTTAATAAACCCTACAAAATACAAATAAAACAAAACACAGAGTCAGATGCTGCTAACGCAATACGCATATATACAGACGGCTCAAAAACCAAAGAAGACTCATGATGTGGAGTTTACTCCAGATCCGCCTAAGAATTAAGTGGGGAATGGGAAAAAATACCAGCGTGGTTCAAACAGAACTGGCTGGTATCTCAATTGACACAAAAGAACTAACCAGAAAAGGAATTTCTGGCAAAAACATAACAATCTGCACTGACAGCTGACAAGCCCTGTTAGCCTTGAACAGACAACGTGTTACATCAGGGCTAGTATTAGAGTGCCACCAAGATTTAGCTAACGCCTCGGTAGATAACAATATTATCCTGAGTTGGGTTAAAGGGCACGACAGGAGTAAAGGTAATCGCATTGCCGATTATTTGGCCAGGGAAGCGGCTGGACTAAAAATTGTAGGACCCAGTGACACCTACGGCCTAACGACTTCAACAATTGCGAAACTAGCCAAGCGTTACACCCTTGCTCAATTCCTAAAGAGATGGGATGGAATCAAAGGATGCAGTCTTGCCAGGATCAACTTGGGCGACCCTGGGAAGCTGGCGCCGAAGAAATATTTGGCGAAGACCAGGAAAAAACTTCCCCTAACAGTAGGATTTCTGACTTGCCACTGTTAATTAAGGAAACACCTCCATACTATAGGGCTAGTGGACACACCTCTATGCAGAATGTGTGAACAAGAAGATGAAACTGTCAGGCATGTCTTATGTGAGTGCCCGGAGTTATCGTCAATAAGAGAGTGTGTGTTCGGTGAGTCTTGGCCTACACCTGCCGATATAAAGGAGATGTCTCCTAGTGACCTGTCCACCTTCCTGAAAAGGACAGGATGGACGATGACCTAGGAGGACAACTCCTCGGGAGAATGTACAATGGGTCACATGTGGCCTAAGTACTGTGGGCCTAAACTCACCCTCCCTACTCTACAGATACAGATGTTAGAAGTAATATGAACATCGTAAGCGACACAACGTGTAAAATTAAATGTGAACTAAGAAGTGTTGCCATTTATTTTAAGAAATAAATACCAACACTTGCCACTTGTATTAATTACCTACTCATTAATATGAATGAAATTATTTGTTGGGTAGAAAATATCTTAAAACAATTTTTATATTAGTGAGTAGAGTAGTGAGGCAACCTTATTTAAAATTTCATGGTGTATGCGGATTGCATAACTTGACATTACAGGATTTAACACAATACTATAATAATTATTATTATTTCTATATGTAACCTCATGGCGCCACCTACACATGAGTAGCCTAAGCATCACACCTTCAAAACTGTATATGAAAAGCATGATGTAGAGGAACCAGTATTGCCTTAAATAGACCGTCTTAACGGAAGACATCTTGTGGTAGCGGCGACCGTTGTCCACCTATAGATTTATATAGTAATTAATAGAAGCTAACTGTAATTCTAAAAGGGGACTGTAACTTAGATTTTGGACAAATGTATCTAAGATTACGGCAAAGGTATATTTCTTCGCTTTTTTAGGGACTTTAGCTTCTATTAATTACTATATAAATCTATAGGTGGACAACGGTCGCCGCTACCACAAGATGTCTTTCGTTAAAACGGTCTATTGCATCTCAAAACCACCTTGGTATTCATTTTAGTGTTGCAAAAATATCAGAGGGAGTAGAAAAAAATATAAGTATAAATTACCTTGGCGCTATCTATAAATGAGTGAGCCAAAGCAGCATATTCCTATTGAAAATACAAACTGTGATTTACAAAAATAAAATGGATGAATGGTATTTTGTGGGTGAATTCAGAATTAAAATCATCCTTTTATAAGTAATTCGCATTAGAAGTGCAAAAGGATTATTTTTGGAAATAATTATAAAAGTACAGCTTCTGGTACTTTCTCAAGGTAGCTCCAGTATGCGGTTCACAGATATTTATTTATAGAAATAAGAAGAAATTTTGTTATTTGAAGATATTTCTGATATCCAAATATAAAAGAAAAAACATGAGAAATTAATAGTAATAGTCAACGAATGTATGTATAAGTATCAGTTAAAAACCTCAAATTAGAATTCTTTACTGACTAAATCAACATTGTAGATTTCAAAAATTACCATGAAATTGACAGGTCTGAGCATATACCCATATATACAGGATAGATATACATTTAACTGAAAACATTTTATGTTAAATAGAGCAGGATAATCTTGTAACTGATAAAAAAGGAGAATTTAAAAAGTTAGAAAATTAATTAAAATCAATCTGGGAAAATACAGGTTTGAAAAAAGGTATAATAATGTAGATCTTTAAAAACTAAAGAATAATATGAAATTTTAAATATCAAGGATTGTAAAACCAACGACTATACAACAAAAACAATTTATAGGGTCAATCACATTTTTGATTAATGTATTTAACATACATAAATTATACTGCTGCGTATCTCAAATTTAATTATACTTAAAAACCAAATTCTATTGTTGGATAAGGTATACCTTATTTATAAAATACAGTTTTTTAGCTTATAAAACATATGACTTATCAAATAATGAATGAAAATCATCTTACTGTCGAAATAAGTGAAGAGTGATTTTTTCCTAAGGCGGTGAAGTCTGATCCCTATCGAACAGATAGGTATATTTTAAGGTCGTGTTATCAATGTATAATGTAATTTGTAGATTAATAAGTAGGATCCAATCACAACCATTTTGGAAAGTCTTGCAATCGATCCATGTTCAGAATTAGATTTTAAATTGTTGAATCTGGTTTATCTAATAATAATTTGTGAACCCTCTACACATCTATAAGTTAATGATATAATTGCTTTCCTGCTATTTAATTGCAGAAACCTGAGAAAACGAGTTTCTAGAGATGTTTGTTCAAAACACAACATAATAAGACATTAATTACTTTTTTAAATTCAAACATCTGTTCTGTTATGTTTGAATAGTTCAATATTTATACAAAGTGTCGTCGTTTTATGTATTATACAACTTACCCTGTGGTCATCAGCAAACTTTTTGGCTCCAGTTTTCGTAACTAATAGAAAAACCATTTTCAAACATAATTCCAGTGCTTATACATTTAAAACAGGTACACTCACTCGAAATAATTAAAACTAGACTTAGAATTTTGTTAAAAAGTGAGTGAGAAGTAAGACCGAATAATAGAAAAAGAATGACACCTTTTCGATGATATGCCTTACTTCAAACTGCCTTATGCGCAATTGTTCGGCAATAGCTCCAGTTATTATGGTCATTATACTATTACGCCCTCAGTAACGTTTAAATGCGTGAAAATGGCCCCTGAATTTGCTATGAGCAAAAGCCTTGGTTCACAATTTCCCATCGGTGTCCGAATACACTGATCTTCCCGCATATCGTTCCTTCCGTGAATTCATACTATAGCTCGGTAAACGGTGGAAAAAAATGTCACACTGCTCTACATTCATTTTTATTACTACTTCTGCAAGTTGATTGACAATAAGGATCTATTATTATTCTAAATATACCAACAGTCTCTTTTATTTAACGCTTTGTTCGACAAAGGGCCGAATAATAACAATCAAAACATTTAAATTAACACCTTTATAAATAAATAAACATATAATTAAGGTTTCCTTAAAAATTATAATCAGTAATTGTGATTAATAATAAACCAGGCAATAGAATGTCACCACGCTTCGTTTCAAAAAATCACAAAACAAAAAATATTGCAAACTACAATTCCATAATAAAGAAGCTTGGAATCTGGGACTATCAACCTCAGATCACCTGTCATCTATGAAAACTTCTTCGTGAAATAGAATTATATTAGGTCGTGAACAATAAAAAAATATAGATAGATAGATAGTAGATTATAATATATATGAGTATCGACTACCATCAGTCAACATGAGTGCGACAGCCCTAGAAGACGTCAATTATAATATTTATAAACGCTCCTACAGGAGAACGTAGGAATAATTTATCAAATAGGGTGTAGATGCTGCTCCTCCAAAATATACTTATTCAAGTTATACTCTTAATTCGAGAATATCCTTTGTGACATCCTACAAAGGGGATTGCACTATACGAATAGCTGATGTAGGCAGGTGGGTCTAAACATCAACCTCACCAATACCATCTTAATAACCTTCACTAAGAAAAGAAAACTCAACCTCAAAACTGTTAAGCTTGATTGAAGCGATGTCAAATATATAGGTCTGACTCTAGACAGTAAACTCCCGTGGAACAAACACGAAAAGGAGATTACATAAAAAGCAAAAATGGTTCTAGTAGTGTACAGAAATCTGTCAGGGAAAAATTGGGGTTGTGGTCCAAGGGTCCTGACCTGGATTTACAAAGACACAGTGGGTATAATCATAACTTATGGAGCCATTGCGAGGAGTAGTAGGACCTCTTGACGATAAGAGATAACCTCTTCAGAATTCAAAGACTAGCCTGTATAGGCAGTACAGGAGCAATGAAAACATGCGCAACGGTGGTCATGGAAGTGGTTCTTAACTTCACGCCACTACATATGGTGGAGGAAAATGCTGTACAAAGTGCACTAAGTAGAGAGGGAATCATTAAAAAAAACCACCTCCCCGCTTTTTAGAAATCGGACATACTGGGACATGCCACAGGATGGTATGATGAGAAAGTATAACTTTTCAAAGAAATTCGGTACAGAATTCAGTAACAAGGAGGAATGGGAAAAGGGAAGATCAGACCATTGGAAAGATCTAGTAGGGCTAAGACAATCAAAGACACTGCGAGAACAAATGAATGCCTAAGCCAGAGTAAGACTGCACTAAGAGTTTTGTCAGGTATCCTGACAGGGCACCGTCGCCTGAATGGGTACCTCAAAAAGCTCAAACTAGTGGAGCAAGAGGAATGTAGATTCTGTGGAATGGAAGAAGAAACCTTCGTTTATATACTTGCGGATTGCATAGCCATACAGAGTCACTAGTCTCTGAGACTATCTTCAGGAAGTAAGTAGGAGAAAGAGTGCACAATAGATATATTCGGTCTCAGTGAACATCACCCAAATATACATACATACATATACTCCTAGCAAGAATTTTTTTAATATAAATGATCAAATAATTGTTTTTTTTTAAATTAACTTTTTTTTCACTGATAAACTTACCATTCAAAGTATTCCACTAATTATTTAATCAATCAGAACTTAAAAATGAGAAATCCAATGCAATTTTTCTAATAAATAACTAGCTGAGGTCCAGTAGTATGTTAATACTTTTTCCTGGACTACAACGTGATCCGAATTTTTAGTGTTAATTGTCTAAATTTCCATGACGTTTGAAAACATACAAAAAATGGTCATTCCGCCTTCCATAAACGTAATCGCCTTTATAATCATATTAACGAAAAATGTAAGCATTTTTTAACTAGGAAACTGGGTAAATAAGTAATTATATTATTATAGATATAACTATAATAATTTAGACCTTTTTGAGCTTCGTTTTATTTCGGAATGAAACGTACGGTAGATCTTATTGTAGAACTCCATATTTGCATAGGGGTACAATGATTTTAGTCAATCAGAACATGCTAAACAATTTGACACTTAAAACCATTGAACCACACTTAATCATCATGTTTCTTGAAATTTTAGTTTGTCATTAGGTATATGTTGGTCCTTCCAGCAGGATAGGATTACCCGTTTAATTCGTTTTTAAACTATTTTCAGTTGTCTTAAATAAAATCATTTATATTTTATTATTTCATACGAATTTTAAAACTAAAATTATCAGTGTTGTTAGTTTAAAAAACATATTTAAGGATGCGTTGTAACTCAGGTTAATCCACTGGTCATAGGAGGTTTCGAAGGTTTAGTTGACACGTTTACAGAAAATGAATAGTTATGGTAAAAATAATTAGATTTGATGAGGTGGATAATCGGCCTATTCCTTCAGATCTATTGTGGTCCTCTAAATCTAGATTACATTCTCCAGCCCGACTCTTTTTAAGTAGCTAATCAGCCTCGAGACTGAATCTTTCATGTAGTTTCTTGCCGGTGGCTTCTCATCGGCCTCATCGCCTAGTTTCTACAAGAAACCGCACATTCTCCAGGCAATCGCACTGGCATAGGATGTGCTCTACAGTTTCCTCCTCTAGGTGACAGAATCTGCAGATGGCTTCGTCTGTCAACCTCATTAGCTTTGCGTGCCTGTTAAGCTTACAGTGCCCCGTCGTCACACCTACTACGGCTTTGACAGTTTTCCTATCTTTGCTCATTAGGTCTGCCGTAAAAGTTAGCGAATTTCCTCTAATGAACCGCTTCGCCTGTCTCTGTCCTGGTGAGTTTACCCACCATTCTAGAGATTTCTGTGCCACCCACTTCATTGCGGCCATAATTATTGTCGACTTTGCGACGCCGCAGAAGGGTTCCGGTCCAATGAATGGCATTGATGAGCCTTGTCTGGCCGTTTCATCCGCCGTTGCCCTTATGACCCTCGTGCCCTGGTACCCAGGCTAACATGACTTTGCAATGGTCTCCAAGTGCGTTTAAGGCACCTACGCAATCCCATACTAGCTTAGAATTGACCTCTATGGAATCGAGTGCCTTCAGTGCAGCTTGACTGTCGGTGAAGATGGCAACTGAACGGTATGTCCTTTCCTGCTTTTTAATTTCTTCAACGCAGTGGTGAATCGCCGCCACTTCCGCTTGGAAAGTTGTGACGTTCTTAGATAGACTTATTGGAATAGCTATCCTTTGTTTTAGCCCTACAATTCCGGCTACTACACCTACTTTTGTCTTGGAGCCGTCCGTATACCAGGTCGCCTCAGCCTGTATGGGTACACCTTTCTTCCAGTCTTCCCTACCTGGAAGGTGGTCAGGGTGATACTGATGAAGAAGGCGGGGGACTACAGGCCTATCAGTCTGCTGTGTGGTATGGGTAAATTGATGTAGGGGATAATAAAGGATAGGATTGGGGAGGAAGTTGGTAGGAATGGGGGTTTTAGGGTAAACCAGCACGGGTTCACGAAGGGGAAATCTTGCATCTCGGCACTGGGCAATTGGCCCTACTCGTGTTCTTCGGCGTCGGGAACGCGTTCAACAGTGTCAGCAAACGGGCAGTGAGGCTTGGAGTGGGGCAGGGGTTGGTTAATCTGGTGGAGGACTATCTGACGGGGAGTGTGATTGTAGACTTCAGAGGGAGGAGGTATGAGACGGAGACTGGAGTGCCTCACGGCTCGGTTCTTGGACCGACGCTCTGGAAGTGTGTGTTTGATGAGGTTTGTGGGATAGTATTGAAGAGGGATGTGAGATTACGGTGTATGAGGACGATGTGTGTCTGGTATGTACGGCAAAGGGAGAGGCGGAGAGAAAGTGTAGGAAGATTGTGGAGAAGATAGAGCGGTGCGGACTGGAAGTGGCGGAAGATAAGACAGAGCTGGGGTTGCTAGTGAAGGGACAGAGTAAGACGAGGAAAGGGGGGGGGGTGATGGTGAGGATGATGAGGGGCATGTGTTTAGATGTTGGAGGAACGAGGAAGTGCTGAAGAAGTTGGAGAGGAAACTTTGGGTCCTGGACCCATTCGAACATGAGTTTCTCATCTCGACCGAAAAGAAAAAAATAAGTTACTGTATCTCAGTTCCTTTATTTTTCGGCAAAAAGTAAGCCGCTGAAGTCGAAAATAAAATTTCGCCTCTAAAATCAGATATTGAGAAAATAGATAACAACCATGGACGAGAAAATGGAGAATACGATAACAACACTCGACGAGAAAATCCAGGAGTTAGAGACAAAGATGGCAGATTTAAGAACACAAGGCACGCCAGCAGAAGAAAAAATGATCGAACAAATAAACCCATGAAAGCCAGAAGCATACCCCAAGACAGAAGATATTGGCAGTTTTGCCCGAGTCAAGACCCCAACGTTCTCCTATAAGGAGAACGCAGTGAACTTAACCATCGCGCTTCGAGGAGATGAAAGATTGAAGAAACGGATGACTTCGAGCAGCTGAAGAAAAGGTTGGATATGCGATATAGTCACGAACATCTAGAATACTTGTACCAATCACAGCTGAAGAACCGAAGGCAGAAACGTGACGAAACTCTACAAGAGTATGAGGTGGATATCGCCCGACTAGTTCGATTTGCTTATCCATCAGCACCGGAAAACATTATGGAATGTCTGGGCATCCAGGCCTTTATTGATCGCTTACGTGACCCTAATATGCAGAGGACGCTTCGTTTAGGCCATTCCAAAACATTGGTCGATGCATTAACTGCTACTCTTGAATATGAAGCAGCC
Source organism: Lochmaea crataegi (assembly GCA_947563755.1). Taxonomy (NCBI): domain Eukaryota; kingdom Metazoa; phylum Arthropoda; class Insecta; order Coleoptera; family Chrysomelidae; genus Lochmaea; species Lochmaea crataegi. The sequence continues at coordinate 30,305,691 of OX387422.1, read as the reverse complement.
ACGAAGGCTTCGGGGTATAACAAAGTTAGGAACATTCAAGGAAAAGGTGACGAAGATAGACTTGACCAGATCGTCAACTTGATAAAAAGCATGGTAGACAAAAAATCCGAAGATTAGATGGCGCGCTAGGGCGTGTACGCAGTTCGTGTGAGCGCCCAAGGATTCCAGCGCACCAACAACCACCGACCCAGGATCATTCCAAATACCCTCTCATCGAAGATCGGGTTGGCGTGAGTCACCAAAATGCCGACTCCCTGTCTAGACGGCCGTGCCCAGCAGACTGTTCTCACTGCAACAAGGCGGAACCTAAGGAAGCTGCTGTTTCAAGAATTACAGTACTCAACGAAGAATGGTCACCCACCAGGGTCAGAGAAGATCAGGAGAATGATCCTCATTGAAGAAAATCCGGCAATGGAAGGAAGAGAATCGGTGACCCACCTGGCAAGAAGTGACAAGATTTTCACCGACACTCAAGGCATATTGGGCTCAGTGGAGCTCCCTTCTCCTGGAAGAAGACCTGTTGAAACGAATCCTTGAAAACGATGATTGTTCCGAGAATATAGAAGACAGTTAGTTATCCCGAGAACGAGAGTAGCAGCTTGTGACAAGCTGGGAATGAATAAGACCAGGACAACGGCGTTGCATCCACAGTCAGATGGAATGGTAGAGAGAATGAACAGGACCATTGGAAAATACCTGACCAAAATAGTTTCCAGCCACCAGAGAGATTGGGACCAATATATCTTTCCCTATTTGTATTGGCTTATCAATCCGCCATCAATGAGTCCACAGTTCAAACATCTGCGAAAATCCTATTTGGACGCGAAATGAGGCTTCCTTGTGACCTGGAATTTGGTTGTCGACCTGGAGAAGATCTAGCTGGAGAAGATTACGTGATCCAGTTGAGAAAAAGGATGGACGATGTGCACGAAATGGTTCGAACGAATCTTCAAGTTGCCAGCGACAGAATGAAAAAACGGTACGACATGCAGGCCACAGAAGGCAGCTTCAAAGAAGGGGACAAAGTATGGTTACACATCCCGACGAGGAGAAAAGGCTTTTTTCCAAAATTACAAAAATCTTGGGAGGGACCGTACTTAATCAAGAAGTGGATCAATGACGTCATCTATCGCATAAGCAAAATCCCCAATGGAAAACCGAAAGTAGTCCACCAAAACCGAATATCGCCATTCGAAGGAGACCATGACAAAGAGGAAGGAGTGAACCATATCCGGGAAGATCCTGACCCTGATGCCTTCGAAGAATTTATGGGCACATATGAAGGTACCGGTAAATCTAGATTTGGAGTCACTACAGAGCAGCGACAAGACATGTTGACGCTCCCGGAAGATTATTCACTGGCACACAACATCCTAGCCAGAATTAAAAACGCACGAGGTTTGGCAACCGTCTTTCAAAAGATGTTTGGGCAATTAGAAAAATTTGCAGAACAGATGGCAAGACACTGAGAGTCAAACACAATTCACGGTACGTTTCCTACCTGGTAACAAAGAACGAATTTCAAAAGCGATCCACCCACCTGAATGTGTGGGAATCGCTACGAAGCCTTCGAGACCATGTACAGGAATCCAACGTGAAGAAGAGCCATGCCCAAGATAGAGAGCAGCCAGTTGTATTGGCGAGTCATCAAGAATATGATGGAAGTGATCTTGGAAGATACCGGTGTCCACATATTAATCTGCAGCTATACCCCCCTTATCAGTGTCCAATGAAGACAGTGCCCTGATATTTCCATACGACCGGAAAGTGTAGAAATGGGTCCAGTTGCCGATTTAAACATCCAGTCCCGGATACACAGGAGTTCCAGGAGGAACTTCCTATTAAGGAGGGGGCAATGTTACGAAGTCACCAACTCAAAGCCGGCCCTCTCACTAGACTATAAATTTTGGCAAATGCGCTTTCTAGAATCTTCTGGTTACTGCAGTGTTTACGCCTTCGCCGTAGAAAATTCAAGAAATTTCGAGAATTGAGAAAGACTATATATACGCATGTTTTTGAGTGAGTTAGTAAAAACATAGTTAACAATACAGAAAAGAGTTAGTTTACAGACAGTATACAGAAGTTCTTAGCAATCGGACTATGAATGAAATAGTGAAGATAAATAGTGTAATATTTAAGTGATAAAAATAAATTAGAACTATTATACCGAGTGTAAATAAATTAGTAGACATTAAGTAAAGTGTGTATAGAAATTAAGTTTAATACAGTGTGTGTTTCTATAAATAAATTAATAGTAATTAGCCATAGTAGTGTGCATAATTTTATCCCACCCATAAAAACGATTTAAATAAATAAGAAAAACATCACAGTATATTTGACAGCTCTGATTATAGATACCCTGTATGACAGTATTGAAAAATTACATATTAACATCACTGGAGCTTGAAAAGTAAACTGTTGCAAACAGCTTCAGCAAGATGTTTCAAAAAAATAATGGTATAGTTTTTAAATACTTTTATTAACAAATATAATTTAAATGCAACTATACAGAGAGTTTATAGTTATAAGTTTTGTTGCCCTTGTGAATCATACAGTTTCTGATCCTCTGTTGAACTTTTATTATTTCTGGATGGGGTGGCTTAGTATATTTAAATAAAATATCCAATCCTTGTAAAAACATTTTCATTGCATTGTTTAACTGCTTTAAATTAAACATACTTTCAGCTTCCGGTAGAATTTTATCCAAAACCTAAAACAAAACATACCTTTTTAAATATCGTGATCTTGTCTTATGTCTTGTCTTATTATCTTGCCTTTGCGCTTTTAGATTGTCAAATTTTACGCCAAAACGTTAGAATAGTAATGTCGTCTTTCTATAACATGACACATCCGTAACTACTTCAAATATTTGACAGCTTACAATTTAAAAGTTTATTTTGTTAAATAATTTGAATTATTTTGTGCGATAGTCATAAATTCTACTAGGGGTCATTCATTTATTACGTAAGACGATTTAGGAGGGAGGGGGTCGACCATGTCTTATTTTTTCATACAAGGGGTTGAGGGGAGTCGCAAAAATGCGCAAAGTTGAGAGGCACGTGCTCTGATGCGTATAGGTAAACGATTTCAAATGTTGAAAAAGAAGAAGCGTTGGCCATATATTCAAGCATGAAGACTAGTATTCAAGGTTAGGCAAAGACATAATAAATAAAATGGCGCCTTTTTTGACATTTCATGGGTAAATAGGAAATGTTCACCAACTGACAAGTTGACAATTATTTGGATATATTTTCGATTTGTAATTTGGTTGTTTTGTATTGATTTATAGATCGTTTTTATTATAAACAGCCATAAATAGCTTTTAAAATACCTAAGCAATTAAAACAACGTCGAAAAAAGCACTAAATCAAAATCAAATAACTATTAAGAACCACGTGTTGTGCAGAAAACGCTTGTTTATCTCAGGGCGACTGTCAGATGACGTAACGTGGAGTTGCCCTATTCTATGTAGTTGGCCCATAATTCATCTATACCCGGTATATTATTAAGTAGAAAATGTGATACAAAACAAATTCAACCAAAGCAAACGAACGTTCTGTTGAATGTTCATTGCGGTATGTTCATTATTCTTTTTGTTATTTTTGAGAAATTGAACCAACGTTCTACTTATTGTGTCAATGTATTTAATCAGTAAAGTGGAGCGTTAATGTTATAATTGGTTGATATTTTGTAATTTTTATCTTGTTTAAAGAAATGAAAAAAATCTGGAACTAAAATCTTATTGTATACTTACCATAAGACCTTTTATGTTAGGTAGAATACTATTAATGTTATTACAGTACTCGCAGTTGAAAAAAGGATCACCTTCTGCATCCATTACAAAAACATAAGGACATTTTTCAGTTTTGCAGGGAATTCTAATTTCATTATCTGCCATTTCATCAAATTTCGGCCACATTTCCACACAAGGTGTACACAGACACTCGAACCAGTAACTATTCTTAAGAGTTCCTTGTCTTTTCTCCAACTGCATTGTTGTATAGAGTGGACCGTAATTTTCGTATATTATGTCTCCATTTTTAACTGGTTTTATTGTTCTAACTACCATTTTGCTTTTTATGTTGTACCTAGAAATAAAATTTAGTAATATATGAACTGTAGTTTTTCATTAGGTACTTATAGAAATACATATATAAATACATATATATTTCTGACCGATGCATAGCTTAACTTTTATTAAATACACCAGAAAGTAAAACTCTGCTTTTTATTCTCAGTTGAAGTTTTGTTGGTCAGTCTCTGCTTACATTTTACTAAAAAGCGAGGAGAAATTGTGAAGTTCATAACGGAAGAGGATAATGTAACAAAAAGTTTGCTTACATTCTCACCTGACTATGCTGGGATCACAAGAGTGATTAAAGAGTGCTAGTGTCGGATAAAGTCCTGCTCCAATCATAGCGTTTTCGTATGTAACCATCAAATCTTTAACCATAGACGAATCTGGTAAATTCCTGAGCTCTGACACTTCGTGAGCGTTAAACTGTAGAATCTGCAAGTGTCTAAGAATCAAACTACCGAAGTAGACTTCTTCTTCTCTTAAAACTTTATCATCAGTTTCAAATGGAAAATATTTTCCGAATTTTAAAAGTCTCAATAAATATATACTCATGCAGCTGAAATGTACAAGTTCTTCTTTCTTTCTCAAATGCTCGTTTCTGCATAGGAAAAAAACATTATCATAATCATCATACCTATAAATATTTTTTTTAATAACGTTTTTTTTACAACCATCCTTTAAATAGTCCTTGAGTTTATTCTTTTTATCATTAAAATATGAATAATGTTTTTGAGTTATTATTCTCAGAGCTAAGAAACAATTAACAGAAGCTCCTGTTTTGAAAAGTATTTCCTGAATTGGACATTCTACTTTATGGTGGGCTTTGTTAGCTAATCTTTCACAAATTGTACTACAAAAAACAACATTAGCGCATGTTGGGCAAGCTATTGGCTGTTCTACAGAGGAAAAACAATACTGGCAGTTGGTTAGAGCATGTTCTGTATCTACTACTGCGCCATGTGCATTTTCTTCAAGAATAATAGTTCCTGCTTCTATGTCTTCATTAGCTACAGCGTATCTTCCTTGATAACTATCTTGTTCGAAGCTTATTTTTTGATGAGCAGCTATATACTCTTTGCCGCCTACGAAAATTTCAGGCTCTTCTGCCACCACTATTTCATGTTTAGGTACTGACTGTATTTTAGTCTGTCTTGCTTTTTCTATCTCTTGAGTTTTAGTTTCTATAGATTGTTCATCAAGTTTACTAAATTTTAAGCTTTTTAAAGCTTCGTCATAAGCTTCTGAAGCTGATTTTTCGTTTTGCAAAGCATCGTAACATTTTGCTTTTCTGATCCATACTTTATATTTCAAATGAGCTGGATAATATCCTATTTCTAATAGATAATCAATGTCATCGAAAACTTTTTTATAATCATGTAATTCAAAGTATGTTGCACTTCGATTTGATATCAAAATGGTCAGAAGTTCTCGAGATTCTTCTGAAAATAAAAATAAATGCAATGGGAAAGTAAAAATTTGGATTTTTCAGCTTGTTAAAGTATAATTTATTTAGTAAAACACGGATTGATTTATTTATACTTGCAATAATTAAATTAAAACTCCACGTGTTTTTTTAAATAAACAAAATATAAAAATAAATGCTAATATCTTGTCTAAAACCCTTAAAGGTAGGTATGGTAGATGTCTTTCTTTTTTGAAAAGTATATTCCCGTTGAAATAAAAGAACTTTACATATTCAGTGATAGTTGTGGTGGACAAAATTGGAACCATACAGTGGTAAGATTATTAATGGCTCTCACAATGACCGGTCGATTTAAGGTGATTCAGCAGTACTTTACTGTAAGGGGACATAGCTTTTTGCCATGCGATAGAAACTTTGCAACTATAAAAAGATCGGTTCGTAGACATGACCGAATTTACGTACCTCAACAATACTCGTCACTAATCGCAAATGCAAAAAAAACTGAGCCAAAATTTGTAGTACGCGAAATCAAAAATCGTGATATCATAAACTTTAAAGATTGGTGGGCCAGATATTTCAAAAAGTCTTCTCAAAGCCTTGGTTCCCATAAATCGACATTTGCCATCAGTCACAATCGCCACTTCAACTACAGGTCAGAAGAAAAGGGTTATCTGACTGTATCAGAATTTATTGATGGTCTTATAAATGCTACTTTCCGACTAGTTAAAGGCAAAGAAGAAGTACTTCTACCGACAGCCATGGCTTACAATGGACACGTCCCTATCAACAGTAAGAAACTCGCCAATCTTGAAAAAATAATAAAAAAGAACTTAACGATCTGCTGTTGTTGAAACTTTCTTATCTGCTCTTACTACATTCCAGAAAAAGGGGGGTTAGAGAGCAAGGATGGAAAAGAAGGAATATCAGGGGGAGTAACAATCACGAGAAGTTAATTTGACATCAACCGAATAAAATTTTAAATCTTAAATTTGCTTTGTGTAACTTTTCGGGTGACCGTATATTGAAATACCGCTTCGAACTAGACTTTGTTCGGTACTACCGTACTACCTTGTTTATTATTAGCAGAAATAATTCTGGGCACATTACCGTGTTGTCAGACTTATTTCCTTAAATTTCTTTAATTATGAAAATAGCGTAAACATAAAGTATTAATCCAAATTTGTTTATTTGCTTGCTAATGTCTAGTTCCTACCCCCTAATTAGGTTTAGCAGCTAATTTTACTTGTTAAATCACTTCAAGAGACAACAAAAGAATGTTACGTTTAAAAAATTAAACACATTAGAAAATTGAGTGGAAAAAGGGAAACGTTCCATGAACTTTGACCCTGAATAATTCATAAATACCAGTCAGATTATAAAAATTCTCAAGATTCCTAAATCCCTAATATTGTGATTTAAAATTTGTCTGTAGTAAGTTTTGTCGTAGAAAAGTTACAAGGTTTTTCTTTTTTTTTTCTAAAACAAGGATAGTCGGAATTATTCCCGTCTTCCACTAACCAATTCAATTGATTTTACTCACTAAAATATTATACAATCGTCAGTATGATTTGAAAAACATGTGCCGAAAAACATTTCAAAATCAAAAGTGATAAGTTAAATACTTACCTGAATTTTGTGGACACTTTATAATCCCATCATTGTAACTTTTTATCGCATTGACGTAGTCTTTCTTAGCAAAATAAGAATTTCCATGAGTTTTTTTCTCCAACGCTGTTTGTAAGTTTTTGCCATTAAGTTCGGTTATAGTAATTGGTATTTTCGTAGCAGCTTCATATAAAAGTAGAATTCTAGAATTTTCATCTCTGGTTTCTTTGAACTTTTCAATACATTCCTCCGATAATTGTCCTATTGCTTTCTCACAATACTGTTGAAATAAACTATAGTCATTTTTCTTGACATGAACCTCGTTCATATTGGATAAGTCACCTAATTATATTCATACCACGTTCATAATACTTACTTCTCCAATTCGTATAAATATAGCTCAGTTGTTGAATCTATTTTTGTACATTCTAGTCCTTTAGTTTCCGCACTTCTCCGCTGTTGATATACGGTATGTCTCTTAGTATCTTTAGTAAAATCTAAATATTAAATATGTTGTTATACACAGCGTAAATAGCAAAAGAGTAATATTTTATAATAATGTTATAAATGAAACTAACTGTTTCTAATGAATTCCACTATTTGATGAAAAAATTATGAAAGGATATTGATAATTATTTCGATATTGACATATCATCGTCAGAATGACAGAAGTTACATTTTATGTGATACCTACTTGATGTTCAATATTTTGGCTAGACCAAATAGTACCTAAGTGACCTATCTTGTGATTAACTTAATATATATGAATAGAAAAAAGAAGAAGATAAGATTTTACAAATATTAAAGCTTAGGTATTATTAGCCCTATGGGGATATCCTGGATATCTTTTTCCCATTTAAGATCAGTATAACTGTGCAATGATATAGGAAACCAAGGAAAACTATATCTGCTGATCTTTACAATTGTTACTTAAGAAGACAATTTAATAGTGGAGAGCTCCCTAGATTTATCTGTTCATTGACAACTTCATATTGTGGGTCTCTTAAGTGTCTTCTTATTTCTAGTTCTTCAAGGAAATCTAGTTCTTGTTTCTTATCACAAATATGCAGTACTTCTAGTTCTGTGTTAGGTGTTAATGAATGTTTTGTGTCAAGAAGATGTTTTGCGTAATGTGATTTATCTGGCTGTTTTAATCTGTATGCTCCTGAGTGTTCATTGTATCTAATTTCAAAATTTCTAATTGTTTGACCAATATAGACAGCATTACATTCTGGACATTTAAGTTTATATATTCCAGACTTTTTTAATGGGGGTATTTTTGTTTTTGCATTTAACAATTTCTTACTCACATTGTTTTCTGTTTTAAAAGAAATTGCTGTATTTGTTGAACAAGATATTATCTTTGAAATATTATTAGAAATATTACCAGCATATGTGATGGTTTTGTAATTTTGTATTTCCCTAGTTTTTTCAGGAAATATTAATTGTAATGCCACTTTTTCTTCTTTTTTATTAATTATATGTAATGGGTAACCGTTGGATGTGGCTATTTGTTTAATTATATTAATTTCTCTATCAAAATTATATTTGTTCATAGGAACTGAAAATGCTCATCATTGAATTAAATGCTGCTAATTTATTTGACATGGGATGATTAGAATTATATGGTATAGTCACATCAGTATGTGTTGGTTTTCTGTAAATTGAAAAATCAAGTATATTATTGACTCTTTGAATTTTAATATCAAGAAAATTGATTGAGTTATTTTCTTCAACTTCTAATGTAAATTTAATTTTTGGATGTAAATTATTAATATGATTGAACAATATATCTAATTGTCGTTCACTACCTACAAAACAAGCTAATATGTCATCAACATACCTATACCAAAATAATATATTTTTTGAAATGTTACATTCAAAGATTTTTCTTTCTAAACTGTCCATAAAAATGTTTGCTAAAATTGGTGATATAGGGCTTCCCATTGGTAAACCTTCATTTTGAATATATACCTTATTATCAAAAGTAAAATAAATTCCAATGGGAAGCCCTATATCACCAATTTTAGCAAACATTTTTATGGGCAGTTTAGAAAGAAAAATCTTTGAATGTAACATTTCAAAAAGGTATGTTGATGACATATTAGCTTGTTTTGTAGGTAGTGAACGACAATTAGATATATTGTTCAATCATATTAATAATTTACATCCAAAAATTAAATTTACATTAGAAGTTGAAGAAAATAACTCAATCAATTTTCTTCAATGATACATAGAGCATTTTCAGTTCCTATGAAAAAATATAATTTTGATAGAGAAATTAATATAATTAAACAAATAGCCACATCCAACGGTTATCCATTACATATAATAAATAAATTAAATAATAAAAAAGAAGAAAAAGTGGCATTACAATTAATATTTCCTGCAAAAACTAGGGAAATACAAAATTACAAAACCATCACATATGCTGGTAATATTTCTAATAATATTTCAAAGATAATATCTTGTTCAACAAATACAGAAAACAATGTGAGTAAAAAATTGTTAAATGTAAAAAAAAAATACCCCCATTAAAAAAGTCTGGAATATATAAACTTAAATGTCCAGAATGTAATGCTGTCTATATTGGTCAAACAATTCGAAATTTTGAAATTAGATACAATGAACACTCAGGAGCATACAGATTAAAACAGCCAGATAAATCACATCACGCAAAACATCTTCTTGACACAAAACATTCATTAACACCTAACACAGAACTAGAAGTACTGCATATTTGTGATAAGAAACAAGAACTAGATTTCCTTGAAGAACTAGAAATAAGAAGACACTTAAGAGACCTACAATATGAAGTTGTCAATGAACAGATAAATCTAGGGAGTTCTCCACTATTAAATTGTCTTCTTAAGTAACAATTGTAAAGATCAGCAGATATAGTTTTCCTTGGTTTCCTATATCATTGCACAGTTATACTGATCTTAAATGGGAAAAAGATATCCAGGATATCCCCTAAGGGCTAATAATACCTAAGCTTTAATATTTGTAAAATCATATCTTCTTCTTTTTTCTATTCATATATATTAAGTCAATCACAAGATAGGTCACTTACTATTTGGTCTAGCCAAAATATTGAACATCAAGTAGGTATCACATAAAATGTAACTTCTGTCATTCTGACGATGATATGTCAATATCGAAATAATTATCAATATCCTTTCATAATTTTCATAATTTTTTCATCAAATAGTGGAATTCATTTAGAAACAGTTAGTTTCATTTATAACATTAATATGAGTAGATTCCACAAAGTAAGGGTCCAAACAGTAAATTCAATATTTTATAAAGTTGACAGGAATCTCCAAGTTCTTGTTCTTATCACTTACATACATATACCTACGTAGGACTTTAGACATTGTGTTTAACATAGTGGGATTTATTGTTTTTTTTTGTAAATATTCCACCCAGTCGTCAAGTACAACCTAAAAGCTTCTTCAAGTCAATATGTCTCTCACCCTCTCCCGTATCTTGTTTGATCAGTATTTGTACTAAGTATTCTCGTTTACTTGCATCAATCTATATTTTTTGTCCTAAATTATGATTTAAGATAAAGTATATTATATTTGAAACCCTCGTATACTATTTTTCGAGCTTGTAATAGTTGAAACTCTTTTTATTAGAGGAAATCAAATTAAAATGTAGATAATAAAAAAACTACTATTTACTTGTTATCCTGTATATTTTATAAATGGGAACTGTTAGAACTAAATGTATAATTCCGGTGGTTATTTTGAAAAAAAGTTTTAATACTTTTGCGAGAGAGAAATGCTTTTGTTCAATTGAGCATCACATTATTCTCAAACGGAATACATGACAGATAATTCGAAGAAATGTTGCAGTTCTTTATTGCTAAAAACTTATAACCAGCACAAAAAAACGAAAAAATATATAAAAAATTATGACACTTCCGTAAAATATTGTCGGTGGAATAGAGATGCATCAAGTCAAACTAGATTGATTTTACTCAACAAACTTGACTTGACTTGAAAATCAAACTTTTTATGTAAAAAAGTTTGACTTGACTTGATTTCTGTATCTTTAGGTTTGACTTGAAATCAAACTTCTTCAGACAGTTTGAAGTTTGAATATCATATTGCGCAACGTGTTTATTTCCAATTCTAATAAAATAATAAGAAGAAAAATAAATTTATGGATCTATTAGTGGAGTACACTGTAAAAAAATATTTGCCATTTAACTTCTTTGAAGATGATATAACCCACCAATTATACAACTACATTTGTCCCTTCAAGAAACCAGTTGAAGTCACGAATATTTTCCAAATTTGATGTTTTGAAAAATTCAGTAGATACTTTTAAATTCTTGTGACTCAAAAATTTCGTTTACGATGGATGGATGGTCTTCCCATTCGATGAAGGGCTACTATGGAGTAGAAGTTCATTTTATTGATAGTAACTGGACATTACATTCTTTTTTATTAGATTTTGTACCCGCGAAAGGACAACATACTGGCGTTTCAATGGCAACTTTGTTTTTTTAAAATAACGGCTGATTTCAATATTACACACTCTATTCAAGGTACTACTGACAACACTAATAGTAATTTCACTTTTTTAAAAGAATTGGGAAACATAATAAAAAATGTTGATGGTGCGAATAAGCATTACGTGTGTTTTGTACATATTCTTGACTTAGCTGCTCGAGATTTAATGAAAGTGTTTGAGTTAACGTCTGAAGAAGACGAAGACTCTGATACTAGTGATAACGAAAGTGTAATATTTGAAAATACTGCAACAATTGCAAAGGTTAAGGTAATTTGTGAAAAACTTAAAAACTCCGATATGTTGAGATTAAACTTCGCAAGATTTTGCGATTCATTAAATTTAGACATGACCATTCCCAAACTGGAGGTAAAAACCAGATGGAACTCTACATTGGAAATGCGATCAAATATTCTACCCTTCCTATGGTGGTCATTGGGATCAATATGCTACTCGAGAAACTAGAACGATGGGCGCACGAACTAGATAATAAAGAAAATAGAGACGATCTTGATGCAAAAATAATTCTTGCCCTTCAGGCAGCCCGCGATAAAATTGTTAAGCATTAAAGTAGGACTAACTGGATGTATTGTATCGTTTTGATTCTGGATCCTGTTCATAAAATTGAAACGTTTTCTTTAACGACATGGGGACAATCCTAATAAGATAAAGCCATCAAGAAATCTGAATAAAGAAAATTATTATTCACCTTACACTGACAAAAAGTCACCCCAAACCCAAACCCAAACTGAATGTACAGTCAGTGTGTCCGAAAAAAAGTCTGATGAAGTTACCGATTTTGATCTTGTTTGGACTTTTCCAATCATCTCCAAAAATAAATAGAAACGAAAATTCATGGAGATACGAAATCGACAAATACGCAGCTGAATCACGAGCTGACAGTACCGAGGACATACTAAAGTGGTGGAAACGGCAGGAAACTATATTTCCAACTTTATCAAAAATGGCGAGAGACTTTCTTGCCACCCCAGCATCAGCCTGCATAGAATGCTATTTTTCGAGAGCTTCTTTGACAGTCACAAAAAACGAAACCGATTAAAAGACCAGTCTATTAGAACATTAATGTGTTTAAATTCGTGACTTCAACAAGAATCCTTAACAAATATCACACAAGGATCGAAGGAAGAGGCTACTATCTAATATATTGTTGCTTTCACTCAATTTGTAAGAACTTTACTTTTCACGAAGAATTTTGAGGTGACAAGTTGGAGTTGATCAAAAAAAATGTTTAAAATAATGAATTTGTTGTACCTACTTACCATATCTAACATATATATTTTACCCATTTAAGGTATTTCAAACTCTTTCAAACTAGTTTGACAAACAGTTTGAATTTTCAAACCTGTATCCATTATCCAGTTTGATTTGACTTGAATTATTTGTCAGAAAGATTGACTTGAGTTTGACTTAATTCCAAGTCAAACTCAAGTCAATCTCAAACATTCAAGTCAAACTTGTGCAACTCTACGGTGGAATGATAATTCCGTTGTTGTTACTTGAAATTTCACTTTGGTATGGTGAATTAAACATTAACTCGAAATACCACGCACAATAATAATTTACTAGTCGATCTGACATTAGTCTACCGCTGTTATCGATAGGAAGTTGATATCGGTAATAAACGACTAAGTCTGATTTAATTTAAAATAATTTACACTCTATAATACTACTCAGTTTAATTATTTTTGTTGCTGCCTTTGTCATAAAATTGTTCATTTAAAATATGAAAAATTGATACAGGAAGACCCATCTATGTTTCCTGTAATGTGTGGAAGTGGTCAATGAACATGATACTGCCTAATGCATTTTTGTCAGTTTTCGGTAATGTATTAAATAATTTCTTATCTAAATTACCAGTCATAGTAGACATTTTGCCACGTTGCTATTTATAGATAAACATTACACCAGAATAAAATCTATCTGGTTTCCTTATCTTTCACTTGTTGTGTCCTCCCTATATTTTTAAATAATACACAAACCATTTATTTTAATCGTCAACAGCCAGTAGCTTTAAATATACTTGCTCATATTCTCACTTTGGCTCATTAAAAAACAAACATGTTAATTTCATTAAATAATATTATAAGTAGTTACACAATACTTAAAGTATAGTCTATCATGTTGAATACCAGGTCAAAGTCTCTTAGATTTTATTTGATGATGCAGCTTCAGTGATCATTTCTGGAATATGCCTTGATGAACTAATATCTAGACATCCTCTCCTTCTACATGACTATTTTCAAAAAATATGAATACAACATTTGTATTTGTATGTGCAGCATCAGCTCAAAATTGAATGAAAAAATAAAATTTGGAAATTTTTATTTTAAAGAACATGCAAAGCTATCAAAGTATAGTAGTATAGAGAATAGATTTGCATATAATTCTATTGTTTTTTATCCAAATAATGGGCAATATTTAAGTTAGTCCTGGTGTGGGTGTGGTGTTTGGGTTCTCTTCTTATATCTAATTATATATTATGAGTACCTGGACATTAAAGATATAAAAAATGATTTTAAAGAGCCCTCTCCAAGCAATAATGAGCTACATGATATCTTGGGAGGCAAAAATAAAACAAATCCACAGATTCTTCAAAATTCATTGGATATAATAGAGGTTATGAACATAAAAACGAAAAACAAAGAAACTACCAGTGGCGGAACTACAATGCCGCAGACCCTCGTTTGTTACTTTTTTCATAAAATGCCGGTCTGATCTAAAATGATAAATATAATCAGTACCAAGCAGGAAATTGCTTAATTTGAAGGTCTAAAAATGGGAAAAAATACAAATTTGAGCAATACCAGTGGAGCAGCGAAAAAAAAAGAATATTAAAAAAAACAGAACGACTTTTTGGTTAAGGTACCAAAATTAACACCTTTTCTCAATCCAATAGAAATTCAGAGTGCGTCGAACGAGATCACGTTGTTTCAACCCAAAGCCTCTATACCTACACTGCGCAGCTCATAATTTAAATTTAATTATCTACCATGCTGTCAAAAGTTGCAATGAAGTGTATGCATTTTTTGCATTTCTTGAAAGTATTTTTTAATTTTTTGGCAATAGCGTAAATAGAACCTACTATCAAAATTTTCAGGTGTCACCGATTATATTTCTACAAAAACATTTTATTTTAATGGTGGGGCCCAATTGTTATGTTACGTCACTAACTCAAAGCCGACCCTGTCACTCAACTATAAATTTTGGCGAATGCGCTTTCTAGAACATTCTAGGAAGGTCGTTTTGTTTACGCATTAGAGCGTGGGAAATTTAAGAATTTTCGAGAATTGATAGAGACTATATACGAAGACTTCGGGGTATAACAAAGTTAGGACCATTCAAGGAGCATGGTAGGCAAAAATCCGAAGAAGATTACATGCTGGAATTGTGGCGAGCTAGTGCGCAGTTCGTGTAAGCGCCCTAGGATCCCAGCAAACCAAGAACCACCGACCCAGGATCGTTCCAACAAACCTCTCATCGAACATCGGGCTGGTGTGAGCCACCAAAATGGCGACTCCTTGTGTGGACGGCCGTGCCCATCAGACTGTTCCCACTGTAACAAGGCGGAATCTAAGGAAGCTGCTATTTCAAGAATTACAGTAGCCAACGAGGAATGGTCACCCACCAGAATCAGAGAAGATCAGGAGAATGATCCTCATCTGAAGATGATCCGGCAATGGAAGGAAGAGAATCGGCGACCCACCTGGCAAGAAGTGTCAAGATTTTCACCGACACTCAAGGCTTATTGGGCTCAGTGGGACTCCCTTGTCCTGGAAGAAGGACTGTTGAAACGAGTCCTTGAAAACGATTATGGTTCTGAGAATAGAAGACAGTTAGTTATCCCGAATAACTGAGGTACTGAGGAAGTTACACGATAGTCCATCAGGTGGTCATGTGGGAGTGAAGAAAACGCTTCAGCGAATCCGTGAAAGGTTTTATTGGATGAACAGCTCCGACGATGTGAAGGACTGGTGTAAGAAATGTACGACTTGTGCTACGAGTAATGGACCACATCACAAGAGAAAGGCACCCATGAAACAGTATAATGTTGGAGGCCTATTCGAAAGGATTGCTTTAGACATCGCTGGACCATTTCCGACGACAGAAAATGGTGGTAAATACATTTTGGTTGTGATGAATTATTTGACTAAATGGGTAGAAGTTTACGCGATCCCGAATCAAGATGACACAACTGTCGCGGATGTATTGGTGAAAGAATTCATCAGTCGATATGGAGTGCCCTTGGAAGTTCACAGCGATCAGGGAAGAAATTTCGAAAGCCATGTATTCCAGGAAATTTGTGACAAGCTGGGCATGGAGAAGACCAGGACAACGGCGTTGCATCAGGACCATTGAAAAATACCTTTCCAAAGTAGTTTCCAGCCACCAGATAGACTGGGACCAATATCTTTCCCTATTTGCATTGGCTTATCGATCTTCCATCAATGAGTCCACAGGTGAAACACCTGCGAAAATCCTATTTGGACGGGAAATGAGGCATCCTTGTGACCTGGAATTTAGTTGTCGACCTGGAGAAGATCTAGCGGGAGAAGATTACGTGATCCAGTTGAGAAAAAGGATGGACGATGTGCACGAATTAGTTCGAATGAATCTTCAAGCTGCCAGCGACAGAATGAAAAAACGGTACGACACGCAGGCCACAGAAGGCAGTTTCAAAGAAGGGGACGAAGTATGGTTACACAACCCGAATAGGAGAAAAGGTTTTTCTCCAAAATTACAAAAATCTTGTTAGGGTCCGTACTTAATCAAGGAGAGGATCAATGACGTCATCTATCGCATAAGCAAGATCCCCAATGGAAAACCGAAAGTAGTCCATCAAAACCGACTAGTGCCATTCGAAGGAGACCATGACAAAGAGGGACCCGGGAAGATTCTGACCCTGTCTTCGAAGATTTTATGGGCGCATATGGAGGTACCAGTAAAGCTAGATTTGGAGTCACTACAGAGCAACGACAAGATTTGTTCACGCTCACTGAAGATTATTCACTGGCACACAACATCCCAGTCAGTATCAAAAACGCACGAGGTTTGGCAACCGTCTTGCCAAAGAAGTTTGGGCATTTAGAGAAACTTGCAGAACAGATTCCAACCCCTGGCAAGATACTGGAGACTCAAACACAATTCACGGTACGTCTTCTACCTGGTAGCAAAGAACGAATTTCAAGATCGATCCACCTATCGGAATGTGTGGGAAGCGCTACGAAGCCTTCGAGACCATGTGCTGGAATCCAACGTGAAGAAACTAGCTATGCCTAAGATAGAGAGTAACCAGTTGGATCGGCGAGTCATCAGGAATATGATGGAAGTGATCTTCGAAGATACCGGTGTCCACATATTAATCTGCAGCTATACCCCCCGTTATCAGTGTCCAATGAAAACAGTGCCCTGTTATTTCCGTTATTTCCGTTGTTGGCGATGCTGAAATTTGATTGGTCACAAAGGTGACGCATGTCATACGACAGAAAAATTGACGTTACAGATTATTAAAGTTTTGTTATTGTTTCTCGTTTTTGTATCAATATATCAAGAAAGTAAGATAGTAATGAGTTCTTCAACAGCAAATGTATTATCAAAATAAATAGAGTTTGACACGATTGGCAGACATCAAGTCACGTGGCATAATTTTAGTTTTCATTGGTGGAACTGCGAATCACGAATAACAAGGTATTTAGTTATTTAAGATCAGCGACGAACGACGTGGAAACGACTAACGACGAACAACACGACAACAACGGTTTATAAACGCTTGTATGTGATATCAATGTTTTATTTTCGAACAGCAGGAGTCGTGAACAGCGAATAACGAAAAACGGATTTTATAAATCCAGCTTTAAGGTGGATTTATAAACTATGTTGTTCCCGTTGTTCGTTGCTCGCCGTATTTTCCAAGTTGCTGGCGATTCGTTATTCACAGCTTGTTGTTCGCGAACTGACTAATCTATTATAGGTTTTTCGATGCTGGTGATGTTGCGGTCTATTCTCAAAATTTCACTGTTTGAGAATAGACCGCCTGATCTGATTCTATAGGTACTAAACTATGATTCTTTTACAACAACGTTCAAGGTTATGTTGTGACATTTCAAATTTACAACCGCTTTATTTTAGCGAGTGAATAACCGCATGTTTCCGCAAATAGCTGCTGGGTTATAACCAGTAACTCGCTAAAAATCACTTAATCTATCTTATTTGTAGCTGGTGTATTCTTTTGTAATAGGACAAGTCCACGTGACGTCATGTGACAGTCGCCATGATGAGAAACAAGCGTTCTTTGCACAACACGTGGTTCTTAATAGTTATATTGACCATGTTTGAGTATATTATTTCGTTTTGATTTAGTGCTTTTTTCGACGTTGTTTTAATTGCTTTGAACTTCCTTTGCCAACGTGCTTTGAGGTCTCAGCCAAAACGAAACTTGTATATTTTATACCGTTGCCAAGACGTGATTTTTTTGCAGCTTTTTGACTCTTCTACTTAAATATTCTATTATTAGGTGATTATCTACTACCTGTATTGATGTTCCCTTCTTTCTTGAGCCAAAACATTAACCATTGTTGTGAAATATTAATGATTATTTCATTCACATATGGCTGCACCTATAAAATTGCATGATTGAAGTCATGATATGTAATATGAGCGGCTATTTAGGTAAATAGAAGAATATGAGCGACTATTTTGTTTGACACATAAATGTCAAAGTTTGACATAAATCAAACAGCGAAATTTGAAAATGTCTCGTTTTGGTTTATCTTCCACTACGGAAATTAATGATTATGTGGGCAAATCCATACCAGTGAATACAAAGAGGAGTAAAGAGTCTGTATGGAGACAATTTATGTCTTTTTGTCAGCAGGAGAAATATTTATGTTCTTGTTATTTTTGATTATTTCAAGGTTATAAAAATGTAAGCTGAAACGAAATAAATGTTGAAACGTATAGTATATAGGAATCATTTTATGCTGTTCATGAAATAATCTTCCTGAATATCACTCGACCATGACAAATAGAGACTATTATTTTCTCTAATTCATCTCGAGTAACTTGTATTTTGAGGCAATTTAATTCGACCATATGAACATTAATAATCAAAGAATAACTCCCGAGAGTTAAAGCTCAGATTATTATTCAGATAATTGTCAAAATACAAGTTACTCTCGATAGAATTACTAAGAAAATAATAGTCGGCTATTTGTCATGGTCTCGGGATATTACCTTCGAACATTTATATATTTTCTCCCCTCTAGTAATAATTATTACCGCAACCAACAACTGAAAAAAATCTGGGCATTTTAAAAAGCAATATCTGACTATAACAAAAAGGATAATTGAAACAATACAAAGCAACCAAATTACAAGTCTAAAATATAATCAAATAAAAGGGAACTTGACTAAAATTTTAATTAGCAAAATGTGCTATAAATCAAATCAAAAGAATATTTTGCATGAAGACGACTGGCATGGAAAAAACTTTTTTGTCACAAACAACCACTATAACGAATTTAAAATGCAAAAATTTCAAATTATTTTAAGCTTTTATAAACGCATTGCTATTGGTTGTGACGTAGAACAGTAGTATTTTTGTACTGCGCATGCGTCCATGCGACAAGGATCGAACGTATACCATTAAAACAGCCATTATTGCTTTGTTTACTCGAGTGTTTCTTTCCACGTGTTTTCTTGTATTTTCAGTTCATTCTGATTTATATTTGTCAAATTTTGTCCATAATATTTTTAACATTACTGAAGAAATATATAGCGAATACGATGTCTTCGTGCAGTGTTGCCAGCATAGTACAAGAAACTATCCCTTGTTCAGGTCTAAAAAATACCATATTTGTTCACATAATCCCTGAAGATTCAGTAGCTTTTTTGGCATAGCATAATTGAGACATGTTTTATTATTGTGATGTAAATTATTCCGAATAACACACATGAAATCATTGGTGATAGATAAAAATGCCTATAATTTTATATTGCAGTTTAAAAAATCCTTTCAAAAATTGTCCCTAAGAAATCCCGAAAATCCCTCTAATTGGCATAACTGGCCGGCGATCGATACACTGGTACACAGCTAGGGGTCGTTCGAAATGATTTTAAAACACAGAACTTTAAACTATGTTTTCCAAGTTAATATTGATTTAAAAAAAGCCCCGATGATTTTATCCTCAGGGCGACTGTAATTATAGTGTCCACTTGTGAGTTGGTGGACATGACATATAGGGTAAGTCCACGTGACGTCATGTGACAGTCGCCCTGATGAATCTGATCTGATGATAAACAACGTGGTTCTTAATAGTTATTTTGATCGGTGCTTTCTTCGACATTGTTTTAATGGCTTAGGTATTTTAAAAGCTATATCTGACTGTTTATAATAAAACGCATCATAAATCAATACAAAACAACCAAATTACAAATCTAGAATATATCCAAATGATTGCTTATTCTCAGGACGACTGTCATTTGTGTCAACTTGTCAATAGAGGAGTTCAGTCTAAGGTCAGTGTGACCAACAAAAAGTGGTTTTTATGACAAGAATGACAGTTAATGTCTACCATTCAAAACATAAGATTTTTGCAGGTTTTTTATCATTACGAACATCTATATTGCTTTATTAAAACAATGAATACACCCCCGAAGCGTAAAGCTTCAAATTTAAAATGACGTTTTAGCTGAAATCTCAATGCATCGGTGGCCAGTAATTCTAGGAACTTTCGGCAAATCACAAATTCTCCTCTGTCATTATGTCTCTAGTTATGTCAGTTGTCAGTGGAAAAAGCAATCAGAAGAATAAAGTGATACAACTAACTAGAACTACTACAAAAGTATGGAAAATATAAACATAAACGATTAAACGAATATCAACAAAAACAAATAACACTGACATCTGACATAACTAGTGACATAATGATAAAAATGAAATGGTGACTTGTCAAAAATTCCTAGAATTATTGGCCCCCGATGCATTGAGAATTCAGCTAAGACGTCATTTTAAATTTGAAGATTTACGCTTCGGGGGTGTATTCATTGTTTTAATATAGCAATATAGATGTTCGTAATGATAAAAAACCTGCAAAAATCTCATGTTTTGGATGGTAGACATTAACTGTCATTCTTGTCATAAAAACCACTTTTTGTTGGTCACACTGACCTTAAACTGAACTCCTCTATTGGTGGACATGTCCTATAACACAGTGTGGGGTATGGGTATTCTGTGACATATGGAAAGCGATTTTTATTGTCTTCTTCTTTTTTATTCAAAGATCTCTTGCTAAGATTTTCAAAACAAGTTTTTGGGTTGTAGTTTGTAGTACTTGTAGTAATGCTTTGCTGTTGCTCTTTTGAAAGGAAAATTGTATACACTTTAAATAGTAAAAAACTAAAAAATAAAATACCTAATAAAATGCAATAGGTATTCCAGTCTTAAGTATTACCAAAGTCAATTAATGACATCTGCGCTTGCCAAATACTGTAATGGTCGAGACCACGAGACGAATCGGAGAAGTTTCGTTATCATTTTTATTTAATGTTTTTCACTATGTTTACGTGTACAAATATTTAAATTTATTTTTCGCTCTCTAAGCATTAAATGTGAAAATGTCGGTGACAATTCATTGTAAAACATTTTTCATACAACATTAATCATGAATTTTCTATTTAGATTCTGCAATGGAGAAAATTACTTACAAATTAAATTTGAAACATAGAAAGAAACAGAATTCTAAAACAGACAAAATGCCAGACGGCGAAGGAGATATTGTAAGTATTACTAAATTATACTTTTATCAAGTCTAAATCAATTGACTCTAGGATTACTTAAACAAGTCACTTTATTCTTGGATTTCTGCAATCTTGCATATACACCAGTTTAATAGTACTTGTAATTTTTTATAAATATACAATTTTTCCATTAATCAGTGAGAGATTGATTATGTTACTTCTGTTTATTTTATTCCAATAAGTAATTGTCTATACAATATCACATACATTTCCGATAATTGGTGCACTTATTAACATAAAAAATGTCTGAATAAAAATAAATTGTAAAATATTTATTTACTGCATCTGATAGTTTATATTTATTAGTGGTTCACCTTCACAAAATAAGTATTCACGACTCTCCTTTTTGTACTTGTGATAACATATCAATAGCAGACCTCAACCACATTTTTTTGCATGTCGGGATTGACTGGTAGAATGAACAAATCTTTACAATTCCCTTATTTCCTACAACTTTCCCATGCCTGTCAATTTATATACACTTCTAGTGGAAAATGAGAAGACCATTCTTGACCTACTGATTCTAAATTTAGGCTTATCCTTCTTAGCCATAGTTAATCCATATTTATTACTTGTGTTTAATGGACACCATCTGAGGTCATCTACTCACACGCACTTAGTGTAAAATATTGCTGTTAACCAATTTCCCATTCATTGAGAAGAAACATAGTAGGTAGTAGCAAAGTTTATAGAGATTTTATGTTCAATGATAGTACTTTTCATCAAGGTATACATCTATGACAGAATACCTATAAGGAAGTAAAGCACATTTTGAATCTTACCACAATTATTGCTATTGTGTTTGCTTTAATAAAAATAACTATTTTTAGTATGTCATGCAAAGTTTCTTTGTTCTACATCTAGAGGCACATATTTACATTTTAAAATTGCAAGTCTCCTAGAGAAATAAATTAGGTAGGTATTCAAACATATTAACAGTCATTTTCTTTCAGTTTCATAATATCTATATTTCAAAAGGTTTTGTACTACAATTTTCTTTTTCTAGTATCTTTCCAATTGACGATTTAATCCTAATGATTACTGGAACTAGCTTTTTCTCTTTGAAGTACTGTATAGGTAGTTGGTTTGAAGATCTATCTTTTTAGGTAGTCAAGTATTTGGAAATGTTATAAGTGGGGAACATTCAGATCATTTACAATATACTTTTTTGCATGTATATTTAATAACTTCACACCAATATGTATGTATCCAATAGTTAGGTATGGCCTTAAAAATGTTCCATATCAGTAATCACATAGTTATTTTATTATTTATACAATACCGTATTATAGAGACTGAAAAATGGTTGTTATGATTATTTAGACAAGAAAGTATGAAATATAAACTGGCACTTCTCATGTTTGAAATAATCTGAGATACTTAATACAATTAGGTTAATGGTAATAGATAAGGAAAAATACTTATTTTACAAAAAAATTATACATTTAAAAGATTCCATATGTGTTATTCAGTGTAACTTAAATTAAAATCCTACAAAAAAACATTTATGTAGGTACAGGCTATTCATTACAAATGTACATTATCAAAGTGCCAAAATCATGTTGATAGTTTGACTTAGATCATTCGTTTGCTGCAGTCAATCAATAAGTTTTGTCACTGTATACCTAGTAAATATTGGAATTTGTAGGCTAGGTGTTATTAAAAAATATCAATATAGATCCAAAGAAACGGTCTTTAATATCATCCCAAATACAACTCGTATAATTAAATTTCAAATTCATAGTAACGTCAGAGGTGCTAAAAAATGTATGTACAAACTGTGAGTAATGTTTCACAAGCCATGATGTTTAAGGTCGCCTCCAAAAAAACGTAAAAACAAAACTGTTAGTAATTCTGCAATAGTTAATACTTCTTCTATTTGTGATACTATGTTTACAGCAAGTATGAAACAAGTAAGTATAAATTTAATATAAATTTTTCTTTCCACTTTGTTATACCCAATCAAAATTTGTTATTTCTGTTACATTGTTTATATTTTTATATTGCTAAACAATTTTAGCTGAAATTTTATTTACAGATAATCATGTAACTTTAGGCATGTTACTGCAGCAATTGAAGGAAAGACAATTATTCAATGTAGGTAGAATGTCTCTGAGTAGTTTACTAAAATATGATCCACATCCACGCAGAGTACTTATGGAACTTTCAAATATTATTTATAAAAGGGGAATAATTTTCAAGAAAAAGACAAAACTACAAAAGTTGTTTGTATGTATAATGTTACTTAGTATGAAAAAAAGATTGTTATTCTAGGTATATTGTACTTCATGCTGGGCATCAAGAGTTTTATTATTGGAGCAGAAGTATATTTTCATATAAAACTCGATTATGTGAC
This sequence comes from Lochmaea crataegi, assembly GCA_947563755.1. Classification (NCBI taxonomy): domain Eukaryota; kingdom Metazoa; phylum Arthropoda; class Insecta; order Coleoptera; family Chrysomelidae; genus Lochmaea; species Lochmaea crataegi. Next base: position 30,281,892 of record OX387422.1, on the reverse strand, counting down.
TATAAATGGGGAAATGAATTACTATTGAATCTTACTGAACTGTAGATTAATTATGGACAATGCTATTCGATAATATTAGGTTAATGACAATGAGAATTTAATCAACAAATGTGAAGTTGAGCTTCTTCATATTGTATCCCGGTAAGTCCAAACTGTATTTCAATAGGGATATAGCAATTTGGTTTTATAAAAATAATTGTGTATATTTGAAAAGAAATGAATGTTTTTTTAATACTACCTATTCAATAAATGTTTTTTTTTCAGAAACAAACCCCTAATAAAATACATTGTGGTTGATTTGATAGAACAATATGGTAACAAAGTATTACATCTTCCTCACTACTCCTTCATTTTTAATCCTATCTAGTTAATATGGGGTACTGCCAAGAAATGAATTCTGGAAGAAGCGGGTTAGATTTGGTCTCAGAAGATTTGTATTTGACAATTTTTGTTCCACATTATTGAAAAAGTATTACAATCTGTCTTGTGTAACTAATTTATACATTCACAATGTATATTTAAAAAAAAAATCATAATAATGGGTTGGCATTATTTATTAATCATATGTATCATAGAGTTTAATAAAAGTTAAATCAAATGAATTCAATAATTTTTATTTAAAGTTAGACCTCTGTATTCTCATACAAATTTATCAGATTCAAAAATATGAGAAAGGCTCATTTGTTGTTTGAGTGATTCTGTAATTTGATATCTGTTCAATTCCATTTTTAGTATTAATAGGTTTATTAGCAACACTTGTCTACAACTGCAAGTGTTTTGTTAATGGGCTAAAACAAATTAGTAAATTTTAAATTGGATTTATTAAAAAGTGATAATATATTACAGTAAATGATTCACCAATCTATAATTATAATATGTATTAATTTCAGTAATACATTGAATCAATAATCTGCATATACCTTGATTCCGGGAATGAAAGGGATTTGCTTTTTTTCCTTTTCTGGACTGAGCAATTTCCTTATGTTGTGATCATATTCCTCAGGAAAATAACCTACACACTCTAGCTTCAGACCCCGAATCTTCTACAACATTTTGAAGGTTTATTTCACCGATTATAAAATGACCTACCTTAAAAAGAGTCCAGATTCAGAACTTTTTAATCTACAGGAAATCTGTAGAAGTTACATGAATCTTTAATATTATGACAAAAATTAGGAGCCCAACATGTGATTGCTATTCTATTCGAAAAGTTATTCTAGATCATGAATATTCAATGTTCATAAAACATTTTAGCACAAATAATTGTACCATTATATATTTTTTCCTTAGAACTTTTTCATACATAAAATTCATTTGACATCTACTAGATTCTCATACTATTTTAACTGCTTGGCAATATTGTTAAAAATCTTAGGACATCCTCTCAGTTTCAGATATGATTGATTTTATTGAGTCATAGAGATGCATAAATATCATTTATAATACATTCATCTAGTAGATGTTCAAGTTGAATTTAAAAAAATACATTCACTTTTCACCTATATAAAAAGCATTAGGTAAGAAAACTCTCAAAAACAAATATTTCATTTAAATCGTTACCTATCAAATCGATTCAGGAATGTCGTAAAAATAAACCAATTAAGGAGCAATTGAAATATCTTGGATTAGTCTTGTAGCAAAATGTCGCCAGTCATTTAATCCTTTAGAGTATCGGGAATTTACTAATTAATAGGAAAATATACACAGTGACTAGTAGATTAAAAACTATATATTATCTTATACAAAATGTTATAGTGGTTTTATTATTTTTTAGGATGAAGAAAATGATGTTTCATCAGACACTTGTGTTCTCCTCAACAGTGGACAGATCTCTTCAAAGACTGATAGCTGTATTGATCAAAAGGAACCACTATGGGTGACCGCAATGCAGATGTTCATTCCATTTCTTCTGGCAGGATTTGGAATGGTTGCAGCGAGTTTGTTACTAGATAAAGTGCAGCATTGGCCAGTTTATAGGAATGTTAGTGAAGTTTACATATTGGTACCTGCCCTTCTAGGTTTGAAGGGAAATTTAGAAATGACCTTAGCTTCGAGACTGTCAACTCATGCTAATCTAGGACATTTGGACATATACAATCAGAAGATCAGTCTGATAGTAGGAAATCTTGCCTTAATATTGTGCCAAGCGATTGTTGTAGGATTTCTAGCATCTGTAGCAGCAGTCATATTTGGCTGGGTTCCCACTGGTGAAATAAACCTTGAACATGCACTCTTGCTTTGTGCCAGTAGTATTGTTACTGCATTTGGAGCAAGCTTCATTTTGGGACTAGTTATGGTTGGTGTTATTCTTATATCTAGGTATTTTAATATAAATCCAGATAATGTGGCAACTCCAATAGCAGCAAGTTTAGGAGATCTAACAACGTTGGCTTGTTTATCATGGTTAGCTTCTATTTTTTATCATACAATGGAAGTACATCCGTACTTAACGTCAAGCTCTATTGCATTAGGATTACTTTTAGTACCTATTTGGGGTTGGATAGCAAGTAGAAATGAGCATACTCGCAAAGTTCTATTCAGTGGTTGGAGTCCTGTGATAACTGCTATGATAATCAGTAGTATAGGTGGTTTAATTTTAGACTATACAGTGTCGCAATTCAAAGGTGTGGCAGTATTTCAGCTAGTCATTAACGGAGTTGGTGGAAATCTAGTAGCAGTTCAAGCTAGTAGAATTTCAACTGAACTCCATAGTATAGCTCAGCCTGGACAATTACCTCGTAATATGCAGATTTGCGTAAGTCCGTGTTCTGCTTTTTGCAACAAAAAGCAATCAAGTCATGCAGGTACTGCTCAAATGCTAATGCTTATGGTAGTACCTGGACATCTTATTTTTTCGTATACTATAAGTTATCTTCAGGCAGGTCATACTTCATTTACTCTTATTTTTATGGTGGTATATTTGTCTGCTGCATTATTGCAAGTGTTTTTATTATTATATATTGCCCAAATTATGACTTTAAATATGTGGAAGATGGGAATTGATCCAGATAATTCGGCTATTCCTTATTTAACGGCAATAGGGGACTTACTAGGGACATTACTTCTGGCATTAGCTTTTCATCTACTCTATTTTATTGGTGATAGAGATAGCGATGTGGGTGACTAGCAAAACGTTGAAAATAATGTCCAGGTTGTATTATATAAAAGCCATACTTGGGGCCATACACTTAAATATTTTGTGATCTTATTTAATTGTACAAATCATGTTGAAATCAAAGAAATTGAAAATTTTAGGTGCTATACTTATTTACTATTAAATATTTCTATTGAAATAAATTGTTTTTGATTCCCCACATTTATGCTGCAAACTGTTTGAATTGACTTCAGTTAAATGAAGTTACATTAATGCGTTAATTAATGTGGAGGCATTGAAGAAAGAAAAGGAATCGACACAAATATAGAGAAAATGTGGATGACAAAATAGAAAAAACATTGGAGAAAGCTGAACAACGTTTAAAAATAATACTCAGCAATAGACATATAAAAAGGATATTGAAAAATATATGAAAGGTAAGAAAGAATATAATGAAACAGAGGAAGCCTGGAAGAGTACTATATCTTGTGTAGAACATGACTAATCTTAAAAGAAAGACTAAACTTTCATTTTCAAATGAAAAATTCTTTCTGTAATATAAAATTTAAAAAAAATTGAAATATTACAAAAATAACCAAGCTTAATAAATGCACATCTACAGTCCATTATTCAAAAGAACGTGACTTCCATTTCAAAAAGGATTTTTTTGTTGCTGTATAGTACCTACCTGACATCCAATCTACATGATGATAGGTGAATTATTTGAAGACAATCAAGAGTTGTAAAGCTATGGGTTCTACTGGACTCCCAAATTATCAAAAGAAAATGAATATATAATTTGGTAGTATACTTTGCAGCCCTACAAACAGAATGGATCAGTGGCGGATTTAGCTGCCGCCTTAGGCCCGGTTTGATGCGCTGCCCTTTTTGATTGATAAAACGAATTAATTTGTATCTAATTTTATTATTTTAAAATAAGTTTATTTTATTGAAATATAATTTTTAAATATAACTAATAAACATCATATATCAATAAGTAATAAACTTTAGACAGATAAAGAATAAATATATATTTTTTTAATAATAAGCAATTTGAAAATTTCGTTTTTTTGGCTTTGGTTCGCACAAAAACGTCGATTATATCGTTATAATCAATTTCTTGGACCAGTTCAGCTTCAATAGACAGTAATGCAAGAGTCTATCTCGGCCCCATACTTGCGCGAAAATAGGTTTTTACCCTTTTCATAATGGAAAACGATCTTAACAATGTTAACAATTAACAACATCTCGAAGACTCCGCGAATACAATACATTGCATATTTTTTGTGTAGAGCGTATTTGCTAGGGTATAAACATTAGTGCGAAAAATTTCTTGTTCTGAAAAAGGTGTTCTTTCTTTTACCCGTGACTCATCTGGCTGAATTTTTCTGGTCTTTATAAGCAAAAAATGTTCTGATTTTTGAATTGAATATCAAAATAATATTTAACACATGCAAATCTACCGTATTTTTATTTCACACTGAAAAAAATTTAGAAGTTATTTAGTAATTTTACGTAAGATAAATCTCGCTAAAGAAACAAAAAGTAAAGAACATTACTCGATAAAGACTATAATTGATCTATTAAATATTAACATATTACCAACAGATTGAGAAGTTAATTAAAAAATCGAATTATAATGTATTCTATAGACATTTTTTTATAAAAACTAATCGCTGAACCAATTTTTAAAATGATTGTTTTTACTTTTTTTCGCCTCCCGGGCAAAGATTACAAAATTTGTAATCTTTGTCCCGGGCCTATATGTTTTTTGTAATCTTTGCCAATGCGTAAATTCATCATTGGATTGGATAGGTGACTAAAAAAGATATCAGGTATAATTCCTGGTTTATTAAGAAACAATTAATAACAGATTGTAGCGAAACAGGTCTATTACTATTTATTTATTTAATACCTAGAGCTCCTGCTCAGAAGATGTCGCTACAAATCAAAATTGATTTTTTAAAGGGTTTGGTGATCGCGCATATGACTTTGATCAGACCTTCGGTAACAATCTAACAATAAATATTGAGTTGTGTGTAGAGACTTTTGGGTGTTGTTTCATGGACGTTATCTGTATGTATAATAAATGTTACAAACACAGTCAAACAGCTACTGAAAACCTTTTGCCTTACACTTAAGTTAGTTTGAAGCATGTTGAATGTTTTTTTTTTCATTTTATTTTCCGTAGCACGTTATAATGATGAAATAAAACACGTGAATTATTTGTTTTTACTGTCAAAATACAAAAATACGCCGATGATAATACCAGAATTTTAAAATGCCATATAAAATATTGGTATAGGTAGTTTCCTGAATATATTTTTTAAATAAACACAGATATAGGTCTGGAAGTCTGGTTAATGTATGAAGCAAAAATTGCCCAAACGATACTTACTGCTTTATAAGTACCTACCTACAGTAAGAAAATTTTTATTTTTTGGTTTTCCAGCATAATTACAAATATTATATTCTATATAAAGTAATAAGTACCTACATATGTTATTAATTGAAAATATGGAGAGTAATATATGTTTATTTATTTATCATTATTTCCTTACTTAGATGTTTACAAGCACTAACAATGTTAAATAACAAATGACTTCATAAGTTTTGTTTTTCAAAGGCTAGATTCAGTTTTAAATATTTTCTATTAGGTACCTACATCACTAACTGTATTTTCTGGATTTGTTTAAATATTTATGTCAACATAATATGATTGTGCATAATCAGGTTTTCAATATGGTCACAAAATTAACCATTTTCTCAAAATAAACAATTCACTTTAATGAACGTTAACAACATAATTAGCATACATGCATTTACCCACGCTATAAATATAAATTATACTAATCTAATTGGAATTGGTTAAAAATTGAGCTTCAAGCTGAACATATTATTATTCCTTAATCTTTTTACAGTGTTTCATTGAAAAACATAAACATCCTGACTCTAGTTATGGGGATATGGGATGGCATTTTCCTTTACTGACGAGTTTGGTCTGCAGGTAGGGTTGCCAACACTTGAAAGGACCAACCCGGGAAAATTTTATGGATGTTGAATGGGGGGGGGGGTGGTTAGTATGTGGAAAGAAAATCTCAATTAATTTTTAAATTTATAGTACCTGTAACTCTGCTTTTACTAAAGAAATACTCATTCGATTTCTTTCCTTGCTCCATGCTTGTTCCATTACGCTGAATACACGCTCGCAAGAAGCATTAGAGACAGGAATGGAAAGAACAAACGTGACCATTTTTTTCAATTCGGAACAAGGATTTCTATCTTTCGATTTAGTAAAGAAGTCTACCCAGCGTAAATCCACTCTATTTTCTTCAACGAGATGTGGCTGCATCTCACGCAAAAGTCCAACCTCATCGATTGTCACTATATCTAAGTCAATATTTAACAATTCCTGGAGTCTAGTAATTCCTGTCCATGTGATTGGTTTTTTAGAGATAAAATTTTCATTGCTTGGTATTCCGGATCTTCACATTTTTAAATATGTCAACGAGTAAAAAAGTTATTGACATCAGTTTTAAAATTTGTTTTTTGCGGTTTATCCGTGCGAGCGAAGGATATGTGTATAGTTTAAAAAAAACCGGAGAAATTATTGTTCCCCGGGTGGTCGGGAGGTTAACCATTATTACCGGAGTCTCCCGGGCAATCCGGGAGGATTGGGAACCCTATCTGCAGGTGTCACCGATTAAAGTCTAAATCCGTCTTCCGTTGATCCACTTCCTACCCCCATCGATTATTTTATGTAAAATAATTAAATAAAACGTTAATGAGGTTGCCGTCCCATACCTCTTCATAGCTATTTTTAATAGAATATTTTTAATCTTTTTCGATAACTACTTCTTCCCAAGCAATAATGAAAGGTATGATAAGGAGCAAGTCTGTAAGCAACTGTTAAATTTTAAAGCATGGTTAATAATTAGACAATTTGCCAACTCCATTTCACTATTCTGTATGTATAATAAGCTTTAAAATATTAACGGAAAACTCTTAATTTGACACGATACCTGTTAAAATTTAAATCTTAATCTTGACTATGTTTGGATTAAAACATTTCTAATAGCGGAAACTTCGTCAAATATAACTGCGTGCCTTTAATTTTTAACCACTTCGTATAGAATTGACCCTTTAGATAGATAAACGTGAATTATATTTCGCCCCCAGGAGAGAGGATTAAATTAAAACCTATAATTATGTATATGTTACAGTCAATTTGTGAAAAGATGCCGTATATATACCGCGCAGACCGTTTATATACAGACTGCCCATATCATACCGTTTATATAAAAAATATTTATTTCATAAATCGGCTAGTCATTATATAAACAGAGTCGGCCGTATTATATTGCGTACTTATTTTTAGGCAGTTTGTGAAACAATTCAATATTTACATCTACAAACAGGACCATAATAGAATTTTGAACTTTACCCAAATATTATTAATCTATGGCAAATAAAATAATTAATTCGATGTCCCCCACTATTTAGAATTTCTATCTTGGTTAAAACAGATCATTGTTTATTTTTTCAAGAAGGGGAAGGAAAAATAACCATTCCATTCACCCTTCCCCTTCTGTATAGCTTCTTCTTCCTTGTCCTTTTCGATAAAAACTACAACTATACCCAGTTAGCACAAGTCCGTCTTATGGACGTTTTAAAAACGTCCACTCTGGACATTCGGGACGTCTTAAACACGTCCATATCTGGACGACGGACGTTTTATGGACGTCTTGGGGACGTCCATTATTACTAATCAGGATGTCTTGGGGACATCCATTATAGGTCCAGAATAGGACCTATTTGGGACCCAAAATGGACGTATTGGGGACATTCAGAATATAATTATGTTTGACTTTTCTACGAAGTAAGACACGTATATATTATAATACTTATATTTAATATATTTATACAATACAATTATCAAATAATCAAATTTTTTTTAAACTGGACTGCTGACGCTCTCTGGCTCGTTTGAGCCAGGATTGTATGGATACATCCGTTTATTTTTTATCCTTGGCCTTTGTGCCTTTTTCTGCTGCATCTACAAAAAAAATGTCATTCAATCAAATGCGAAACATGTCATTACTATGTTCTCTTTCAGTGAAAATTGCTTCAATTAATTATCATTTTCGCAGATATTCTAGTTTTCATGTTGCATTTCTTACAAATTTGAGGATTTGTTAAAGAGGTTGTAACAAAAGTATGGATTAAATTTGATAATTCTGAAACTATGAGGGTTCGCTAAAAATCCTCTCCCAGTTTTGGAAATATCGAAATTATTCGATACTTTTGCTTCACCCTGTGAATTTATAGTTTGAAGACGTTTACTCACCCTGGACAAGTTTGGCCATCAAAAAATTGATAAATGGCTTTTTGCCTTTACGGCCCAACCAACTGAATCCACTTGCCTCTTCATTATTTATCAAAGAGGTCATGGCACGTTTTACAAAATTGTAATTGCTGGCTCCTCCCAATTTTGCCAATTCAATCACCTAAAACATAATACTATAGATAGTTTGTTGAAAAAGAAAGAATATATGTACTTACAGCTGCATCAAAATTCTCTTCTTTTTTCAAAACCTCTTCAAATTTTTCCAAATCCTCCACACAATTTATTGGAAAATTGATGTCAAAGTCTGTATACAGGGACCGGGACCCATGACTTTTTTCAAAAGTATCCCTTTCTCCCTTTTCATAAAATTTTTTCACCATGCCTGCAAAATATCTTAAATTAGAAAAAATGTACTGTTAATTTCATAAAAAATATTACATAGTTTTGGAGGAGAAGGCAGAATGGATTCATCTGAACTGCCACTAGATGATAAAACTTTCTGAATCCTCTTCCTTTTATTTTCATTTTCCATTTCAGGTGCTAGATCAATGGTTTCTTCAGCATCCTTGGCTTTATTTCGGGCTTTCATATAATCATCTGAGAAGAAAAAAAGCATTATTCAATGTAATTTCTACACAATGTCCCAAAACACACTAAGTGGTTAGTTTGTCATAATTTACTTTTCAGGTCTGCCAAAAGTGAAAATTCAGTTTAAGAAATATACTAGGCTTTTTGAAATATTTTATAGAATTTTAGGTGGGTATATTCGTGTGTTTCTAGTTTTGGAGAACTACCACAAAAATAATAAATTTCAGCTTACCAAATGTTGCATTTCTGAAAACTTTAATTTTATGAGTAGGTCAACATGTATTGAGAGGTTGACATTTCCTTATAGCGATCATCAACTTGGAAGGGGCCATCGAGGGCCAGTGACAGAAATCTCCCTGTTTCCATATTGTGGGCACGAACACACGATATTTTTCAGTTTTTACACAAACAGCACGCTACGCTATACAGGCTATACCGGAAATTCAAATATTGAATTATACCCTTTGCAAAAATGACGGAATTTCTTCAGATTTTGTTTTTGTAGCATAAAAATTGGTAACACAATGAACAACTGCACACATTGATCCACTAACGGTGAATTTAGAAGTACTTAAAAGAAATTTATCAGTAGAACAAGTTTGACCATTTATATACGTAAATTTCATTTTAGTATTTCCAAATTGAGGATCAGATTGTACAGTTGTTCATTGTGTGACCAATTGCTACAGAAACAAACTCTAAAGAAATCTCTTCGTTTTTGCACAAGGTATTATATTCATATATTTCGATAGAAGATTACAAAAAACTGCAGTGCTCAATCCCTACCAAGTAGCGATTATGACTTGTCAAAAGCTTATGAAATTCTAAACTGAAAAATTAGATTATTTAATATTTACAAAACTACAACGTCCATATACTGAACGTTTTGGGGACATTTATTTTGGGACGTCTTAGGTTCGTCCATGAGTGGACATCCTTAAAACGTCTAAAATAGGTCTTGGACGTTCGGAACAAAACTGCAATAGACATAAAATGGACGTCTTCGGAATGTCCAGTGCTGACTGGGTAAAATCTCCTAGTGGTTAAAAACAATGAACAAAATAAACTAACTATATAACTTTTTATGCGCGTTTTATATAATGCCTAGTCAGTTTATAAATTGTGCCGTATTTCATATATAGCGGAGCAGTTCAGTTAGGGTAGGGGTAGGTCAACTGAAACCGTATCTTCATAAGCTTTATTATAAATTTAAGAAATTAATACATTTTTTGATTAGGATTAAACTATGATTAAATTTTAAACATTTGGGAAATTCTATTAACTAAAGAATGTGATGATGATGATGATGATGATGATGATGATGATGATGATGATGATGATGATGATGATGATGATGATGATGCCAGTCAACACACATTTACAGATGCAACGGAGATTCGGTCACTATGCAGCAGATGCAGCACTCATTTTTCGGATAGGTGCATACTATCCGACCCCTATTAACCTAGCAGAACCATTTCGGAAATTTGAATTTTTGATTATGCCATAATTTGCGCCCATTCATTACCCTAATTAAAAATTTGTCGCTCGCCAGGTCAAATTAATTGAGTATGTGTTAAAAAATCCACTTTGTACCCTTCATTACCCTAAATCTAACAAATTAAATTAGCTACGAATTATAGTAGTATTTGTTAGTACAAAGTGATTCGCCAGATTTATGAATAATCTTATGGATTAAAAAAAACGAGCGACCAATTTTTAATTATGATAATAAATTAGCAACAAGTTATGGTAGTATTAGTATTTTTGCCCAAAAGGTGACTATGAAGTGCATCGGCAGATGTAAACTCGTATAAGCTTGGCAAATTCTTGGATTTTTTTGAAAAAGCAACGAGCGACAAATTTTTAATTATGGTAGTATAAGAGCGATAAATTAGCGACAAATTTTGGTAATATCAGTTTTTTTCTAGAAGTTGATAGATAAAAAGTGGTCCTGCTAGCTTAACATCAACCTAGCAGAACCATGGGTTTTTTTGAAAAACGACGAGCGACAAATTTTTAATTATGGTAATAAATTTCAAAGAATTATTACAGTTTCCTGTAAAATTGTATTTAGTAAAGCGCGTTACCAATAGATATCGAAGAATAAATATATATTTTCTACACCCACATGTATATTATCCATTTTCTGCACAATTGCACAATGCACAATGTAGGCCATTCGGGTTAACTGAACGGATATGATTTTATATACATCCTAGAACGTATATGAAATCCACCAATCAGCATTTGCGTTTAGTACCCGCCAACTAATCTTTTTTCAATTTCATAGAAACGTCAAAATATTTCTATAGTTTTAAAGAAAAATATTAGTAAAAATGAGTGATTTCAGTGATGAATCAATAAATAATTTTCCACCAGATATTCGCTTAGCCGCAAAGGAGACGTATAACGTATAGAAACAGAATAAATTGAATATTTAAGGGTACTCCTGACAAACGTCAGTTTTTATGTAATACATTTGACGTTATAGATAGATGATTAGTATAATCATCGGTAGTCCAGTGGTAAGTATCCCAGCCTCTCACGCGGTAGATCAGAGTTCGATTCCTCGTTGGGAAATTTTTTTTAAATTTTAATTTTATTTCTAAATAATAATAATAGTAAAATTATAAAAAAATTTTAATTTGAAGTTATATTATAGTTTAATAAAATGTTTATTTTCTAGATTTTTTCTTAAGTGGGTCGTAGAAAAAATATACTGTTCGACTCGTGTGGATTGTCCATATCGCTCTCGGACGATTGAGCACTCCGCCTACGGCGTCGTGCTCAAACTTCGTCCTCGTGCGATATGGCCATCATATCCAAACTAGTTGCACAAACTACTATTATTCAACGCTTTACAACTAAGTTTTGAAAATAATTTTCAAAAACAGTGACCGTTCAACTAAGAAGAAATAACTACTTACCGGGCTATATGCCCCGACAGACATTGAATTACACTTCTAATTCAAACGGGGTTGGTATATCTACAAGATTTAACCAATCATTCTGGTTTGTAATTAGAAGGGACAACATGACTTGCAGACCGGTTTCAGCGTATTTGCGCCTCATCAGTACGAGGTATATGTTATCGTTCGAGAGTTAATCCCGGACTGACTATATCTCTAAAATCACCACCAATACATGTCTTCCAGTAACGGAGATGTAAAAGTTGTGATGATAGCGACATCTTCAACTCCAAACCACAAACCAAATTTCGAAATTTGACAACAAGCCCGTTAGCTTGAAACAATAAACAATTATTACAGTTTCCTGTAAAATTGTCATATTTAGTAAAGCGCGTTACCAATAGATATCGAAGAATAAATATATATTATTCAACGCTTTACAACTAAGTTTTGAAAATAATTTTCAAAAACAGTAACCGTTCAACTAAGAAGAAACTACTACTTACCGGGCTATATGCCCCGACAGACATTAAATAATTCCGGGATAATTTATCGAGGAGGGCAAGGAAAATCATTGAAGAAGCTATACAGAAGGGGAAGGGTGAATGGAATGGTTATTTTTCCTTGCCCTTCTTGATAAATTAACCAATGATCTGTGTTAACCAAGAAAATATAAGGTTATTATCATGAAGAAATTGAATGGCAACGTCGGATTTTTCGTGACAATAATCCGCCTTTGTTTTTATTCGAAGTTTCGCTTCTTGTCAGTTGGGAGTTGGGTATTCTTTGGTAAAACTAAAATTTAGATGTACTATTACCGGACGGATTTTTGGATAACCGGCCAATGTCCAGGCCGAATATTTGGTATTCGTTACCCCAGTCTATCCGACCAAACCACAATCCGTTGTATCTCTAACACACACACATAGCTGACTTACGATGTTTATAGCATCTGTTTATCGCATCCATTGTCCATTTATAGCTTTTTCCCGGTAGTATCTTCATCTATAGATAGATCTCTTGTTTCGTACCTGTACATAAATTATTAAATTAAGAAAAAACCATCTCCATAAAATTGTAATATAATTGATTCTATTTAAAGGATTAATTATTAAATCTTGATTGCAGCGTAATTTTGATAAAGTACCTCTTGCTCCTTATCTAAATTAGTACACTTATAAATTGCAAGTGTAAAAAATTGTTTGGATCATCGTAAGTACCTAAATGCGAAAATTTAATTGCTTCTCAGAAAGAGTACCTAGTTATTTTTTTTTTAATTACGCATTTAGCGCTTACCTATAATCGGTTTGGCTCCGCAAAAAATATTATTTTCTAAAACCGATAAGCTTGAAAAACAGTAACTACATAAAATTAAAAACAATTAAATAGTAAGTAATAGGTAATTACATATAACAGTGTCAGTAAAAGTATTACTTTGTGGAATCTACAAAACATTACCAGAGCTGTTTTAAACATATAAATATAAATATCAAGTCTGTGTTTTTCCATTGAAATGTAAATTAAGTAGGTGCATGTAATTTCAAAACGTGATTATCACGAATGCGAAGTGTGTCCAAAATGTATGTTTTACTAAAAAATTGGCAAATGATCAACTTTAATTGAACAAAAATGAGAATTAGTGAAAATTTGCCAAATTTTTTTTTATAAATGTATAACTTTATCTGCATATATGTATGTATGTATACTGGGGCACTGGGGTGACATTCTCTGAGACTTAAAAGATGTATTGTGTCACCTTCCTTCTACTTAGTTCCTGAGGAAAGTTTCAGAGACTAATAGCTCCTTTAGACCTATTTCTTGAAGGAATTTTAGGATACCCGCAGGCTTCAGTGTAAGTAAGTATCCCTCATCTATCCAGAAGTCTCTTAGGTGGTATGCTCTAGCATTCTGTATTGCTATGCGTTCCGCAAGTATGTGAATGGAGGTTTCTTCTTCCATTCCACAGAATCTACATTCTTCTCGCTCGTTTGAGCTTTTTGAGGTGCCCATTAGCAGCAATGTTCTGTCAGGACACCTGTCAAAACTCTTACTCCGGTTTAGACATTCATTTGTTCTCACCTCTTGGTGGTACTTTCCCATGAGTATCTTTGATTGTCTTAGCCCTACTAGATCTTTCCAATGGTCAGATCTTCTCTACTGCGTTGCCCATTTCTTCCAATATTGCATTAGAGCTGATAGTGTGAAAGGGTTCCAGCCCCCAAAAGGGTGTTTCAGCCCCTTTCTTTGCTAGTTTATCTGCTAATTAATTTCCTTCTATTCCAGTGTGCCCTTGAACCCACAGTGAGGTGACGATGTTGTTCTCTCCTAGTTAATTGAGTTTTTCTAGGCATTTCCTTAATTTCCATTTCCCAAGATTTCGGTACAAACTAGTACTAACCCAACTAAGAAGTTACAAGTTTTACACATCACACATAATTAATTTTTATTCGCTTTTTTAACGAAATATCGGTGGAATATGGAAATATTGACAAAAAAAAATTTCCAATGGTAGACGTAAACAAGCAGACCGGTGTCAAAGATTACAAAATAAAATCTTTGCTGGTTTGAAGTTGGTAGCTCAATTGTAGATTAGAGATCAGTTGAAGATGACACATTTATATTGACCAATAAAACTATAGTAATAGCTTCGCATTAATACACAGTAAACTTTGTCATGTTTACTTAAGTATTTTTCGAATATCTAAAAAGAAACCTTCCATAATAAGTATGATAAATTTGCCTTTTTTTAAAAAGTGTCAATGCGTCGTCATTCCCAGTAGCTTGTCAAAGATGACGCAAAAAGAGGTAGGGTAATTCTGATTTGATTTGTACATGAATTCTGAAAATCATTATTAAACACAAAAATCTGACAAAAAATAAACATGGTAACTAAAAAATAAAAGTACTCTCTTAATATTGGCCCAAATTATTTATTTACAAATATCACATGTGTACTTTTTAGCACTCTCGACTCCCCTACATTCTTTGTGTGCCCACTTACCACACATTGTGCACCGGTGCCAAGGTTCATTTCCTACTCTGAACTCATCGCAAATTAAAAAGATATCCAGTTCAGAGGATCCAGGAAGGCCATCCATTTCGTTGTCAAATTTGACTTTCTCATCTGCGTCACTGCTATCACTATTTTCTTCACTCTCACTTTTGGTGCCTGAATCTGTTTTTTCGTTTGAATTGTTCTTTTTGGTTTTAGATGTCAGTTTCTTTGTTATCGACATCTCTCTTTTCTTTTCTTCTTTATCTTCCAGAAATTTTTTCATTGGGGTACCTAGATGTTAGAATTTCAGGATGTTGTTACGAAGTCCTTTTATTTTTCTTATTTCTTGATGCAGTGGGTACAGGAGATATGGTTGAAATACTAACATGTGCCTCAAGATTTGATTTTAAACTAATTTGGTAATCGGTTCTGGATGTTGACGGTTAAGGGCTTCTATTTAAATCTGTTGTTGGTACGGGAAGTACATTCAAAGTGCTGACAGGTTCAATTTCAGCCGTTGGTAGTAGAGTGTTTAGCTCCTCTTCCTCAACTAAGTTGTTTAGTATGCTCACATTCTCCTTATCTTAGTCTTCCTCAAAATTACGTGATGCAGCAAAATCATCTTCGCAACATTTTTCGTCATTGAATGGAAAAATTCCAGTTGCCTCAAATCCGGACACACCTTTTTCTATATTTGCCATTTGTTTATATGCAGAATTAAATATTTCTGTTATTGACTTAGTTTGTATTGGTCAGAAACAGTAAAAACTGGGCATGTCTGCTGAAAGCGCTCTGGAGAGGACCAAAAAACGTTACGTCTAACGGTTGGAGCTTATGAGATGTTACAATACAATTTTAGTAGATTTCCAAAGAGATGTGGCTACTGTGGTTATCCAAAATTAATAATATCGGATTTTCTTTTGTTGCTCGAACTTGATTTTGAAAGTGCTGTAACCATCTGTAAAGTATGTCTTCATTAGGTACTCCAGCCGCTCTTAGTAGAACAGTACAGTGCACCTGCTGGACCATTTTTTGCCGATAAAGGAGTCATCCTTTGTCTGGGGTAAACACATAAGGAAGGTATATACGTTCCAACTGCACTTACAGCACAAATAAGTGAAAGATTTTGACCACGTTCTTCTGATGCAATAACTCCTAACTGTTTTATTCCTTTGGGTCCCAAACGTTTAACTGTTTCTTTTGCAACAATGGAAATCCCAGTTTCATCCACATTATACATCCTTTCTGGAGGAAAATTGTTTTTGTCAATGACAGTTCTTTAGTTTTGAAAATATTGATCGACTTCGGTTTTTGGTAAATACTATTATGCAATTTACGCTAGTCAATTCCGGTTTTCTTAAACTCACTCCATTGTTTCTGTTAAAAAGTTCTTATACCAGACATGGCCAGCAATTTGATTAGTTCGCTTAAAATTATGTTTAATATTATTGGCTTCTGCATACTTATAAACCAGTCGACACAATTCTTGTTTGGAAATTCATTCCAAAAAATAATTTAGCCATGGTTTGTACATATTGCAAAATTTCATTTTCGTGCTGTGGTACAAAAATGGGTGCTCTGCCCAATGAAATTGATTTTTGTTGACTTATACTATTTCTAATTTTTAGGTGACGTCTTAGTGTGGCCTCTGGAATTTCATAGTGTCTTGCCACTTCACGTATTTTCCTATTTTCTGTTACAACCTTGTTTACAGCCGCGGCAAGCGATCTGTATGTATTCCTCTATTTGTTTTTCTTGTATATTTCCCCATCTAAAAAAATACAAAGTTGTAGATAAC
The DNA here is from genome assembly GCA_947563755.1 of Lochmaea crataegi. NCBI lineage: Eukaryota > Metazoa > Arthropoda > Insecta > Coleoptera > Chrysomelidae > Lochmaea > Lochmaea crataegi. Next base: position 30,265,158 of record OX387422.1, on the reverse strand, counting down.
AAGTATATTATTTATTATTATCGAGGGTAAGTTGACGCACGTCATCTTAGCCTTAAGATCAGTGCGTGATCAACCTATTTGAGGTTAGTTTAAAAAATATTCGATTTAAAAATATTTACACATACAATATATTATCAATACTCACAAATGAATGTACTGAAATGTTTTTCTTATTTATATAAATAGTTTCTACGGGTGGGATAAAATTATACACACTACTATGGCTAATTACTATTGATTTATTTATAGAAACACACACTGTATTAAATTTATTTTATATACACACTTTACTTAATGTCTACTAATTTATTTACACTCGGTATAATAGTTGTAATTTATTTTTACCACTTGAATATTACATTATTTATCTTAAATTATTCACTATTTCATTCTCTTTCTGTGAACTGTCTATGAACTAACGCTGTACTAACTGTCTGACTAACTCAAAAACTCTCGTATATAATAGTCTTTCTCAATTCTCGAAGGTTCTAGAATTTACCACGCTCCTCGTATCCGTAAACACTGTTTTATACCAGAAAACTCTAGAAAACAGTTCTTTGCATTTGTATTCTTTACAATTAGATGTTAAGACAATTTAAGTACGTTACCTTCTTTGCAACTGGTCACTGAAATTACATCAATGTATTTACACTTTGGTTTCTCGTCTCATACCACGCTGCAAGACCGTTTACCTGACTCTTGAAGGTAAGAGTTGGGTATGAGATGAGGGCGAGAAACTTGAATTAATAAGTGTATAGTGTTACAATAACCAAATCTTCGACTGATCTCCCCTATACGGTGTTTATCCGATGGATGGCAGTATTAATGTCATTGAATACGATTGTTTTTGTTGAATAATAGTATATTGTGCAACAAGTGGGGAAAGTTCAACTTTTCTCACGAGTGTGGAAGTACTTTCCCCACATGTTGCACACTATACTTTTTCTACAACTGCACAAATTTAAAGAATACAAGTAAAGTAACTTAATATTTATTTTTATGGTTAGTAAAACAAAAACAAAAGGTGTGCGATCGTCGGACCGCCGATAGAAGCTTGCTTCTTATGCACAATAGAATAACCATTTTTGACCATTTTTCGTAAATTTTTGACCATTTTTCAAAAATTTTGATAATTTTTCACCATATTGACCATATTTTCAAAATGTTTGACAATTTTTTTAAATTTGAACAATTATTGACCATTTTTGACAATTATAGACCAATTTTGACAGTTTTGACAATTATTGATCATTTTTGACAATTTTTCAAAAATTTTGACAATTTTTCAAAAATTTTGACCATTTTTCCAAATTTTAACAATCATTGACCATTTTTGACAGGTTCTGACAATCATTGACCATTTTTGACAGGTTCTGACAATTATTGACCACTTTTGACAATTTTTGAACATTTTTCAAAAATGTTGGCAATTTTTGACCATTTTTCAAAGTTTCAACAAATTATTGACCATTTTTGACAGTTTCTGATAATTATTGACCATTTTTGACAATTTTTCAAAAATTTTGACAATTTTTTCAAATTTTAACAATTATTGACAAGTTTTGACAATTATTGATCATTTTTGACAATTTTTCAAAAATTTTGACCATTTTAGACCATTTTTAACAATTATTGACCATTTTGACAGTTTTTTATAATTATTCACAATTTTTTCAAAATTTTGCCAATATTTGACAATTTTTCGAAAATTTTGACAATTTTTGACAATTGACGATTTTTTCAAATGTTAACAACTATTGTCCATTTTTGACAATTGTTGATCAATTTTGACAATTTTTCAAAAATTGTTGGCAATTTTTTTCGAAATTTTGACAATTTTTGACCATTTTTCAAAGTTTCAACAAATTATTGACCATTTTTGACAACTTTACAAAAATTTTGACAATTTTCAACAATTTTTGACATTTTTTTATAATTATTGACAATTTTTTCAAAATTTTAACAATTTTCGACCATTTTTCAAAATTTTAACAATTATTGACCATTTTTGACAGTTTCTGACAATTATTGACCATTTTTGACAACTTTCAAAATTTTTGACAGTTTTTGATCATTTTTCAAAATTTTAATAATTATTGACTATTTTTAAAATATTTGACAATTTTTAACAGATTCTGACAATTATTGACCATTTTTGACAATTTTTAACAATTATTGACAGTCTTTTATAATTGTTGACCATTTTTCAAAATTTTGACAGTTTTTGACAATTTTTGACAATTATTAACCATTTACCAAATTTTTGACAATTTTTGAAAATATTTGGCAATTATTAACCATTTTTTCAAAACTTTCTTAGTTTTTGACAATTATTGACCATTTTTCCAAATTTTTGACCATATTTCAAAATTTTGGACAATTTTTTAAAATTTGTAACATATTCTCTAATATAATCTGACAGTTTTGTGACAACTAAGTAGGTATTTAAAGATGACAGTAGCCTACTAAGTTTTTGTCGATTTTATTTGATTCTCCATATAAATATATGTGGCGTGGGCAAAGTGCCGTGAGAAATATTATTTCTCACAGTATGAGCAATATTTGGTTTTGAAATCAAGTAAGGTATGAGAAATACGTCACTTTTCATAGCAGTTGTAGAAAAATATTTTTGTTAAACCGACGCATTGGAGAAAAATAAACATTTTGCCAATTAGCATGTTTCTCAAATTTCTGTGCTATTTAAACTGTTTTATGCGTAGTATTGCTATTATTGTATTTTCATTATTTTATGCCATTGTAATTAATCTTTATCGAAATGGGAGGAATGCACTTGCAATAAACAAATTTGTTTTATATACATTTTGTTTTATCTGTAAGTATTGCCGGTATTATAAGGATTATAAATTAAATGAATTGTGATTGCTGCCGATAATGATAAACCAATCAATGGTTAAACAACATATTTATTATTGTTTGAAAATTATACTGCTAATAAATATAAACATAATATTCAATTTTATTTATCGCACAACTTTCTGTTAATCATCAACAGTTTCTACGAATTCTTTATATTAACAACCAAATAAAGTATTGTTACTGATAAAAAATGTTTACAAGGTTATTATGAAACATTGAAGTAAGGAATTAAAACATTTTGACAGAGCATTTTCATCCATACCAGAAATAAATTTAAATTATTATTCCAAGTTTAAGCGGTTTGCGATAATCGAAAGTAGACAAACTTAAATTAACCTAAATAGTATAGCACTTTCTTGTCATCAAATAAAAATTAACTCAGTCGTTCCGTGTCGTATCAGTGGAAAAAATAGGACGACTGCAATCAAACAATTAATATTAAGTAAATTTGCTTTTAATTCTTGACGAACGTGACTAGTACAACATAAACATTTTTGACAAAAGATTGTAATGTTTATACAAAATCACTTGCAAAAGCTTAAACACGTGTTCGTCGCTTTTGCCTTCGATAAGGGAGACGAACACGTGTTTTAGCTTTTGCAATTGTTTTTGGACAAACTTTAACTATGAAAGCCCCGGGCTAAAGCGCTCAACTTCAGAGAGTGTGTAGCACCCCGTATATCAAAGTAGTCCGCCAATTGTTAAACATTAAAAGTTTGGTTAATTAATGAAATATTTGAGTCGGCAAATAGTTACGAAACATTTGTACCATATTTAATATGCTAGTCAAAGCATATAAATGGAAATGATTCGTAAGCAAAATATAACTAAATTGGGAATTTTGGAACCGTTGGCAATACTTGACACTTACCTTCAGTCTCGGAAGAAGATAAGTTACATATACTCATGCAGTAATTTATTATAAAACCACGAACAAACAAGTCATATATCAATAATAACCATAATCGTCTATTAAAAATCGAAAACAACACTAAAATGTTCTTTGGCAAGTATGTACCAGATGGACCATAACTTATTAGTAGAAGTAACCAGGAGAAATATCTAGAAATAAGTTTCTAGCTTGATCGCTAGAAAGCGTATTATATGAAGAAAAATTTAAAAACCCATTTTTTTCAATATGCCTAATCAGGTGTTAAATGAGTTAACTAGAAAGTGAACTACATTTCGCACAAATTTGATTCAGTTTACTTTGTAATTTACGATACCTAAATGTTTCCATTTAAAAATTTATTCATTCGAAATTAGTCTCTATCTATGATAATTAAAACTAAATGCATTTGGTCTATGAAAGTAGTTTCGTTAAAATCAGTTGATTCAAACCAAAGTTATAGGTACCTATTTATTCGTAAAAACACCCCCACACCCTTTTATTTGAAAAAATATAAGAAAACGTACTGAATCAAATTCGTGCGAAATTTAGGGCTCTTTCTAGTTCACTTATTTTGCACCTAGTATAATTAGGCGTATTTTATTGAAAATAAAGAGAAATAGATCACAGTCTCTCTCTGAAATTTGATGTTTATTGCTGTATGAAATCCACTACTTTTTATTTTATTTTCATTGAATATGTATCTATAAATTTTGTGTCTTTGAGTAAATCGTTAAAGACTTTGTTCTATATAAGATAAGCTGAATAATTGAAAAAGCGAAACCATCCCGGGAATTGAACCCTAGACGCAACCACCACAACCCCGTACGCAACCACTGAACTAAGGACGATTCCTAATCCAGAACGTGCTATTCGTTATTCTTATATTTCTATAGATTTGAAGGAATTAATTAATTCAAGGTCAAAATTTCCCTCTTCTATAAAAATTTATGTATTAAGTGTAATTGGTAATTATTTGAAGTAGCAATTGATTGATTATTGAAATTACTTTTATTCACTTAAATTAAAAGTATCAGAAGAGAAAATTGATTTGATGTAGGTTGGACCTGAGTACCTCCGACGCCTGTTCCAGCCTTTCGGCACCCCTTTTTGTGAACAAAACGGGCAAATGGTATAAAGTACCTAAATGTTGATAACAGATAATCCTTCACAAACAATTTACGTATGAATATTAAAATTATTGTATTCAATAGGAATAAACGCAAAAAAAATGTTTAATACATCAAAGTACAACGGCACCCATCCGAAACAAATAAATGAGTTTAATATTAAATTTTGAAGTAATACTTGACTTTAATAAATTAAGAACAAATTGATGAGATTAAATTTAACATTTCAAAAAACTTTTTGATCAATAATAAAACAAAAGTTTAACCATCCCCAAAAATAAACAACAAGCATATCACATATTTGTGAATTGAAATGTGGAAACAACCCAAATTAATATTATATTTGAAAAGCAATTTGTTGGTGTATATTGTACGCATTTATTTTACATTGTTAGATTGTTATCATAATTTTTCAAATTTATACGTTTTGTTGTTGATCTGATTTCTATTTAACATAATTTGAATTTGAGTGTGATATAATGAGATTATTCAACGTGTATAATAAAGCCAAGAGCATGTAATACCTAAGCTGAAAATTGAAAAAGAAAGCGAAACTGGGACCATCGATAAGAGACCCCTACGTTACGGACGGTTCCTACCCTTAAATGTTCTATCCGATTAGGTGCGTTCTTTTTGAGCTAATCTAACAGCTAATCTAACATCGACAATGTGCGCATTCTTTTTGAAGTAAAACTTCTTTACGCACGCTTGACTTGGGGAGTAAGCTGGTGAATGCGTGACGAGAGCGTTACGAAAAGTGTGATCGAGCGAGGCGAACGATTGTTGAGAGGGAGATGGTTACGTTTCGTATATTACTGTAGAGGCAAGAGAGAGCAGTGCGCGCGCACATCTTCTTCCTCTCTTCCTCTCATAGCCAGTGCATGAAATATATAAATATATAAATATATATATATATATATAATATATATATATAATATATATATATATAATATATATATATACAGTGTGACTATTTAGATTGGAAACCTCAAATTTTCTTCGTTATGGAACAATTAGGCAAAAAATGCCGAGACAAGTCAAACTGTAAATTCAGTTTTGCTTTTATTGCAAACAACCATAGCTATAATGATGTCATGAGTACGCCATGATGACGTCATCTAATGTTTTTTTAAATGGAAACCTTGATTTTTTATAGCAAATTAAAATACGCTGATAGATTCTAAAATCGTCAATATGTATCACTATTACCCAATAGGTCATAGTTTTTGAGATAAGGTCTTCAAAGTCTCAAAAATGTAAAAACAGCTGTACCTTCAGTAGTATAAATTTTATCTTCCAATTCTTCAATATTATTGAGCCGAATGACGTATACTCTCTACTTTGAATAACCCCACAAAAAGAAATAAAACCAACATCTAGTTTCATTATTTCCAAACTGCTTAAATGTTACATTTCTTTTTCCAATCCATTACAATTAAATCTAATAATAATTATTAGATTGCATTAGTCAATAAGTAACAAATATCCAAATGCTGAGCCACTTACGAAATCAGGTATTTCCAAGATATTGAAAAAGTTTGAGCAATTTGGAAATGTCAAGAATCGTTTTTTGGTATATCTGACATGCTAATCGATGCACAAGACAATCCACATGTAAGTGCTAGAACTTTATCCTCCAATCACGATATAAGTCAACAATCAGTAATAAATTACATGAAAAAGCATAAATGGCACCCATACAAAATAAATTTAGTTACAACCCAGACCGTAGATTGGAATTTTTTGAGCAGATGATGGAGCGATGTACCCTAAATCCGTATTTCGTTAGGAATATAGTATTTTCAGATGAAGCTACATTCTGTCTAAATTGCACCATTAACAAACAAAATTGTCGATTCTGGGCACCTAAAAATCCTCACTGGGTGATGGAAGCCCATACTCAGTTCCCTCAAAAGGTTAACGTCTAATCGTCTGTGTGGCAACAGTATTATCGGTCCGTTTTTTATAGACGGCAATCTTACTGGTGCAAAATATTTAGAAATGTTAAGGCGACAAATGGTATCAGAATTAATGCGTCTATTTCCAGATGGTAATAATTCAAATCTGCCAAATGAAGAAATATGGTACCAGCAAGATTATGATCTGAACGTTCGTAATTATTTAAATGGGATATTTCCAAATGATTGGATTGGGAGGAGAGGGTTTATCGAATGGCCGGCCAGGTCACCAGACCTTACTCCACTAGATTTCTTTTTGTGGGGTTACTTAAAGTCAAAAGTATACGCCAATCGACCCAATAATCTGTTTTAATTTTTTTTAAACTTATCTCAAAAACTATGACCTATTGGGTAATAGTGATACATGTTGTCGTTTTTAGAATGTATCAGCGTATTTTAATTTGCTATAAAAAATTTAGGTTTCCATTTAAAAAAACATTGGATGACGTCATCACGGCGTACTCATGTCGTGTTGTTCCAAAGATTACAAAAAAAATATAAGATTGTTCACTCGTACGAAATCTATCGATCAAAGGATTCATACCGCTGGTTACTGTCTGGTGACTTAGCGGTTGGCGCCATGCTACAGTATGTCGCTTAATCCTTACTTGCATTTAATTTTGCATATTATACGGGTCGTCGCCTATAGAGCGCTGGTATTTTAGAATTCGTTGTTCGTGTTTTATGTTTATGTTGTATAGATATTTTAAATTTATTAATTAATTATTGCAATAAGGAAAAAATAATATTAATATTTTTCTCTTCAATAGCAAAACTTATAAAATAAATATTTTGTGATATTTGTTAATAGTCTTAGTTGTATACATAATAAATCGTAGAGTTTATCACTTTCCCACGAATTCTGAATGCAGTCTTGGTTTTAAGTACTTATAATGTAAATAAAGATAAAAATATAGAGAAGCAATTAAGGACCAGAAATGTGCCTACAATCACTAGGAACTTTGTATAAGTATTTCATTTAGTCTTTCGGGAAACGTTCCGGAAGTAAAATTTCTTGTTCGCATTATTTAACTCCTGTCTTCCAAAAGTAACATTAATAATATTATAATTGTGGTTTTAAAATGCCTGTGTGTTGTGCTGTGATCGGTTGTTCCAGCAAGGTGGGAAAACCAGAAATATCCTTTTATCGTTGTCCCAAAGACGTTGAGAGGTGGGTATTAAATTAGTTATTATCAAATACGGAATTCAACCTTTTTAAAACTATTGTAACAAAGATATTTGATAATAAAAAATTAGTTAGTTATTTAGTACTTCTAGGTACTGGGTATTCATAGAAATTTGAAAATTCACATATCTAATTTATTAATAAATATATCCTGCATCTGCATAATATGTTTTTACTGTTTTAACCTTGTGAATCCAAAAAATACGGGGTGTCTAATTTAAACATCAAAATTGTTTTAGTGGTCCTATTATACTGGTGGCCAATAAGTATATATAATTGAGTTTATGATATTCTGTACAAATAACCGCTAGATCATCAATACGTATCACAAAATTAATAAAATGTTAAATAAAATCTGTCAATTGATTCATTTCAAAAATTTTAATGTATTTTTTACTTATACCTAAACTTCCCTTTTCAAATTCATATCCTGAACTGTTTTCGAAATAATTAACATTTAAAAACATTATATAAAAAAAACCTTTAATAAATCATCCCATTACTTTGAATATATATTTATCAAGCTATCCCTGTATAGCTTGGAATAAAATATACCTTTATAATGCCCTGGTACCTAGCGGTGTCGTTATTCACAACAAAAGCGAGCCGTAAATATGATTTATGAGAGCGGCGATCGTTTAAAATACTAAGAAGAATCAGACCGCCTTCAAGTGAACTATCTTATATTTTTTTTGTAATCTTTGCCCTAACGAAGAAAATTTGAGGTTTCCAACCCAAATAGTCACACTGTATATACAGTGCTATTCAAAAGTCCCCTCCCCCCCTCGTATCTTTTGAACGGCTACACTTACATTAATAAAATTTGGAGGGTGAAAATAAAGTGTTGTAAACTTCTCTACGAATGGTAACAGGTGACGTAATAGTAATAGATGACGTCACAGTGCCACTCTGGCCAATAATTTTAAATAGGACCTTATGGCAAGTGATATCTCGTTTGAAAGGCATTGACATTGGCTACATAGCCATATTAATTTTTTTTGGGTTTAAACTAATTTTGACGGATAAATTAAATAAATACCAAAATTATTATTTCACATTTAAATATTGAAGATTTTTCAGTCTCTGGTTAGTTGTCAAAAAAATTGACGTTTTTAATTTAATAGTATTTGTTGCTTTGCAAAGTTTTTCTAAATAGCTTAAATATTTAATTTTATTATTGTTTAACGAGACGTTTAAGAGTTTACATAGGCAAAATGGTACGTACTCAAGCCGACAAAGTAGCAGCTATCTTAATAATTGGTGAATCTAGAAAGAATCTCCATGTAGCGGAACGTTTATTTAATGAGAGATACCCAGATCGCCCTATCTCGAGAACTTAGTTGAGGGAGCTTCTACACAAGTTTAAAGCAACAGGTAGTGTTCAAGATGCCAAACGATCTGGTCGACCAACATTTAGTGATGATAAAAAAATTGATATAGTTGCTGAAATGGTAGTAAACCCTACTTCCTCTTCAACTAAAGTTGCGTCTATCTGTGAAGTAAGTAAAAGTACAGTACAGAGAGTGTTGGCTAAAAGTAAATTTCATCCATTCAAGTTAAAAATGGTGCACCACCTTTCGGATGACGACCCCGACAGAAGACTCGAATTCTGTGAATGTATGACAAATAAAATTAGTCAAAACCCACATTACACAAAAACAATTTGTTTTAGTGACGAAAGTACTTTTTGCCTCAATGGAAATGTGAATACACAAAATGTAAGGTATTGGAGTGACACAAATCCTCACACCTTTCGTGAACAACATACCCAATTTCCAGAAAAAGTCAATGTTTGGGCAGGTATTTTGGGAAACCACATAGTTGGTCCTGTTTTCCTAAATTCAAATTTAAGCGGTGAAGTGTATCTGGAGATGTTACACAATGCAATTGAGCCGTTAATTCTTGAAATTCTGGAAGATAGTCCAGATGAATTCAGCCATCTGGAAATAACATTTCAACAAGATGGTGCTCCTGCACATTATTATGGTGCAGTAAGACGTTACCTGGATGAAGAATATCGAGGTAGATGGATCGGCCGGCGAGGTCCTATAAAATGGCCACCTCGGTCACCAGATCTGACACCATTAGATTTTTTTCTATGGGGGTACTTGAAATCCAAGGTTTATACTACGGCACCAGATAGCATTGGCGTTTTGAAAGAAAGAATTATTGAAGAATGCAATGCAATTTCAGCTGACACATTCGAACGAGTACGACAAGAGTTTACTAATAGGATGTATTACTGTCAGGAAGTAGACGGAGCACATTTCGAACACTTGCTATAAGAATCCATTGTTGATATTTGATTAATTAAATTTAAAAAAATAATTTCAATAATTTTGGTATTTATTTAATTTATCCGTCAAAATTAGTTTAAACCCAAACAAAATTAATATGGCTATGTAGCCAATGTCAATGCCTTTCAAACGAGATATCACTTGCCATAAAGTCCTATTTAAAATTATTGGCCAGAGTGGCACTGTGACGTCATTTATTACTATTACGTCACCTGTTACCATTCGTAGAGAAGTTTACAACACTTTATTTTCACCCTCCAAATGTTATTAATGTAAGTGTAGCCGTTCAAAAGATACGAGGGGGGGAGGGGACTTTTGAATAGCACGTACATATATATATATATATATATGTCTAACTATTATTGTGGGGGATGCGGCATCCCCCACAATAATAGTTAGACCTAACTAGTATCGGCAACGAACTATTTCCTATATATATATATATATATCTCAGTCAGTAGTTCGTTCGCGAGTATGCTAGCGTTACGCGAACGGTGATTTCTTGATAATTTTGTAATTTCATTTCGTTCTTGAACAATTTTATAAATTAATGTTTTGTTCAATACATTAAATATTTTAGAAGTTTGACTTCAGTTGTGTGGTCTAAAGCGCATTCATTTTTTTTATTTACTCACTTCCAAGTGAACTGATACTTTTCCTCTCCCTTCACGGATGCTGCATGTACTTTACGGGAGAATCAGATAGACTTGAGTCGGAAATAAAAGGGAGGGTGTAAAGAAATATTTGATTTGGTTGGGTCTTAAACAACATAACCTGATTTTCTTTGGTCTTGAGTAAATGTAATCTATGGGATTATGGAAATAATAACTTCATTAGATGCTGATACGAATTTGTCGTTCTTTTTCGTGCTTACTAACATCACTCCCATTAACCGAAGTAATCTGAAATCTCAGTAAAAAAGAACGCACCTATTATAAACTATCAATACCGCGACAGCGTCTTAAGGCCGCTTGACATGGAGCAATACAATTTGCAAGAAATTGCGGCAAGTTCAGTATATACTACAAATGATGAATCGTGCATGATGAATATTCCCAATATTTCCTTAATTTTAGTTTTAAGTATTGTTTATGGTTTTCTTGAGGTATGATGCTAGCAAGTTAATATGGCACTATAAATCATTGACAAATTGGAGAACAAAAACCTCGATAAAATGGCATATTTGAGGTTATGTCAACAGAATGAGATTGATTGGAATAATTATAAGGTTTCTAAGTTTATTCAATTTCACGTGAAGATGTTTGTTTTCAAGTTTTTATTTGATACCAAATTTAAAAATAGATTCCTATTATCATATAGGTAACTGAAGTTGAGTGTTTTTCTTTATAAAATTCACGAAGTAAAACAATAACACAAAATAATTTTTAAAAGTGATAAATCATCAAATGTTTTTTATTCATTTTAACATTTTTTAAGTAAACTTAATTAACTGATAAATGAACATGTTCATGTTTTTTATCTTGAAAATAAGATATTCTAACGAATCTCGCAATCTAATATCTAACCATATTATTTTAATGTTTTATTTAACAAAAAACCATAAAATACATATAAAGAAATTAAACAGAAAAAACACCGACAGCAAATCCTTTGTAAATTTTCAGTTGAAATATTAATAATATTTTTAATTCATTATTTAATCTATGTTCAGCCACTAAATAATAAACTTGTATTTTAATTCCAATAAATATTTTTTTTTCAATAAAGTTTTCGTTTTAAAAGATAAAATTGGCGCAGTCGGTAGGATACGTGCGATGGTAGACAAGTATTCGCATCGCGTCAAAACTACTTTATCTTCGATTTTGGTGTCTTAATGCCTTATCTTAGGTTCTCGAACCAAGTTCCCTTTTGTGGAATAGTGCAACAAAAGTATTACAATACTGGTAGACCTAGGATCGAGGAAGAAACTTCTGGAAACGATCCAACATTTCAGCCAAGTCCCTTCTGTCTACATTCACCAGGTGAATATGGAAGGAATATTTTATTAACAGATATATTTCATATACTTATTATATCAACGAGCTTGAGGAAGTTTTAAGAGAGCCATTTTATTGGATTTTAACTCAAATCAATCAAACATGACAGAAAACAGAAGTGTTAAATGGGATTTATTTAAATTAAAAATTGATAATATAAAACATGGCAATGTAAGTTTATTTTACATGGTGAAAATGTAAGGGCTCCTTATCGTGAGTATAACGATAATACATAAAATGAACATATTAATGTATTCAAGAAAAGTTGGTAATCGTGCTGAGTTAAATAAAAAGTGCCTTGAAACAATGTTTTTCTGATGGAAGTGATCTTAACTGCTTAATTCAAGAAATAACTAGGACAAAACCATACAAAAATTAAAACATGATAGATTTTGTTACACATTTGAAATTATTGAGAAGTAACATAATTCAAAGAATCAGCAATGACACCAATTTAGTAAACGAGGAGTAAAATAGGATATATCCTCAGATTCCCACACGGGTGGACCGATTCTTATGAATGGGTGATCCCTTATGCTTAAATGTTAAAAAACTGCAAAAATGTATGTTTTATGGACCAAAATTATACCTAAATATATAGAATAGATATTGTGTTACTATCTGGGATATCATTTATATATTGTTTATCATATTTCAACCCCGAAAAACCACCCTGAATGTATATTATATAAAGTATGACAGAAACTTCAGGTATACAGGGATGCTCATTATGCGTTTCTCAAAAAGTATACCCGAAGTTTCTGATTACGATATATGTACAATATTAAACTAACCTGAATTAAATAACGATAAAAAAAACATTGTGTGGTTTTATGAAACCACTATGCAAGTGAAACTTTTTTTCGGATTGTAGGCAATTAACTGAACATTTTCTGAATTTTTATTTTTTTTAGGGTATTAAAATCGCGTTTTTAGTCTTAACTTAATAATTGGAAAATGGGAATGATAATGGGAAATCAGTAGACAAGATATCCAACTATCAATTTTAATTTCAATCTGCGTATTAGAATACGGAATACATAATAAATACAATCATTCAGATGATAGACGCATGTTAAAAACTGAGAACAATATTTATTTAAATCATTTTGAACTTCAATTATTCTATCAATAACTAAATAAGTAAACAATGACCTACATCTTATTTTTTCAATGTATCTAAAAAAACCGCATCTATATAGTACCATATTTCGTGGTTGGTATATTTCTATCATTTTTCATTTCAAGATTAAATACTTCTCTCAAGTATTCAGTAAGTGGAGCAGATTCCTCTCTTGTATACAATTGATTTCCCATTATCATTCCCATTTTCCAATTATTAAGTTAAGACGTCAAAAAATAATAGTTCAATACTATTAAACGCTTTACAAAATTTGAAAAATAATTTTCAAAGGACTAAGAAGCATCAACTGCTTCTCGGGCTATATGCCCCGACAGACATTGAATTACACTTCTAAAGTAAACGGGGTTAGTATATCTGTTAAGATAGAACCAACCATTCTGGTTTGCGATTAGAAGGAATAACATCACTTGTGGACCGGTTTCGGCGTATTGCGCCTCATCAGCACAAGGTAGATGCTATTCGTCCAGAAGCTCTGAGAGCATAATCCTGGACTAGAGACTACGTTGATACCACACCAACACATTAGCCTTAGTAAAGGAAATGTTAAGAGTGCGATATCAGCGACATCTCTACATCTAATCACAAACCAAAATTCTATATCGACAAAAACCATCTCGGTTTTGTAGGTATGTACTTAATTACAGTTACCTTTAAATAATTGTCATAATATTAGTAAAGCGTGATCTAAAGACGTCAAAAAATAATAGTTTAGTACTATTAAACGCTTTACAAAATTTGAAAAATGGAAAGTTTCACTCCAAAAACAATATGTTATGATTTCAAATGTTTAAATAACCACCTGACTAACAATCACCTGATACAGATTTAGATACGGTACATACTCATTAAAAATTTCAGTTTTATTGCCGTCAAGAATTGACATCCAGAGACATTGCACTGCAGAATAGACTCGCTCGACAGACCAAACTTACCCAAACAATGTTACTGATGAAATAAAACAAATTAATTTGTTTAAATCTTCATTATTTATTTTGAACTGACGTTCAAATTAAAATTAGTGACGCTGTGTAGCGAAACGCGTCACTAATTTTAATTTGAACGTCAGTTCAAAATAAATAATGAAGATTTAAACAAATTAATTTGTTTTATTTCATCAGTAGTATGGATCTTCATCAAGTAAAAGCCTCATCTATTCAATTTTTCAAACAATGTTACGCTATTCACGTAAATCTTCAAGAACCAATTATAAAACAAACCACTAACGAAGTTCTAATTACTCCAGAAAAGTGTGCGATCTAAATGGGAACATATACTATCTCAAATAATCTGCAAATCCAAAAAGGTAAATCCAATTATTCACTAAAATCGGAAGCAATATTGCTAGAAGCACAGACGATCAAAGGAAAAAGTCGGCAAGGGCGACGAACACGTGCTTTAGCTTCTGCAATTGATTTTGGACCAACTTTACCACCTTCAAATTTCACCAAAATTGACTTCGGCGGACTTTGAAATCAACAGGATTGTAAGAAAACTTAAACCAATTAATGAGGCAAAAATATCGATAACGCCGATAATAATTGGTAGAGTTCCAACAATTTTAATAATTTTTGTCATTTTAACAACAATTTACATTACAAGAAAGTACAGGAAGAATACCTACAAGAATAACAACCTTATAAGAAATTACAATTAAAACCAGAAAATAAATATTTTCTTGTTTTGAGGACGGAAGAGTTAATATCAATAAACTTAATTAAGCTAGATAAGAAGATTCGGAGAGAACAACGTCTGCAAATCCTTTGTTTATTCATAATTTAAATATCGATAATAATATTTTTAATTAATTCTTTAATCATTTAGCAGCTTCTATTTTTTTTTAAATAAAGTTTTCGTTTTTAAACTTAAAACTATTCTAGGAGGTCATCCATTTCTCAAATGAGGTTAGAATCCAATAGGGCAAGTCCACGTTATGTCACCCTGGAAAAACAAGTGTTTTCTGTACAACACGTGGTTCTTTTAATTTTTAATTTTGACATTGACCGTATTCGAGTCGTTGTTGAATTGCTTAGGTATTTTAAAAGCTATATATGACTGTTTATAATAAAAAGTATCATTAAATCAATACAAAACAACCAAATTACAAATCTTTGACGTGTAACTTCATTATTTCTCAATGAATATTAAATTTTCTTTTTTCATATTAAAGGTCTTTCCGTCCTCTATTAGAGTATCAAATTATATATTGAAAAAGTTTTTTAACATATGACTTATTCTATTTTACAACTAAGGCCCTTTTAAATAATCGCGGCCATTGTTACAAAATAACTTTTTCTTGAAAAATAATTATGTGTTGTGATTCTTAATGACCGATAATAGTAGTTTGTGCAACTAGTGTGGATATGATGGCCATATCGCACGAGGACGAAGTTTGAGCACGACGCCGTAGGCGGAGTGCTCAATTGTCCGAGAGCGATATGGACAATCCACACGAGTCGAACACTATATTTTTTCTACGACCCACTTAAGAAAAAATCTAGAAAATAAACATTTTATTAAACTATAATATAACTTCAAATTAAAAATTTTTAATAATTTTACTATTATTATTATTTTATTATTATTTAGAAATAAAATTAAAATTTAAAAAAAAATTCCCAACCGGGAATCGAACTCTGATCTACCGCGTGAGAGGCTGGGATACTTACCACTGGACTACCGATGAATATACTAATCATCTATCTATAACGTCAAATGTATTACGTAAAAACTGACGTTTATCAGGAGTACCCTTAAATATTCAATTTATTCTGTTTCTATACGTTATACGTCTCCTTTGCGGCAAAGCGAATATCTGGTGGAAAATTATTTATTGATTCATCACTGGAATCACTCATTTTTACTAATATTTTTCTTAAAAACTATAGAAATATTTTGACAAGTTATTTTGACGTTTCTATGAAATTGAAAAAAGATTAGTTGGCGGGTATTAAACGCAAATGCTGATTGGTGGATTTCATATACGTTCTAGGATGTATATGAAATCATATCCGTTCAGTTAACCGGAATGGCCTACATTTACATTCTGTAAATTGTGCAGAAAATGGATAATATACTTGTGGGTGTAGAAAAAAATGATTTTCGTATCGCTGAACGTCGCTCAAGCTATAGTAGGAGAGCTGGCACCAATTTTTGGGTAGGTATTTGAGGCAAGCTGAAAACTTGTTCCATACCTCTCCTATTATACCCCAACTCGGAGCTGCAGACCTGGCTGGTGAGTAGCGGGGCTAAATCAACCCCTAAATTTTTAAAAATATTAATTTATTCTTGCAAAAAATATATTTGAGGCAATTTGAAATTTTTATATATTGTAATTTAAGGTTTAAAGAGTTAAGAAAAAATATGTCTTATGATTTCTTGAAAAAACCAATATTTTTGCAGTAATGAGAAATATTTAAGTAATTCATTACATTTAGAATTGTATTGAAATTGACTAAATAACAAATTTTTTATGATAAAAAAAATAACACAAAAAATATGTCCATTTAACACACACACACACAAATCAACACAATCATTTTTATACAAACCGTTGTTAGCACAAATTCACAAAATTTTCTATTTTTTTACTCCGAAATTTGGACTAGAAACCTCATGGCTATTGTAAGTCAGGTGACCTCGCCAGAGCCAATAGTAACGCGGCAAGCAAGAACGCAGACAGCTGCCATTAACGCTCTCTCTCACACACTACGTCTTGCCTATAGCGTTACTCACTCCCACCTATACATAATTTGTTAGATCACCTGGCAGGTAGAAAGTCCCACCAAAATGATCTGTCTTTTTGAGATTCTTATTTTTTAGTTATAAATAATACCCTATCAAAATTTCAAGTTGCCTCAAATACATTTTTTATATTTTTTTGCAAAATATTTTTGCATGCAACTGGCAATGCTAAAACCCCGACTAAATCGTCTGGCTTATTTTTTCTTAACTCTTTAAACATTAAATTACAACATATAAAAATTTCAAATTGCCTCAAACATGGAGGTTGTAAAAATTGAGGGCGCCACTACCTTTTTGACGTCGATAAAAATACTAATGAATTAAAAAAACTAAGGCGGAAAAGGTAGAAACGCCTTGTAAAATTTAAATAAAAGTTAATAATAAAAAAGTTACTTAAAATTACCCCGGCGATATCTCCCTCAACTTTTATAGTTGAGGATTTAGAAAAGAATAAAAAATCAGATTTAAAACAAATTTATATTTTATTCTGCCACAGGAAATGGAAAAATTTGAGGAGAATTTGTACTTAGCTTATGAATAGGTTGTTTCCTGAAGAAGGTAGGTAGGTCTTGCCTCTACGAAGTCTTGAGAAGATTGTAACGGTTTCAATTCAACATTGGGTATAGGAGAGATCTTTTGACCTTGACCATACAATTTTATTAAGATAAATAGTATTTATGAATGTAAATGAAATCCCCCACTCACCTTGTATATATTGCTCTAATATCATTTACCACAATAATTAATAGTTAAACATCATTGCCCAAACTTTATTCGGTTATGTATACATTTTATGACAATTAATCTTTGATAAATTCTCAAGAGGCCTTCGACCTATTAAGTCAAGTTCAATGAACTATACAGCTACTTGTTAGATTAACCTTTGACCTGCTCACCTGTTGCTAAGGGTAAATAAATAGAAGAAGACCAACCTTGACCTTGTGGTGCTTGGACTGGTCCATAATCCTCCATTCTTGTGCTGGTGCTTTTCAAGAGGTCACCTGAATTGTGCTCTTTCGAAGTTATTTCGGATTTAGCCCAGCTACAATCGTAATCTGTTAGGAAAATTTAGTGATACCTTAAGTGGTTATCTAAACGCATCTAGCGGATTTCCTCCTAACAGGAAAAAGGATATCACTTTGAGGTCACCCCACATCCATGGTAAGTACCCACTCTTCTCTCTTATTGACCTAGGCATAATGGGAGTTTCGTATTTCAGATCTCTTATTCGTCGTTTTATTCGTCGTCTTATTCATCGTCTTATTCATCGTCTTATTCACCGTCTGGTACATCATCTTATCCACCCTCTCGTTAACAGTCTTCAACAACATCTTCAGTCTTTTTCACTGACTGCGTGAGAGTTTTCTTCATAGACCTCTTCCTAGTCTGTAACAAAGCCGTGTAAGTTACGCAAAAGGAATACGAGTGGCAGAAAACTTACCAGTAGAGGATCAGCCCCCTTCGTCCAGCTCCTGCGACATATTGGAAACACACCACCTGATACATTCAAGTAAGATCGTTTATAGTACTGTGCTGTGCCTGCTGCTTGTAGGTGTCTCAAATAGTTTGTCAACAACTCTGTCAGGGTTTACTGTTATACTTCATTGCACCATTCGTTAGGAAGTTGAACCTACATAAATGTAACCTATTGTGACAACTGCTCATAGATATTTCCTAGTTAATAATTGAAATACTAACCCCTTAGTGTAATCCAAAAGTATACTCTTGGAAGCCATTCTACCATCTGGTATATTAGTACATGGTCAATTATACTGTACATTTCAACCATCAGCGGTGCCCACTTGTACATATTACTTTTAAACATAATCATTTTATATTTTATTTTTGTATTAGGTTAGTTTAATATTTAACAACGTGCTTTCGATTGTCACTTGACAGCGACAGCTGTAAGTAGGTCAACGGCGTGAGCCACCTTCTATTAGGCCTACTCTACACCTTTAAAACTGTTGTAGGACATAAAAGTGAGTGACTATCAAATATTCAGTAAACGTAAAATAATTTAGTGAAACCGTTAAATAATTGTCTTTTATTTTACCTCGACCCCTCTCCGTTGAGAAACCGGCAATCATTATATATATTTTTTTAAGAAACCCCCCCCCCCCCCTTTTGTCACCTCAACTCCAGTAAAGGGAGAAAAGGGGGTGACAAGATCTCGAAGAAGATAGGTAGATAGTCTGGATTTGTTCTGGTGTGTCCTGGTCTAGGGCGGTATCCTGGGGTTATATCCTTACCTAGGGCTTATATTCTTGACTATATCCTAGGGTTGGGGTTACCTATATCCTAGGGGCTGTGCTTACCTAGAAGTACAGGTGGATCAGGGATATATAGGAACTTGAATGTAATGGGCACATTATGTTGGTCAGCTTTTTAGGTTAAAAAAGGAAGGCAGAATACTTTATAGGTTTACTGTTGGTAACTCGCCGTTACCCCCGCCTCGGAGCACTACCCTAGCATACTTCGTGACGGGCGGCGGTCCCTCGCACACTCTCCGCTCACATCGTCGTCTTCTCCCTAACTTCAACTCCCACCTCTCCTGCCATATCGAGTCGTTCTCTCCCCCTGACCATGCTCTCTACTACGCCACTTACCTCCATCCATTCCTCCTCCCCCCTCAACATTATCTCCACCATATTCTCCCAATACACCGCCTCCCCTAGTTTTCTCTCCAACTTCTTCAGCACTTCCTCGTTCATCCAGCATCTAAACACAATTTCCGATCCATCCAATCTCTCCTTTTAGCGCGCCATCATACTCCTCCCACCTTCTCTCCATTTCCTCCTCCATCCATTCCTGTACTTCCTCTCTGGTCGCACCCCTCCAGCGTTTATTTATGGCTCTAGCCATCACGTCCAATGGGTAGGTCCTTGCCAGCACCGCTGCTGGCAGTCCAGCCACTGTCCTGTACCCCTTCACATACTCTGCTCTACCGTCCTACCAATGATCCTCGTCTTCCACTCTCCCGGCCCCTTCACATTACACATCAGTCTCCCCAGCCATGCTGCCCTCACTTTCCCCTTCTCTATCGCCTTCAACATGTGTGTTCGGAAGGATACCTGACTATCCAACCACACCCCTAGGGTTCACCCTTAGGAATTATCTCCTACACCAAATCTCCACCACTTCCAGAGCTTGTTGCATCAGCTCCGATATAACGTTAGGGTATTTCCCCAGTACAAGTGTATATCCCCTTCCTGTTCAATTCCTCCAGGAGTTCGTCAATGACAAGGTCCCACAGCAAAGGTGATAGGACTTCTACCGGTGGGCATCCCTCTCCTGTTGAAAAAAAACATTCATCTGGACACCCACAATAGGTTGGTTTACAATATCGTAAATACTACTGAATACCTACCAAATAAAAAATGAACTTAAAAATAACCACGGAGCAGTTTTGCAAATTTTGTTTATTTCTTAGCCACGTACCGCTTTTCTGGCATATCGAATTGTTCTTAATTTTGCCGTAAAGCATCTACATCTATTGCTTTTACATTGCTCCTTCTTTATATGCTTGACGTGAGAATTTTATTTATCCCTGCCCTTTAAACAATGATTTAATCAGAGAAACACCTTCTCTGAGCGAAAGTCATTTTGATGTGTCTACTTGACCTAAAATAATAAAGTTTGAAGCTGCTTTCTTAAGATCAGATCTATTAAACCAAGATTGACCATCTTTTCTCTTGATCCATGTTCGCAATCTGAATACCCTTCAGTCTATCGTATACCTCTTCTTCAGAAATGACATATATACATTAGAAGATCGTCTTGATTTTTGACTTTTCTTATAACCGAATTTTTTTTATAAATTTAGATTGTAAATTAAACGTATGTGAATAAAACTACCTATCTACCAGCAGACGACTACTAGCTATTATACAGGGTAGCTGTTAAAGATGGAATCATATCTATAGTGCTTAAACGGTTCAACATACAAAACCCAAAATTTCAGAATTTCCATCAAATGTATTTGCGCATATTTTAGCCCAAAAATTATGTTTCTCATAATTACAAAATTTTAAGTATGGCCGCCATCTTGATTTTTTTAAATAGCAATATAAATAGGTCATGTGATATACCATTTGAAAGGGTTTAACACCCTGATTACAAAAATGTATCACACATGGGGTCTAAGCACAACAGAAAGGATATTATAAACGTTTTTGTAAACTTAAGCCATTTTATTGAAGCAATATAATTTAATGTTAACCTATTACATGTATTTTACATTTTTATAAAAACGATAATTTATAAACAAAATAAATTGATAATTAAAATAAAAATTACCTAACTTTTGACCGAATAAATTGTTCAAATTGTTGCCCGTTCACTTCTTGGCAATAATGTAGACGATTTCGAACTTCGTTTATAGAGTTAAGTAAATACTCTTTTGCAATAGCAGCTATTTCATCAGCAATGCGAGCTTTTAATTCATCTACATCTGCAGGTCTGTTTACATACACCTTATTTTTTAAATATCCCCAAAGGAAAACATCTAACGGTGTTAAGTCTGGGCTTCTAGAAGGCCATTCAATACTTCCTCTTCTCCCTATCCAGCGTCCTGGGAAAATTTGGTTCAAACAGTTTCTAACTATATGTGCATAATGCGGTGTTGCACCATCCTGGTGAAACCAAACATTTTCTGCAATAACATTTGGAATATTGACACTTGGAAAGAGCTGTAATAACCTAGGAATAATGTCATTCTGTAGCAACTGGAGATATTTATCAGAATTGAGATTGCCTTCAATGAAAAAAGGTCCAATAATATGTTCCCCTATTATTCCACACCATACGTTGACTTTTTGAGGATACTGGGTATGTAAAGCCTCCATCCAATGCGGATTTTCATCGGAATAATATCTACAATTATGTCGATTGACAGAACCATTTAAAGTGAAAGTAGATTCATCGGAAAATAAAATGCAATTTAAAAAATTATTATTTATATCAATAGCTTCCGTCATTTCTTCACAAAATTGAAGACGTCTGTCAAAATCATCCGCTAACAATTCTTGTAATAATATTATTTTGTAAGGATGATACTTATGTGTTTTTAGTATTTTTTAATTGAAATTCTTGACATACCGTGATCTAAAGCAAGTTGCTGAGCAGAAGTTTTAGGTTGCTCAATTACATTCATGAGTACTGCTAAAGAATTTTCTTCATTTGTCACAGTTATTGGTCGACCTGGTATTATACGATTTTTCACACTTCCTGTATGTCTGTACCTTTGTAAAGTTTTGGTAACAGTTGATTTACTAATGGGATTACGATTATGATTTACTCCATTGAACAAATTGGCTTCCTCTTCATGCGTGCGTTTTCTTTCTCCATACCCAACCATCATGAGTATTTCAATTCTTTCCTTTTCGGTCAATTGATTCATTATTACTAATTACTTTGAAATGATTCAATTTAACAAATTATTTTACTATTCAACACTGTCTCTTGCAACTTAATCAACAATAAATGTTATTGTTATAATATTTGACGTCTTGTGTCAAATGCACAGCCTCCCACGCTCCCTATTAATAATATCCTTTCTGTTGTGTTTAGACCCCATGTGTGATACATTTTTGTAATCAGGGTGTTAAAAACTTTCAAATGGTATATCACACGACCTATGTTGCTATTTGAAAAATCAAGATGGCGGCCATGCTTAAAATTTTGTAATTATAAAAAAATTTATCATTGGGCTAAAATATCCGCAAATATATTTAGTTGAAATTCTGAAATTTTGGGTTTTGTTTTGGTTCCGTCAGATTATCGAATTTTGCAAATTTTTCTCAAACCAGATCTGGATTATAATTATTTTTATTACACTATCTTATTGTGTTATCATTGCAATATATCCTTACCAAAAATGAAAGAAATATATAGGGTGGTTCTAAAGTTATGGCCGTCAAAAGCATTGGATTAAATGAATAAAACACCCTGTATCTCTGTTAATTATTATGTTAGACCAATTAACCAAGGCTATTTGGAACCACCAAAGTGTCCTCTACTTGCAGCTAACCTATGGCGGTTTAACTATGAAACACCCTGTATATATATATATATATATATATATATAAAAAAGAAGCAGTAGGGTAGTTACGGCTGACTAGTTGAAAAATAAACTATAAATTTTTTATGGGGCACAGCCAAAATGATTTGTTGATGGTAAAGAAGGCTCTTTTTTACTAATCCTATATATATATATATATATATATATATATATATATATATGGAAACCACTTATGGAATAAAATTCTTTATGTCATTATTTTAGAAAATTATAAAAAATGCCGAGACACGTCAACTTTTGAATTGAGTTGTGCGTTATGTAAACATAAATTTAAATGTACAGGGTGATTCACGCAAGTATGCCATAGTTGGTGTTGTTTTTTTTTAATGAAACACCATGTATATTTGCATATTTTTGAAATCCTTTTAATGAACCGATTCCAACAAACTGAATAATGTATGGTCAATTATGAATTATACAGGGTGAAATTTTAAAATTAATAATTTATTACACTTGAAATATTGGTACTTTTTTAAATTAGCTAAATATGGATTTATCAAAAATCTGAACTAACTAATTATTAGACGTATTTGTATATTAAACAAAACCTGCTACGCCCATGAATTGCATCATAAATACCTAAAAATTGCCTAAAAACGCCAATAATTAGACAAAATCGGTAAATAATGTGGATTGTTTTCTATTCTGTCAGTTGTTGATGTGTTGACAGTTTATACTGAAAAAGTAAAATCTTTGTCAACCACTCTTTCCTTGTCGACATAACAATGAAATATTTAACTGAGACTCACCGAATTGAGATTTTAATGATGATCGGGTACGGGGATAACTGCAGAAGTCAAGTTGAAGTGGCAAACTTATTAAATCACAGGTATCCCGAATTGCCTAATATTTCACAAAGTACTGTGTCTAAAATTCATGCACAATTCAGAGAACTTGGACATGTCAAACCATTGAAAAGAAAACCACACTTCGTTGAAGATGATGTGAAAGTGGATATTTTGTTAAGTGTCGAAGAGAATCCAACTTCAAGTACACGTTAGATTGCCCGTGAAAATAATGTTGTCATACAACTGTTCTAAGATGTCTTCATAAAGAAAAACTTCATCCCTACAAATTAACTTTTGTGCAGGAGTTAACAGAAGACGATCCAGATCGTAGAATGGATTTCTGCGAAAGATTGATGAATAAGCTGAACAGAAATGAGATAGCTCTTGGTACCATTCTTTTTTCTGACGAATCAAGATTCACATTGAATGGAGAGGTAAACCGACAGAACTAATTGGATGCGTGAGACACATACTCAGTACCCTCAAAAGGTGAAACGTTTGGGCCGGTATCATAGGCGACCATATTATTGGTCCTATATATATAGATGGAAATTTGACAGCTGAAAAATATTTAAATATGCTTAGAAATGAAGTTATTCCTGCGTTGGCAAACTTATATCCCAACGCAATAGATCCTAGCTTACCGAATGAAAATGTTTGGTTCCAGCAAGACGGGGCAACACCCCATTATGCTTTAACGGTAAGAACTTATTTAGATGAAATCTTCCCCAATAAATGGATTGGACGAAGAGGTACTATTGAGTGGCCAGCTAGATCGCCAGACCTTACGCCGTTAGATTTTTTTCTGTGGGGTTATCTCAAGAACAAAGTATATGCAACACAACCAACTAGCATTGTAGACCTCAAAGACAGGATAACTACAGAAATACGGAATATTTCACCTCAAACTTTAAACAAAGTTAAGGAGGAGTTCTATAGGAGACTGTGCTATTGCCAACAACTAGGTGGAGAACATTTTGAGCATTTATTTTAATGTATTAAAATCAAATACATCAGGTATTTTATGTATGTGTTTAATAACTGTAAAAATAAAAATTTCACCCTGTATAATTCATAATTGACCATACATTATTTAGTTTGTTGAAATCGGTTCATTAAGGGGATCTCAAAAATATGCAAATATACAGGGTGTTTCATTAAAAAAAAACAACACCGACTATGGCATACTTGCGTGAATCACCCTGTACATTTGAATTTATGTTTACATAACGCACAACTCAATTCAAAAGTTGACGTGTCTCGGCATTTTTTATAATTTTCTAAAATAATGACAAATAATTTTATTCCATAAGTGGTTTCCACACTGTATATATGTTATCGGCAATCTGTATAATTCAGGTATTCCATACAATGCCTAGGCAATGTATAGAATACCTGGGGCGCCGAGGCAATGCATAAAATATTATGAATATTATTCTCCCTTACATACTTTACCTAGGTAATGTATACATTTCCTAGGGATTGTATAGAGTACCTGCTGGTCCACCTGTAATGTGTAAAGATGAGAGAAAAAGAAGGACAAATAAAACATCTCATGTTTGTTCAAACTTCATTGAAATTAACAATTGGGATACCCATTAAAGATGATCTTTATAAAAAAGGTAAGTAATATTTTGTTCATTGTTTTTAACCGCCAGGAGATTTTGTAGTAAATCATTGAAGAAGTTATACAGTATTGTAAAAATGGCTTCTTCAATGATTTTCCTCGCCCTTACCGTACACTAAATGACGACAAGTAAATTCACTTCGTTTTTTACACACATTACCCGCTGCGCATTCGGTATTGTATAGAATACCTAGGTAATGTATAAAATAAATCATATTTCATACATTACCTAAACGTTTTAGGTATTCTATACATTGCCTAGGTATTGTATAGAATACCGGATTATACAGATTGCCGGTAACGGGCGCATCCCAACTCGTGCCCACTAATCCCTTAAAAGGTACAAGAGTAAAGGTCTCAATAATCTGTATACCTAACTCGTTCTCGATTGAAAAATTTACCTGTTCAAATTACCATCCCATCTATAGGAACAGGTATTATTGTTAAATTGGGTTTTCCTGAAGTACACAATTTATTATGAAAAACGTAAAAAGTTTCCAAAACTTCCATCAAATGCCGAAGAGGTGTTTGAAGTTTTAAACAATATCAATACACGCACTTTACAAGATGAGAACTTTGACCAACCTAACAAAACCTAACCCCAACCCCAGTTAGATTCGACAGCGGACCGAATTACGAAAGCAAGTGATATTGGAAAATGGTTGCGTTATTTCAAATAAATGACAACTGTATATGTAGGTCTTGAATATTTAATTATAATAAATAAGAATTAAAAACCGCAGTTCCGATGCACCCGGGCACGAGTTGGTGTATTAATCTTCTACCTGGTTTTTGAACGGGCACGAGTTGGTCAGTGATTTTCGGGGCCAGGTAATAACGGGCACGAGTTGGGAAACGCCGCCGGTAACATATACAATTTATACATGGTATTTGGTCATTTAACTACCCTATGCGTCGTTCTCACGGGTGTTGGCCACTTGGTCTCCGCGGTCAGTTTTGTCAGCGGGGGTTCATAATGTCATCGACCACTAGGTCGCCAGTTTTAAAATCAGGTAGGCCTCTTGGTCGCCGTAATTTTATCGAAAAGGGCAAGGAAAATCATTGATGAAGCCATTTTTTTAACACTGTATAGCTTCTTCAATGATTTTCCTTGCCCTTCTCGATAAAAACTACAACTATGGCGATCCCCACAAACCCATATTAGTATTAGAGTAATTAAATAAGCCCATAATTTTGGCGACCAAGTGGTCTGTACCTTTCGAATAGTGAAAGGATTAAATTTGGGTAAAACTGACCGCGGCGACCAAAAGGTATATTCCCGTTCTCACTAGGTACCTAAGTTTATTATTTTCTAAAAGGTCTTACCTCATTTAACTGACGGTTCGTAAATGGTCGAACTGCAATACTCTTCATAGTGATAAACGATTTATCATTAACATCTAAAACAACGTAGCTGCATAATATGCCTTACTGCCTACTTACCAAACGGTTGTCTTGGAACACTTTGTAGGTAGGTACTACGTCTAAAACGTCACAATGAGACTACAATATACCTAATACATTCCATAATCTTGATTTTAATTGTTATACAAGAATAATAATAGCAACTGACAAATAAAAATAATTCCATACACAAATAAGATTTTATTATTGTTTATAAATCATTCGCAATGCGTCCCCATTTGTTTACGCAAACAAAGTAGGTACCTAAATCATCGAATAAAAATACACCTTAAAAAGTTTCCTTAAAAATTGCAAACAGAAAATATGATAAAAATAGATCTTTCTTTGTTCTTTATCTTTATGACTGACACTAGATCTACATTAATTACGTTTATGTAAATCTGTCAATACCTCGCACGTGT
Source organism: Lochmaea crataegi (assembly GCA_947563755.1). Taxonomy (NCBI): domain Eukaryota; kingdom Metazoa; phylum Arthropoda; class Insecta; order Coleoptera; family Chrysomelidae; genus Lochmaea; species Lochmaea crataegi. The sequence goes on along the minus strand of OX387422.1, from coordinate 30,237,616 downwards.
AATACCATAAAATAATGATAAATTAGCATATCGACCCTATGCCATATTTACCAACGTCCAATAATGTGCGATATGAGAGTGCAACACCAAAGACAATTGTCTCTGGCAACAGTGTAAAGTTTCCCACAAAGCGGAGTATTTTAGCAGCCTCTAGTCACATTTCTACAACATTGCCAATTTTCAAGAATATAAAATAGCTAGAGATTAGGTATTTTAGCACAATTCTTAATCCTATGTAAAAGTTTGTACGAAGTCACTTGGAGAGTTATTTGTCTCTTCAACTTCGAAAACCCCGCCAAACTTTCGGCCACAGTTTTCCCGCCATTTTCCTTTAGATTTACCTGTGCTGCCAATACAATTATTCATACCCTCTCAGTTCAGTTCACGGTGGTCGAAGTGACCGTTGCTCGGACGTTACGCAGTTGAAATAAAATAGTGGGGAACAACTTTTTCAACGGTAAGTTTCTGTTTAATTTTGTTAGATCTACTATAAGCTTTTGATGTAGGAGGTATCTGAACATGTTAAACTGTAGTTCTGATGCAAGAACATTGAAAATAAATGATTTTTTCTTTTTATTAAGCGGTGGCCGGTGCTTTGGAGTCTTGAAACAACGATTTTCCATTTGTCGGCCATGATGGCCGAGAACTGGAATAATAAGCTGTCTATTCGTGCTCCCTCAATTCCAATATCAAACGATAAGTGTTCTATCCTTTTTGACGTGCTACATAAGTTAATACTATGGCCAGTTTCCGGCCACCAAAATGTTGTATATTGAGTAATTATGATCGCTTGCCTTTTATCTGGCCGAGAATAGGTTTATTATGAGCTAGTTATCGGCCAGCACATATTTGTATAGGATCGAGAACTAGCTTCAAAAACGTCTGTTCTTTGCCAGTACTATCGATGGACCTGTTGATAGAAATTACAATACATATTTTACTTTTTTTATTGAATTCAAGCAATTTCATTCAATATATCTTTAAATTACAAATATTCAGAATGGGAAAAAATAAGTACCTAGGTGTTTTCAATAATTCTCCAGGTTTTTTTTATAATTTTTTTCAGATGTCCCCAGTCAAGAAAACTCCGAAAAATGGGACTCAGTTTAGATCTACTGTAAAAAGGCACCTTTTCAACTATGGTGAAGATGCATTGAAAAGGGCCCTTCAAGATATAAAGGAGCACGGTATTCGTGAAGCCTGTCGACTGAATGGTGTTCCTAGATCAACAATTCAAAATAGGATCCATGGAAGAATCATAGAGAAAAAAAGGAAAATTGGACCTAATCCCGTACTGGGAATAGAAGGGGAAGAGAAAATTTCATAATGGGTGATAAATATGACGAAGTGTGGTTTTCCGATTCATAAGAAAGTTTTGTTGGAGACTGTAGCGATCCATTCGATAAACATCTTAAATTCCCTGACTAAACCAGATACCCATAAGAAACGTTCTGATACACTTAAATTTCCTATGGCCATCTCCTCTGAGACATGGCGTATCAACTTGGCACTCAAAGAAGAACAAAAATCAAAAAGCTAAGGACATAAAAAGAATACGCAAGATGCATGAAAGCAGAAATAGGCGAATCAGACGAAATAAATTTGCTGAAAGACAAGCAAAAATGAAATCAAAACAAAAACCTTAAAAGCCAAAACAGAAATGTTCATTATGTGAAGAAGAACTGATTAGCGATATAGAGGACGAGGGAGAGAAAAATATAAGCTGTGACAACTGCATAAGATGGTACCACCTGAAGTGCTTTCTAATCTACCTTATATTGAAGCTGCCGAAAAGGATTATTCCTGCGAAAATTTCTGGGCTCCGGACTTATTCAGTTACCTAACTAGTTCCTTATTTCCTGTGATACAGTTTTTAATTTGTTTAAAGATAAACATTTCTTTTTGTCATTTTCATATATTATTTTTGTGTTTTTGTTTATATTTTGTTTTCTGTATTAAAATTTTGAATAAACTCATAAATGCGTTATTTGGGTTGGAGTATTACTAATATCAACCTTATTGATAGGGAACATAAGATTAATGGCCGAGAAAAGGGCCGACAACTGGGAAGCTGGTTTTTCCATTAAAAGGTGGAAAACTTATGAATGAATCTCTAATATGCTAATTTATAATTCTAATGACTTGTTCTATTTACCATATTTTTTTAAATTTATTTATATGTGAATATCCATCTAAGGAGCCATGTCAAACCTATTATGTACTCTTAAGTGGCCGACTACTGGCGCAATTACCCCACTTGTCGGTGCTTCAGAAAAACTTTGGTTCCTTCTTAAATAACTTTTTGTAAATGTTAAGCGGACAAACCTATTTATTTAAATGTGTCTATTAAACTGAATAATGCCTAGATATCTTGACCTATCAAAATATATGATAAAAATACAGCATTAAAAAAAAATAAGTGATAATAATAAACTTTTAGAATAATTAGTAGAAAATCGATAAAATTATTTTATTAATATTGATAATAATGCGAAACGCGGTGGAGCATGAGTGCGAGCTGAAATTTTCCGAAATTCCCCTGAAAGAATTTTGCAGCGGATTTAAATATGTACTTTAAATTACCTCTACCATAATATGTAGAAATGTCTGACGGAAGTAAAGAAATTAAATTTTCGAAATAAAATATACTCTTTAGGCGAACCGGAGCTTTGAAAACGTTGTAGGTGTAATTTGCAATATTTTAAAACGTCAGACGGAGAAAAAATTATATAATGGAGGACGTCTGACCATCTGTGACCTTCAATCAGGTGACGTGCAAATTTTCAGCCTGAGGAAGGTATGAATACTTTTTGAGATTTTTTTTTCATTTTTGAGTTGTGTGACGTGTCGTTTTCAGTAGTTTTGCGTAAAATCCTTCAAGATGGCACTTCCTAATGGACTCCCTAAGGGGGCGTCCATTAATTACGTGAGCTGTTCAGAGGGGGACGGGATCGTGCCAAATCTTACTTGGGGGAGAGGGGAGGTCTTGGCAAAAATCACGTAATTTTTTTCTAGCAAAAAACGATGTAAAATTGCGTCAAAGTTAAGTTTAATTGAAATACAAAACATGTCTTGAATAAAATCTGTTACAATCAATTTAATCAATTTGATTTTTGATTAATATTCCCAAATACTAGTCTTTGCTAGTCTTAAATAAAAGTACCTAATTAAGCAAATTGTATTTTTTTTTAAAATCCAACGCTTTTACACCCAAAACACAAATTTTGAAAAATATCACGAACTATTAGGGGCGGGGGAGGGGCTCGTGAAAAATCTTACTGCATCTCACCAAGGGGGAGGGGGGGTCAAAAAATCGTCAAAAATGCCTCACGTAATTAATGGACGCCCCGTTACCACTTCTCAACATTCCCTCCAGAGGTACTACCGTAGTACCTCCCCAGCCACTAGTGGCGCTAGTTTACTTGGGACTGGCCTGGATCAACTGCTTAAAAAGTTATTTTCTAAAAAAACAACTTTACGATGTTTCGAACATGTGTATACTTAAACAAGAAGATGCAGCGATCTTAATCACTTTTTAGCAGTGCTGGGTAATTCCTAGTTAAAAAGTAATTAATAATTACAATTACTTTTTTTTCATGTAGTTTGTAATTGCAATTGCAGCAAAATATATGGAGGAATTGTACTTTGTAATTATATTATTTGAATTATCTAAATACAATTACTTTTCCAATTACAATTACAATTTCCAATTACAAGTACAATTACATTTTTTAATTACAATTACTTTTAAATACGTGTTTACGAGATGCACGTGGTACAAAAACAAGAAATTTCCTGTTCGAACCGAACCCTAGACTAATGTTGCCCGATTTGTATATGATTATACCTAATATATAATATATATCTATGTACCTAGACCCAGGTAGGTACACGAACTTTTGTTTTTTTGTTTCGTTCGAATCAATAAACTTTTTAAGTAAACATTTTATTTTAACTTCCCTGTTTCGTTTTTATATTACTTGTTACTTATTAAGGATTTTGTCTTTTCCCATAAGTTAAGGACACCTTAAGTTGTATAAAGCTTACTTAAAATTAATCTTAGTTTTAGGTGATACATGTCAATTTCCGATATATAACTGTAGCTGCAGTCTAATGTTTCGGGCAACAAGCCCTAATTGCTAAATGGTGTTTAGACTGTATAGGGTTGCGCGATACACTTGAAAGTATCGATATTAGGTATCGATACGGATCGGAACGTAAAATATCGATACAGTAGAATATCGAATGTTAATGTATCGATACTCAAAGTATCGATACGTTAACGATCCGAGATTTTACAGCTGCCAGCGGTTCTATTCAAAGAGTAAAGTGTGGTGATGAAATGAATTAAATAACAACAAAACTATCAAAAGATAGTTTTAATAACTAAAAATTATAAATAAACGTCAAAACTTTACACTATTACAGTAAACTGCATACGACAAATAACGGTTGCGTGAATATATTTGCTTTTGTTAGTAGATAACGCCACTCGCCGCTACCACAAAAAATCCCGGATCGCAAGGTATCGATACAGTACAAATGTATCGAAAAGCATAGTATCGATACAAAATATCGAGTATCGGAAGTAAAAGTATCGATACACTGGAATATCGGATCGTATCGCGCATCCCTAAGACTGTATCCACGCCATACAAAATTTGTCATGTGTCATCTCAAACCAAGGTTAACTTCAATTAAGCTTTATACAAACCACCCTTAACATATTTTTAACTTTAAGGAATCCTTGAGAAAGTTGTTAGAATTGCCTTTTTAAAAATTCTATTCGTATCGGCTGGCTCCCCCATTCTGTCATAATTTGTTGATTTATTCGCAAGTTAATTATAAAAGTAATTGATAATTCCTATTTTTACGACATGTACTTTGTAATTGTAATTAATTCCTTTTTTGGTAAAAAGTACTTTGTAATTGTAATTATTTTACATGTAATTACCCAGCACTGCTTTTTAGTCGGCACTCGCACTGGTTCCTTGTTTCTACTGCATAAATGATTGAAGATTCAAATTGGGAAACCAATATAGTCTTAATTACTATTCTAGTACCTACCTAGTACTTGATCAGATGCAATCAATATTTGTGATTTTTTCGACATGCGAATTAAAAAATTAAAAGCATTCATGGCGAAAGCTGGCAACGCTGTACGATAATTTGTGACGTTGACTTATCTAGACAAGCATGCCACTCATGCCAGGCCATTTCATAGTTTAATGGTTTAATATCACGACGTTACCACGTGCTCCACTCTTGTGATTCATGTAAACAAGCTCCAGTTTTCAGTAAATACGAGCTCAACAGGGATATTCCGTTAGTGTTTTGTTACCATTTGAGACGAATAGATTCTGACAATTTTATTGTTCATATACTATTTTGCATTGAGCTTTAAATAAATCAAGTATGTTAAGTGAAACTTGTATTACGAATTATCTTAAGCGGTGAGACTTTTTATTATTATACTATTATGGTTGTTTGGTTTCCTGTCTTTTATCAAAACATTTTTAATATTATGTTGACTTAAGTTTATTTTATGAATGTTTGGATCCGTCTCAGATTTTTAAAATACACGGAAACAAAGCAATGCCAAAAACTTTCATTATCAGGAACACCCTTATGTTCCAATAGTCAATAAAATAAATGGGTAATTATAAAAAATGGGTTTAACTGGTTCGATTCCACCATTCTAAAGAACAAAAAGTAATAATAATTTTTTGTATTGGTGTTCAAGAATAGGTTTTGCGGTCTCTTTTAAAGTTACCTCGTTGGTACCAATTTACTGTTATTCGGTTCTTTTAAGTATACATAAAGCCAAGCTATGTTAACAGTGTAAACAAAGGTAAAAGTAATGAAGTTAAGCAGCTCTTTATTTAGTTTTATGTTTTAATGTTTATATAGCTTCCGCCAAGCAAGTGTAGAACCAAAGATTACAAAAAAATATTCCTGGATTTACTTTCCGACTTGTTTTTATTGTCATCTGCTTCACGTTAGCTTTTTGCGAAAAATGTGAGTTCCTATATATTTGTTATATATATATATATATATAAGATATTCTATGCCATTCACATCATATTCTCGAAAGACTCCAAACCCTTGGCAGTCTAAACCATGAAGCATACTTGATAACACACGTGTTATTTTCTAGTTAAACTTATAAAAATAAATGTAGTGATTTTTGACGATAACCCATTTTTTTGGTACAAAAATTGTAATACATTTTGAATCATTTGTAGTAAAAATATCGGTTTTAAAAAACATATTGATTATGGTAAAATTTCACATTTTCTAAAAATTATCGACGACTCTCTAGTTAAGCAGATGAGCTAAAAACGGTTGTAGTCTAAACCTGAAATCCAACTTGATAGCACAAAAAAATCAACTAGGTATACTATAATATAAATGATTTAAAATGCATTACCTACAACAATTTTCGGAAAAAAAATTATGGGTTACCTGGTTAATAAACGTGTTTAATTTTTTTAAATAAATATTTCTACTATAAAAAAATTAAACTTGATACACTTATTTTAATAATGTGTAGTACGTTTTACTAGAAAATTACACTTTTGTTGTACTGAAACCCCTAAGAACACGAAAAAAATCAATATTGAGGTTAACGTCCTTACTGAAGGAATTTTATAAGAGGATGTTGGCAAAGCAAAAATTAGAATAATATGTTTATTATATTAACAGTCCATTATATTTTTTGATAATATAAGTAGGTAATTTAAAAAATGTTATACTTTATGTGCAGAGAGTAGGATAAACTCAATATTTCTAGAAAGCATATAGAAATGTTAATAAATTAATAGTAAGAAAGTATTTTTTTAAATATTCATTAATTTAAATGCTCAAAAAAATTGAAATAAACTTTAAACTTGATCAAATCCATCAATTTATTACTTACACAATTTTTATGATATAAAAGCTTATCGCGAGATTTACTTATGTAAATGGATTTACCTATTTAATAAAATACATACTTTTTTCTAGATTCTAGAATTAGATTTCTAGATTTACTTATGTCAAGATCAAGTTGCATAATTATTGTATTCTTGTTTATCGACACAAGCACCGTACATAGAGTAAATCTCGCGACAAACTTTAATATATAAATTGTGTAATGTAAAAAATTGAGGGGTTTGATTTAATGTAAAGTTTATTTTCTTCTTTATAGAGCATGTTTTTAAGAATATTTTTTAGTTGTCGCTGTGTTATTGTATCTAAATGTTTCTTAAGGTACCTAGTTCACTCGTAAAACGACTTTTCTTAAAAATTACATGAAATTTGAATATAAGGTTAATAAAAGAGTTATTTATGTAACTAAAAAAAATTTTATCGTCTGCGAAACGGGATAATAACAATTAAACTGTGCATAATAAACATTGTCGATATATGTCATGTATGAATATCTCCAAATCTGTTCTTACGATATTTTTCAAAAACTAACACAATATAAATTGTCAATCGATTAAAAACGTTCTGTTTGTTAAAGTAATTCTCAATCGTTTAAAAACGTTCCAACGTTTGTAAAAGTAATTGGCAATTGATTTAAAACGTTCTAACGTTTGCTATTTTTTGTTCAAGTGATTGTCAATCGATTAAAAACGTTCTTACTTTTGTTATTTTTTAATTAAATTGTCAATCGATTAAAAACGTTCTTACTTTTGTTAAAGTAATTTTCATTCGATTAAAAACGTTCTAACGTTTGTTACAGTAATTTTCATTCGATTAAAAACGTTCTAACGTGTGCTATTTTTTGTTAAAGTAATTGTCAATCGATTAAAAACGTTCTTACTTTTGTTATTTTTTAATTAAATTGTCAATCGATTAAAAACGTTCTTACTTTTGTTAAAGTAATTTTCATTCGATTAAAAACGTTCTAACGTTTGTTAAAGTAATTTTCATTCGATTAAAAACGTTCTAACGTGTGCTATTTTTTGTTAAAGTAATTGTCAATCGATTAAAAACGTTCTTACTTTTGTTATTTTTTAATTAAAGTAATTGTCAAGTGTTGGAAAGATATAGATTTTCATAGCTGTATATATAGTTCTAAGCTTACATGTGTTGTGTAGTCTCCTATAAAAATAATATTTTCAAGCATTGAGAACCGCTAACTTTTGGTACTTATCTATAAGGCGATGCTTTTGTCTACGACTGTCGCGAGTGATAATAATATTTTCAAGCATTGAGAATCGGTAATTTTGGTACTTCCTATAAGGCGATACTTTTGTCTCCGACTATCTTAATCTGTTCAGTTAATGTAAAGCGTCATTGTAGACTTTTTTTGTTCGTTATTTTGTTTGCCCGTCAAGTTAGTACAGTCTAGTTCTTCAATAAGTGTGATGCCAATTTATAACTGTTTCAAATTGGCGGCCATCTTGTTTTCCACCATTTTGATTTTTTTTTTCTCAACGGCTATACTTTGCCTAGGGTATTAGTTAAGATACGACCCCGCTAAGTCTTACCGTTTATCCGGGCAATTTTTTTACACCATCTCCTCGAAGGGTTGAACGCAGATGTCTGTTTATTTGTATTAATCTCAGTGCTCTTTAGTTTGATACCCATATTAATATTACTGCAAAAAAAATTATCCCCCATCTTGGTATTGAATTTGGAATAAAGTCATTTTATTTTTCGAATCCTACTCGGCAAACCCTTTCATTTGATATCCATTTTATGGGAGTGCTTAAAAACAACCATTCCGCCATATTGAATTTAGAGCAAAGTCATTTTATTTTTCGTATTCTTGTGACGCTTGTACTTGTTTGTTTATTTTCTATAATGAGTTTATAATTCTTAAACAATGATACTAGGAAGCAAAATTGGTAAACATTTTTTCATTTGAATTATAGGTAGGCACATACAAATATTTCAACGTAATTTTTAAAGTTATTGTTATTGCAAATCTAGGTTTAGGTGGACCTAATATATTGAACTCGTCTTATAGAACCAAACCTCGGTATGTTCTTAACAATATTAACTAAGGTACAGTTTTCATAGTGATAAATAATAATGTAAAATATCGTGTCAGACTCGTAATAGTGCTAAATCAACAACTACTCTACCAGAGTTAGGTACTTGTTTATTAGTTATTTGAAGGTTAGTTTAATGATTAGAGATTGTGTAACTATTAAAAAACAGTTCTTATATTATTTGTTAATCCAAGGTTATTTGTGATGGGACTATAATGTTTATTTACATTAAATTACTATATACTGCACAGAAATGTATCCATTGCTAGATAAAAATATTTATATAGAGACAAATAGATACTTTTTTAACAGCTAAATCATCGATCTTTTAAACATTCGCAAAAAGTTTGTTTATAGGTACCTATTTAAAATCGACGAAAATATATAACTGTTATAATATCAGCTTAAGCCCAATGATAATCCCAGTGTAAACATTGCAAAAACGAGTTTAAAAGTATTACGCCAAACTAGTCTTCCCGTTATACCAGGATTTCTTATATACATGAAATATATGAAATCAGATAAAAGTTGAATATTTTTACTCAATTTTTGAATAAAGTGAATGCATGCTTAATCATTCAAGGTCACACACACAGTGACCTTGATTTTCGTAATATGTATTTTCATTAAAGTTTTTTATTATATTTGTTTACAGAGAAAGCAATATGAATAAACTGTGCCGTCAAGTTTCCATAGAGTCTCCTGGCCCTATAATCAAAGATTGCGTCTTCAGCTTTGAAATTCCCGTTCCCGACGTTCCCGCTAATGGAGCTAGAATTCGTGTTGTATGCGCGGGGGCTTGCTACAGAATGAGAAACAGATCCCCATCCACATCTAGCGTTTCATCTATTTCCAGTGTTCAATCAACAGAAGATACAGGATACAGTCCAGCTCACCATGGTATGAGAGATGGTGCCTTGTTCCCTGGATATGAAGTAGCTGGTGTTATAGACGCATTGGGATCGAATGTTTTATCAGACGAGATTAAAACGGGTACTCGCGTTGTATTATATCCATATGACGGTATTCCACATGGTTACGCAGAGTACATCGTCGTACCAGATCTATCTTATTTGGTAAAAGTTCCAGAATCTCTATCTATGAACGTTGCTGCTATGTTGCCTACAGGGGCCCTTTTGGCAAAAAACGCCGTAATTACCGCTCACCAACACGTAACAGAGCTGCTTAAAGATAGAGCCGTTGATCACATTGTAAGAATCCTTATTGTTGGTACCGGAGGACTTGCCTTATGGGCTCTTAGAATCGCCGAGCATCATTTTAAAACTCCTGAATACAAAAATAGGGTCAAAATCACAGTTGCAACTTTAAAAGATGAGGGATTAATGATGGCCGCAGCAGAACTCAAATGGTAAGTAGTTATAAAAATATAGATTACTAGATATCAGTGACGCCCGCTTTCCGTGTTTTATTGACTAATTTGCACAAAAAACGGTTACTGTGACTTGACTATAATAGTTAGACTTATATAATGATGATTACTATAAACATGTATCTATCATCAATAATTTTCGCAGCGCACGACAAATAAAGAGTTTTTTAGGCAAATTTTTGTAACTATTGTAATTTTCGTAGGATCTCTATTTTTTAAATAAAATATAGCCTATGTTATCATGAATGTCAAAAAGTGTGTCTTCTATTAATACTTGTAATATTGACGGCGAATAGTAATAAAATGAGCACATTATTAACAACAGGTAAATAATTTGATATCGGATAGTTTGAAACAAGAAAAAATGCAAATAAACTTTTCTTCAGTCGATCTTTGTATTTTTCATAATCTAACTGCGTTGTGGAGAACGGTTTCTAATTAACATATTTACAAGCGTAATTACACCAATCTATAAAAAACCATACTGCGCTATTTTTTCATTTTTATCAACTAATTAGTGATTGAAGGTCTGTTTCCTGATAATCCAAAAATAAATGCGTGATTAATTAGTCAATTGAAAATTGTTTCAATTATATACCCAGTTTTTCATTTGTTTGTTTTTGAGAAAAAATAGTTTTGGATTATCGAATGTAATTGGTTATATTCTTATTTCAGTGTCAACATTGTTCAGTGGAATGAGGATCTTTACGAAAAGCAATTAATAGAAAGAACCAAAGATGCATGCTGTGGTTTAGTAGACATAGTTATCGATTTTGGAACTACTTCAAGATCATTGCACAGATCTCTACAATGCCTTAATACTGTAAGCATACTTTTCCATAATACTTTTTTTCCAAAGGTCGGAATAATTTGAAATTACTTTTTCCCAATGTTCTAGCCAGAATTTTTTTTAAAATTTGATTTTAAAAATAAAAACTATAATATTTATTTAATACTACAAATTCTGCATTTGGGGTGGTTTACAATAATCAATATTTTTCAGGGAGGTGTCGTTTTAGTGAGTGAAGAAGTTGCCGAACGACTTTTGCCAAAATTCTCTCGATTAATTCATGAAAGAAATCAAAAAATTGAAGCCGTAGCTCCAGGTTCTATTGAACAACTGCAACAATTAGTACATTACGTTTCACAAGGCGACATCAAACCACCTCCTTTTACCGAATTTTCAGCGGATGAAGCTTCAACGGTAGTGCAAAAATTATGTCAGTCCGAAATACCTGGCAGAGCAATTTTGCGTTTTCACGATATTCAGTAAAGTAGAATTGACAATTTACTTAGTAATATATTTAAAATTACTTTTTTTTGAGAAAGTAACTATTATTTTTCTGAAGGAGTAACCCTTGTTACTAGTTACATTTTGGTACTTTTCAGTGTCAAATTATTTAGTTGTAAGGATACACTAAGAAATACTATCACCATAAAGAGAATATGGTAATAAGGTATGACGTTAAACTACTATAAAATGGCAAGATTTTTACTAAAATGAAACTAGCTAAATCGTAACTCTCAACACTGTCGTGTTTATAGTCTTGTAGTACTGATAGTAATTTATTTTGAACTCTATTTTTTATTTTTGTATTGAATAGTTTTTTCACCAAATATATTTTGTGATTAGTATTATTAAATTACTTAGTATAGTTTTATATATATATACAGTGCACTGTAATAAGTGTTGCCCTCACCCTCCTAACTTAATAAAATAAAAACAAAAGTTGGCCAACTTTGAAAAAAATTCAGTCAAGTCAACAAAATCCATTGAATTTTTACGAAGTAAACATTAAAACACTTTCACGCATAGCTTATAATTCTTAAATTTTGGATCCAAAGTATTTATACATTTTTAAGATCATTTTTTCAAGAGCTTTCAAATGCGGTGTCGCATTTTCTCATTTAAAAAAATTGGATGATTGTACCGTGAAGAGGGATCAAGTACAGTTCGAAACTAGTATATCGTAGCAACCGATGATTATTATAAAAATCGACCTGTCCGAGCCTTTTTCTTATTATATAAAAATAGATACGTTAAAAGGGGACACAGCGCACTGTAAATAAATATATTATATAGCGTTTAATAACATTTGGTAACACTTTCAATTGTTGATGTAGGAAAACATTGAAGTACGGAGCATAAAATGTAACGTTGTTCTGCATTTCAATTATTTTCAATTCATACATCTAAAATGTATGCCATATATTTCAAACGACCTGTAAATTTAATTGTATGAAAGATTATTGTCTCCAAGGCAAGGAACTCCATATAAAATGTGATAAGTTTGTATTCTTTTTTATTAGCCTTTATTTTAAATCTGTATTTAAACACTGCATTTTGTTTTAGAGTTTAATTGTATATGTAAATACAATAACAAACTAATAAATCATTTATAAATGTTCGTTGGTTTTTATTTTTTAAATTTAATCCATTTCGAATCCCCATTATACATTATATATGGAAGAAGGCAAGTAAAAAACAAAACTACTGCTCTATCTTCACGCCTTATAGACGCATTGAATGATAATGTAACTTTATTGAAGCACAATCAACACATGTTTATAAAGATGGACTTACTTCCGGGTTTTTGTGCCTATATCAGTGCCAAGTATAAACCTTGTGGGGCATGTGTTTAGATTCTGGAGGAATGAGGAAGTACTAAAGAAGTTGGGAGAGGAAACTAGGGGAGGCGGTGTATTGGGAGAACATGGTGGAGATAATGTTGAGGGAGAAGGAGGAATGGATGGAGGGAGTGGCGTAGTGGAGAGCATGATTAGGGGGAGAAAAGGATTCGATATGACATGACAGGTAGGAGTGATAGATAGGGAGAAGACGACGGTGTGAGCGGAGAGTGTGCGAGGGACCGCCGCCCGTCTCGAAGTATGTTAGGGTAGTGATTCCGAGGCGGGAGTAACGGCTAGTCCCCTTGGGGATGAGTCGAACACTGTTTGGGTCATGGACCCATTCGAACATGAGTTTCCCATCTCGACCCGAAAAAAAAGTAGAAACCTTGTTAAGCGTATTGAAGCTAATTTTATGTTTCTCATGTTGGTTGCGCGACTTTTTATTTTGATATCTCTGATTTTAATTTTAGTATATGAAATTATATTTAAATAACATTTTGTTGAATGAAATTTTAACTTTTTAGGATAAAATCTCAAGATAATTATATAATACAGAAATAAGTTGTAAGGTAAATTTTTAGCTTGGCATGGCTTTAAGGCTAACTTTAAAAGATTTCTTCAAAACTATCTTTGTAGCAAAAAGGAATGGTATATTGGTGGTTCCAAAACAGTAGAAGGGACTTTGATAGGAGTGTACGAGCTAAGAACCCAACACTGAAAGTTTGGAAAAAATCCCAAGCATATTTCAAGCGGAAATACACGTCATATGAAAGAGTACCCATTCAATATTTATAAAAGATAGAGGAGACAAAGGATTACTATCATGTCGGATAGTCAAGCAGCCATTAGAGCGTTCTTGGTAATCAGTTTTAAAATGGTATGGGATTGCCTAGAAAAACTCAATGAACTCGGTAAGGGCAGCATCGTCACACTACTGTAGGTTCCAGGACACTGGAATAAAAAATGAACTAGCGAAGAGAAAGGCTGAATCATCATTTTACAGCATCAGCACCAATATGGCAATATAATATTGGAAGGAGTAGGTAAAACCGAAAAAAGCCTACTTATAATTAAGCAGCAATAACGCAGAAATAATTTAAATTTTTAAATGTATGTTAATAGCTCCAAAACACTTACTTACATTTGGGTATAGAAAAGTAAATTTGAATAAAAGAAAAAACCTATTTCTATTTTAAAAAAAATTAGATATTTGACATTTTGTAAGTTCAAACATTGTATATAAAGATAGGCCTAGTAAAATAGTAACAATAACCATGGACATATAAACACGGTAACTAGGGACATAATTCAGCAAATATTAGTTTGTGGGCATGCGATTCGAGGGAATGGAAATCTGTAGCGATAGAATGTGTCAGTTCCTCAAACAACATAGGCGCACGTGAATCATTAAAGACAATTGAAAAAAATAAAATATTGAAAGTATATATAATGGGTGTAATAGGAATAAAAACTGTGATTGTTCTATTATGTCCGAGTCGATACCTATAACAAAATTTATAATTTGCAAGGGTGGCGTAATCGTGTCGTTCCTTTATACACCCAAAAAGGTCTGATCTGATAAGTTGAGAGGGTAGGGCAACAGCACCTAGGCCTCATAATGCCTTTTGTGCATCCTCCGTCAATCATAGTTAACATAGTAGATAATGTCCCCAAGAGGAACTTCTCTCAGCATTGCTGGTGTTAGCCAAAACTCGCCGAACACGGATTTACGGATGGATGATAGAGCCGAGCAATCAAAAAGGATATGCTACTGTCTCATCTTCTTGTCCACAGCCTCGACATAAGGATGTTTCTGATAGCCTCATTCTATGAAAATGTTTGTTTGGTTGACAGTGTATAGTCAGAACCCCTGTTGCAAAACGTATAGGTTCCGCCGGGTCATCGTCAAGAATATATTTGCTGCTGCATCGTCAGGATAGTACAGTAATTCCTTGGATAGTTTGCAGTATTTTGTTTCATCCTACCTTTTTTTGAACTCATTGTGGGTATGTTATTCGCGCACTAGGCTTGCTACTGCTGAAACTGTTACATTGGCGGAGCAGGCAGGTTCAAATGTTTTTGAGCGGCTGATTTCCTAGCGGTTACCTTTAGACTTACCATGGCATTTGGTAGGACAAATATTTTTTCGAATAATTTTGATAATTATCTTGAGATTTAATAGAAAAAAATTCAATTAGTAATAAACTTTTGAGAATCATCAACTCGACATATTTTATCCTTGTTACCACAATCGAGAGTTTCGTACAGGAAATTGTTGGGCGTCTTATCAAAATGAACAGACCCCTCTTTCCCAGTGGGCAGTTTGGACAAGTGCCCAAGGCCCCGCGATCGATAGGGGCCCCCCTCAGATCAAATACAAAGTCCCTAGTTCCTGTCAGATCACCAAACAATAACCAATATTTATTACCAAAAAACTTATGTAATTCGAAGAAATCGAACCTAAATTACTGACTTACTAGCTTTTACATGCTACATTACTATTCTACTCTCGCCCAAAAATTAGGCTTTCCGACTTCGGCATGCTTAGATTGTAGCTGTTGTAAAATTTTTGGCATTGAGAGTGCTTTCGTTTCGCGGTGACAATGAAATCCTAGGATCTAATAATGGAAATTATTTGGGATGTGTGGAATTATTGAGAGAATTCGATCCATTTATAGCAGATCACTTAAAAACATTTGGGAATCCTGGAAAAGGTAACATTTTTTATTTATCAGCGAATATTTGTAACGTAATGGGAAAACAGGTTCTAAAGAAAATTATAAATGAGGTTAAATTAGCGAAATATTTTTCCATTAGCGTTGATAATACGCCCGATCTGTTTCATGTTGACCAGCTAACTTTTATAATTCGATACGTGAATGACAGTGTTCCTGTTGAAAGGTTTCTGAAGTTTATACCTATTATAGAGCATAAATCTGGGTATTTAGCGCAAACCATCTTGAATTTTTTAGGTAACCATGATATTCCCATAAAAGATTGCAGAGGACAAAGCTACGACAATGCTTCAAATATGTCGGGGAAGTATACTGGTCTACAAGCAAGAATCAAGGAGAAATGTGAATTTGCCACATTTGTACCATGTGCGAGACATTCATTAAACTTAGTAGGCGTACATGCTGCTGGGTGTGTATCGGAGGCAACAAAGTTTTTTGAAATGGTTCAGAAAGTGTACAACTTTTTTTCGGGCTCTACTCGTCGATGGAATATATTGACAGAACATTTAGGTTCAAAAAAAGTTGTTAAAAGTCTTTCACAAACCAGATGGTCAGCCCGAGCAGATGCAGTAAGCGCTTTGCATAAAGGTCATGAACAAGTTATAGAGGCTTTGATATCCATCGCAAAAGATACAGAACAGGCACGGGAAACTAGAGACGAAGCCCTTAGTCTGTCCAGAAAAATGGAAAAACTAGAATATATTATACTAACGGAAATTTGGATCTGTATACTGGAAAGAATAGACAAAATAAGTAATTATCTTCAGAAAGAAACAATAACACTGGACGTTGCAACTAATATGTTTACTTCACTTGATGATTTTATTATTAACCTCAGGGATAAATTTGATTACTTCGAATCGTCTGTCAAAGAAAGAAACCCGGAATCTGACTACAAGGACCTATCTCAAAGAACAAAACGCAGAAGTTTTCGCCAGAGTTTTTTTGATGGCTCTGCGCCGTCAGTCTAACTGAATGGAAGATGGAAGAGAGAAATTTAAAATAGAAACCTTGTTTCAAATAATTGATACCCACAGCGTTCATTTAAAACAGCGATTAAGTTCGTATAAGAATATCAGTAAACGTTTTGATTTATTTTTTCGCTTGAAAACTCTGAATTCTGAAGAGTTGAGACAAAGTTGCAAAGAATTTGCTGAATTTTATTATGAAGATGTTAATGAGAAAGAGTTAGAAATAGAATGTTTGCATTTAACAGAATATTTGAAAATTGTTTTGACAGTGAAAATAAGTGAATTTACTGTTTGGACCCTTACTTTGTGGAATCTACTCATATTACTTTTATTACAAGTTACAAGATAACTCTAAACTTATTTCATTTGATGTTACCAATATGTTCTCTAAAATTCCTCCAAAAGAGTGCATAACACTTGTTAAAAAATTACTAGAGGATAAAAATATCAATCCAGGAATAATATCAGATATACTTAATTTCTTTGATGTATGTATTAATCAGAATTATTGAACTTTTGATAATAAGGTATATATTCAAAATGAAGGTTTACCAATGGGAAGCCATATATCACCAATTTTAGCAAACATTTTAATGGACAGTTTAGAAAGAAAAATCTTTGAATCTAACATTTCAAAAAATATATTATTTTGGTATAGGTACATAGATGACATATTAGCTTGTTTTGTAGGTATAGTGAACGACAATTAGATATATTGTTCAATCATATTAATAATTTACATCCAAAAATTAAATTTACATTAGAAGTTGAAGAAAATAACTCAATCAATTTTCTTGATATTAAAATTCAAAGAGACAATAATATACTTGATTTTTCAATTTACAGTTTACTGATGTGACTATACCATATAATTCCAATCATCCCATGTCACATAAATTAGCAGCATATAATTCAATGACACATAGAGCATTTTCAGTTGCTATGAACAAATATAATTTTGATAGAGAAATTAATATAATTAAACAAATAGCCACATCCAACGGTTATTAATAAAAAAGAGGAAAAAGTGGCATTACAATTGATATTTCCTGAAAAAACTAGGGAATTACAAAACCATCACATATGCTGGTAATATTTCTAATAATATTTCAAAGATAATATATTCTTCAACAAATACAGCAATTTCTTTTCAAACAGAAAACAATGTGAGTAAAAAATTGTTAAATGTAACAACAAAAATACCCCTATTAAAAGAGTCTGGAATATATAAACTTATATGTCCAGAATGTAATGCTGTCTATATTGGTCAAATAAATTCGAAATTTTGAAATTAGATAGGTCACATTACGCAAAACATCTTCTTGTCACAAAACATTCATTAACACAGAACTAGAAGTACTGCATATTTGTGATAAGAAAGAAGAACTAGATTTCCTTGAAGAACTAGAAATAGGAAGACACTTAAGAGACCCACAATATGAAGTTGTCATTGAAGAGATAAATCTAGAGAGCTCTCCACTATTAAATTGTCTTCTTAAGTAACAATTGTAAAGATCAGCAGATATAGTTTTCCTTGGTTTCCTATATCATTGCACAGTTATACTGATCTTAAATGGGAAAAATATATCCAGGATATCCCCATAAGGCTAATAATACCTAAGCTTTAATATTTGTAGAATCATATCTTCTTTTTTTTTCTATTCATATATATTAAGTCAATCACAAGATAGGTCACTTACTATTTGGTCTAGCCAAAATATTAAACATCAAGTAGGCATCACATAAAATGTAACTTCTGTCATTCTGACGATGATATGTCAATATCGAAATAATTATCAATATCTTAGAGTGTTCATAATTGTTTCATTAAATAGTGGAATTAATTAGAAACACTTAGTTTCATTTAAAAAAGTAAAGTGAAAATAAGGATTGTATATTAAAAATATATCAACTTTTGAAAGAAAACAAAATTGAAGACACATTTCCAAATGTAGAAATCGCATTGAGAATCTTTTTAGGCATGATGGTAACTAGCCACTGCAGTGGGGAACGGTCCTTCTCCAAATTAAAAAGAATTATAAAAATGCATTAAGAAGTACAATGCTTCAAGAGAGATTAACCAGTTTGTCGCTGATGTCCATAGAATCTGATGTGCTAAAAAGCATAGATTTTGAAGAAGTGATTAACGATTTTGCCCATCTGAAATCTAGAAGGGTTCCTCTTGAAATAACATAGATTTTTAAGCACTAACCTGTAAATGCTAAAAGAGTTACTTTTGTGGACTATTTTACATTTATCTATTCGTTTCATGTGATTGTTAATGAAAATAAATATTTAACCTTGTTTATCTACTTTCTTTGTCTATTCGAACAAAATAGTGTGCTGTCAAAGTCATGGGGCTCCATTATCCTAATATGCCCAGGGCCTCCAATAGGTTAAAGACGGCCCTGAAAATGAAGCTACTCACGGAAAATTAGCTTGATAGTAATCAAGTGCAAAAATGTACCATGGATCCTGGACTAAATGTTCGGAGATACATACATACGACCTTTTAATTCCCACATAAATTTATGGTTGAACCACAGGGGCTAGAAAAATGTTCAGTTCCTCGAAGAACTTGAGATTTTGATTGTATTTGATTACACCTCGTATTACTACAATCACGAACAATGACGATTATAATTTGCATGAGTAATAATATTATGGAAAGCGGAAACAGTGGCGATCAGTGGTCTAGCAAAAGATAAAAAAATATTTATTTACGGACATCATCACCATATTGCTGAAAGTTACACTGAAAGTAAAGATTGTATACACTGAAAGTCCGCTCTTTCAGCCCACAATTTAACCAGCGTAATTTACAGCACAGGGCGTGGGTTTTTTTAAAAGGAAACATAATAACAGTTTGGAGCGTTGAGTTTTCAAATCCACTCGTAGTGGTTAGTTGTGCGTTGATTATTTTGAACCTTTAGCGCCCTGTGAGGCCAACCCGACTATTTAAAAACTTCAATTTTAAATGTAAACATATCAATGTGAAGTATGCTAAAATAATCATATGTATTTATTTTCAGTTTAAAGTTTTATTAAAGAAGTGAATGATATTGTGAAAAAAATAGTGTTTGTTTTGTTAAATATGGAGAGCGATATTACAAAAATGTGTTTGGATTTAAAGGAGCTGCTAGAAGGTAAATTTATTTAAAATGTCTATCTATAAATTAATCGTTATAAAGAATTAACTAAGTGACGTGACAAACAGCTTTAATTGAACAAATCATACTGTAATTAAAAGAATTATTATGTGTTATTAAGTTTTTTGTTGTTGCTGCGATGACGTATATAATAAGACTTTACAAATAATACTGGTATATACATGGTGTTTCGGAAAGATATATCAATAATTAATACAGTTTTATTGATATTACATTAAAAACAGCGAAACTCAATGACGAATACAAATGGAAAGTTTGCTTTCCATATTTTAGGATTACAGTTGAATATACCAAATTATGTTTTATTTGGAACAAGTAGAGTAGGGATAGAAAAAAAGATCAGTCTGTTGATCCATAGAAAAATCTCTTTCTCCGAGGCAGAAAAAAGTTGAAATTTTTCCATTAGGACCATCAGTGATCACAACATTAAAACGGATATATTTGTAAGTCCTCGAACCAGGCAATTGCTGAAGGATGAAATATTTAAAAAAAATCTCAGTAATCTGAAGATCATCCTGGGAAATAATAATATAATCAAGGAGCTTTGGAATGTAACATAAGATCTGTAGACATATTCTGTTTTAGTATTTTTTTTTTATATTTTGTTTATTATTATTGTTATTTTCAAGAGGTTATTGTGTATGTAGCAACATATTTTATTAATATGTATTATTTTTGTAAAATTTATGTTCATTCAATGGAGTTATCTTATGTACACCTTTATGGTTTTATAGCTGCTGGATGTATAATTAAATAAACTTGTAGTAACTATTTTTTAAAATTTTTCAGATATATGTACATTTTTATCTAGCGAAAATTTGGGAAAACTATCAGCAAAAGATCAAAAATTAGCCGAATCCTTGATAAACCGATCAAAAAAGCAGTTACAGGAAATTTCTAAAGTTCAACCACCTCCGCCCAATGAAGATTATGTAATTATGAACAATCAAGGTAGTATTTATTAATTATTATTGTATATAATCAACAAACAAAAAATATTTTTCAAAACTTAATTGTATATGCCGTCGAATTACTTGTATATATATGTAAATTGGGGTGCCATTAACTGAGACCTAAAAGATCTATTGCGCCCCATTACGTCTACTTAGTTCCTGAGAAAAGTCTCAGAGACTAGTAGCTCCTTTAGTCCTATTTCCCGGAGGAATTTGAGGATATCTGTAGGCTTTAACTTAGATAAATGTCCCTCTTCTATCCAGTAATCTCCAAGGTGTTGTGCCCTAGGATTCTGAATTGTTGTACAATTCGCAAGTATGTGGATGGAGGTTTCTTCTTCCATGCCACAGAATCTACATTCTTGTTCCTCCACTATTTTGAGCTTTTTGAGGTGCCCATTCAGGCGACAATGTCCCGTTAGGATCCCTGCTAAAACTCTTAGTGCAGTTTTACTTTGACTTATACATTCATATGATCTCAACAGGTTGTAGTTCATCATACCATCTTGTGGCATGTCCCCAGTTTTCTAATTTCTAAGAAGTGATGGGGTAGTTTTTTTTCATGATTCCCTCTCTACTTAGTCTGTATCTTGTTCTTTCTGCAACACTTTCCACCACCATAAGTAGTGGTATGAGGTTGAGAATCACTTCCTTGGCTGCCGTTGGGCATGTTCTCATTGCTCCTGTAATGCATATACAGGATAATCTTTGAATTTTGGAGAGGTTTTCTCTCGTCGTCAATAGGCTAGTTCTACTACTCCACACATTGGCTCCATAAGTGATAATTGGTCTCACCATGGCAATGGCAGTGTACATTCAGCTCAGGGTTTTTGGATTACACCCCCAATTTCTCTCTGCCATATTCCTGCACACCATTAGAGCCATTTTTGCTTTGTATATAATCTCCTTTTCGTGTTTAGCCACAGGAGTTTACTGTCTAGAGTTAAACCTAGATACTTGACTTCTTGTCTCCATTCAACCGTCGTACTACTTGGTTTAATCACTAATAATTATCTATTTTTATAATGGAGCTTGAATGGTATCAGCTTGACTGAATATGAAATAACACTAACCTGAATCTTTACAATTTATTTCAAGACTGCCTGGTTTGCTACAAAACCTTTAATTCTCCAACTGGTAAAATATGTACAAACACAAATGATAAGGAAACCCCTTTTTTGGATGTCGAGACCCAAATGATTAATTACTATGTACAACACTTCTATTGCTTTTGAGCCGTCTGTGTACCATTGAATGGCATTCTTTCCAAGTCTGGTAATGGTATTTGGATCCCATTCCTTCTTGTTGCTTAATTCCGTAACGAATTTCTTTGAAAAGTTATACTTTTTCATCATACCATCTTGTGGCATGTCCCAGGTTTTCTGATTTCTAAAAAGTAAGGAGGTGGTTTTTTTATGATTCGCTCTCTACTTGGTCTGTATCTTGTTCTTTCTGCAACACTTTCCACCACCATATGTAGTGGTGTGAGGTTGAGAATCACTTCCATGGCTGCCGTTGGGCATGTTCTCATTGCTCCTGTAATACACATACAGGCTAGTCTTTGAATTTTGGAGAGGTTTTCTCTCGTCGTCAATAGGCTAGTTCTACTACTCCACGCAATGGCTCCATAAGTGATAATTGGTCTCACTATGGCAATGGCAGTGTACATTCAGCTCAGGGTTTTTGGGTTACACCCCCAATTTCTCCCTGCCATATTCCTGCACACCATTAGAGCCATTTTTGCTTTGTATATAATCTCCTTTTCGTGTTTAGCCCCAGGAGTTTACTGTCTAGAGTTAAATCTAGATACTTGACTTCTTGTCTCCATTCAACCGTCGTACTACTTGGTTTAATCACTAATAATTATCTATTTTTATAATGGAGCTTGAATGGTATCAGCTTGACTGATCAAAAAATCAACGTATAGATCTAAAAATAGTTTTAGCTGAGGACCTTATCAAACAAATTATTGTTCTGCATTAATCAATCAATCAAAATTTAATAATAATTCAAATGTACAAGGTGCGAAAACAATAACACACCTAAGCTTTTCAAAATAACTTTTACAAAGTTTTGCAAGCAGTTTATTTCCAATTTATTATTATGGTATTGTTCCAATTGATTTGAAATAAATAATTTTTCAAATTAATTGCAGTCATTGAAACAGAAAAGGAATCCGAGCAAGAGCAGAGTGATATTTATTCTTCGGTGGAAGATGTCAGTCCCGTGGGTCAACCTGAAATATCACTAGATCCATACAAAGGTACTTTAATGAATATTTTTATATCAGAATGTTTGAGCTAAAACATATGTATGATGTGAATGTAACATGAAAATAGAAAGTAAGTACAAGTTCATTTTAAGCTTTTGGTCTGTGATAACATTTAAACATTTGTTATTAAGTAATCTTAAATATTAGTTACACAGATAGTTTTGTTTCGGTTTGTTTTCAAGATTTACCTGCCAAGGACGCGAATGCTAATGTCAAATCAGGTTGGCTGTTTATGAAGAAGAGATTTTTATTAGGATTTGAAAAAATGAAGCGAGTTTATGGAACTATACACAAACACTGGTTACTGATATATTTATCTGAAAAGGATTTGAAACCTTTATGTACTATTAATTTAGAACATTACGCTGCCAAAGACTATGACGACAAAAAAAGTAAATTTGAACTTTTAAGTACAAAACCAAATGACAAGAAAGTATATCATGTAAGTAAAAAGTTACTAATATTAAGTCTTTGTATTGAAATATTGCGCATTTCCATTAGTTCATAGCCCTTACTCATAAAGACATGTTACAATGGACAACACAAATTAACTTACGTCACAACAGAGAAAAAAATATGGAACATCCTAATATTGAAAGTGAAACAAAATACTCAAATACAAATGAAAATGTTGCCTTAAATAATGACGACGATGATTCTGATGGAATATACGAAATACTAACAACGTGAGTAATAACATACTTTAATCTATTTACTTAAGAGATGCATATAATACTTTATTTTAAGGGTGCACAAACCTCTTGTCGCCAGAGCTGTAAATGATTCTTCAAGTGTAAGATTCAATACCTATCCAAAATTAAACTCGCGCCTCCGATCCTCATCAACCAAAGTCAAAACGCTTGTGAAGGTTCCACCTCCTGTAGTAAAATCAACATCAGCGTCAACTAATAATTCGTCAGAGTCACTAGTTTCTTATCATGAAATATTTACAGAACCAATCAATACCAAATCCAACAGTAATTCTACTAGAAGTTTGGAAGATTCATTTTCTGACAATAGTGAAGATTTAATGTACGAAACATTTGTCGGTGCTAAACAAAATATTACTGCTAAAAATAAGTTCAAAAGAGAATCATCCAAGAAATCCATCATACTTCCACCAGCGCTGCCTGTTAAACGAAAATAAAGTTTTCATGATTTTGTAAAAATTTTGATTCAAAAAACCCAACAACAGTAACGCCTTCTTATTTTTATCGATATTATTATAATTTTAGTGTTATTTTAATGCCATCACGTTCCTGATGCGACTGGCTGAATGACGTGAGTCCAAGCCAAAAAAAAAATTAATGCCATCACTGTAGAAATTTATTTTTTTTAATTTTGTAACATTGTGTACATTGATCCCCGAAATAAAGGAGTTTTTCAATATTTAAAAACTACGTAAAAACTTTTTTAGAAAGTGAACAGATTTTCAGATAAATTTGACACGTCGTATCTACCTATGAAAGGTAAATTTTTCTGGATACATCCAATCATTTTAAAAAATTTCTTTTATCAGAAAAGTTGGCGTTTATCATATCTAAAAGTTTCAGTGAATAGTGTCATCATAAAGCAATTAATTCGACAGCTAATATTATTAATAATAAATGTAAGTACATTGATGTCAGATCTGATATGTGCTAAAGTACTACACTTGAACATAATAAAAATTACTTTTATTCATTAGGTAATAAATATAACAATGAAGTGATTGATGTTAAATCACCAAAAAATTGTATTCGAAGAATGTGGCGATCTATTGTTATATTGATGAATAAAGTTTGAATTAGGCTTTAATAGTTTAAAAAAAATCATTTCTTTGTAAACTGTTGTTTCATTTACCCTAACCTATCACAAACTTTCCATTGTTGCTTTTAAATGTTTATTAAAACTCAAAATACATTTTAATTTTTTGGAATATAAAAATCTATCAAGAAATCAAACTATTATTCGTATCTAGGTAAAAGTAATTTATGGTAACAAAATTACTCTGTTACAAATAATACTATAATGTAGGCAGTGGCGGATTTACACATTTGCCGCCAATAGGCTATTCAAATTTTGCCGCCCCTACCGACCTCTACAATGCTTACGCAATATATTTGATTATCTAGTAACAATCCGGCTGAAAATGTCGATCAGATTCCATCACAGCAGGTATAAAAGTATCACAATACCATTTTGTACAACAAAGCCAAGAAGTTTTGGTTTTCTTGGCTTGAGGTAGATCTTAGACAATTTCAGCAAAGAAAGCTTTTCTCAACTGCTGTTGCTGGTCAACATAGAACTATGCGAACTGCTAAATACAAGTTAGCATAAACGTTTTGCAGATTCTGTTTCCGCAGGAACGTAGATCTTTTCAATGGTCCAGATTCCGATTTTTATAAAAATTGGTGAATATCGTAATGGATACGAGTACAGTTCCTGCTTTCCTGCGTTCCTGTGATGAGCAAAGCAAGAACCAAGACCAATACCAAGACAGTCTTGGTAATGGTCTCGGTATTGCTTGTCCGGTCTTGGTCTTGCTAAAATACTTGTAGTCTTAGTCTTGGGTCTTGCTCAAATAGTTTATTACTTACTATTTACGTCGTTTTGGAAAATTTTCTAGTCTTTTGATAGGTATAAATTATAAATGATCAACAATTCATGTCTAGAAATCTTAAACACACAAAATTTTTTGTTTCGACGAAAACATATTTTTTCTACAAATGCTATGAAAAGTGACGTATTTCTCATACCTTGCTTGATTTCAAAACCAAATATTGCTCATACTGTGAGAAATATTATTTCTCACGGCACAGTAGGCTACTGTCATCTTTAAATACCTACTTAGTTGTCACAAAACTGTCAGATTATATTAGAAAATATGTTAAAAATTTTGAAAAATTGTCAAAAATTTTGAAATATGGTCAATAATTGTCAAAAACTGTCGAAGTTTTGAAAAAATGGTTAATAATTGCCAAATATTTTCAAAAATTGTCAAAAATTTGGAAAAATGGTTAATAATTGTCAAAAACTGTCAAAATTTTGAAAAAATGGTCAATAATTGTCAAAGATTTGGAAAAATTATCAAAAATGGTCAATAATTGTCAGAATCTGTCAAAAATTGTCAAATATTTAAAAAAATGGTCAAAAATAGTCAATAATTGTTAAAATTTTGAAAAATGATCAAAAACTGTAAAAATTTTTGAAAGTTGTCAAAAATGGTCAATAATTGTCAGAAACTGTCAATAAATGTTAAAATTTTGAAAAAATTGTCAATAATTATAGAAAAATGTCAAAAATGGTCAATAATTGTAAATTGTCAAAATTTTTGAAAAATGGTCAAAAATTTTGAAAAGTTGTCAAAATGGTCAATAATTGTCAGAACCTGTCAAAAGTGCTCAAAAATTGACAAAAATGGTCAATAATTGTTAAAATTTGGAAAAATGGTCTAAAATGGTCAAAATTTTTGAAAAATTGTCAAAATCGATCAATAATTGTCAAAAATGGTCAATAATTGTTAAAATTTGAAAAGATGGTCAAAAATTTTGAAGAAATTGTCAACATTTTTGGAAAAATTGTCAAAAATGGTCAAAAATTGTCAAAATTTTGAAAAAATGGTCATTAATTATAAAAAACTGTCAAAATGGTCAATAATTGTTAAAAATTGTCAAAAATGGTCAATAATTGTCAGAACAGGTCAAAAATGCTCAAAAATGGTCAAATTTTTTTTTAAAAATTTGAAAAATTGTCAAAAATGGTCAAAGTTTTGAAAAAATGGTCAATACTTATAAAAAACTGTCAAAAATGGTCAATAATAGTAAAAAATGGTCGAAATTTTTGAAAAATTCTCAAAAATGGTCAATAATTGTCAGAACCTGTCAAAAATGATCAAAAATGGACAATAATTGTTAAAATTTGGAAAAATGGTCTAAAATGGTCAATATTTTTGAAAAATTGTCAAAAATGATCAATAATTGTCAAAATTGTCAAAATTGGTCTATAATTATTGTCAAAAATGGTCAATAATTGTTAAAATTTAAAAAAATAGTCAAAAGTGTCAAAATTTTTTGAAAAATGGTCAATAATTGTCAAAAATTTACGAAAAATGGTCAAAAATGGTCATTCTATTGTGCATAAGAAGCAAGCTTCTATCGGCGGTCCGACGACCGCTCACCTTTTCTTTTTGTTTTACTAACCATAAAAATAGATATTAAGTTACTTTACTTGTATTCTTTAAATTTGTGCAGTTGTAGAAAAAGTATAGTGTGCAACATGTGGGGAATGTACTTTTCTCACTCGTGTGTTTGCGGAACTCGCCCTTCGGGCTCGTGCCACAAACTTCCACACTCGTGAGAAAAGTTGAACTTTCCCCACTTGTTGCACAATATACTATTCTCATATATCCTATTTAAAACGAAAGTTGTAATTTTTAGTTCAGTCTTGCACTTTGGTCTTGGTCTTGCATTCTCTGTCTTGGTTTTAGTCTTGTTCTTGGTCTTGCTAGTGTATGTATGATCTTGGTCTTGGTATTGCAAAATCGCAAGACCAAGACGGATTTTGCTCATCACTAGTACGTGCCCACGCTTCCCTACATATTGAATTGTTTGTGTGGACCTGACAACATTTAGGTATATAAATATGATTTTTCATTTATTTTAGTGAGACATAAAAAAATATATTGGTTCCAAATTTGCCGCCCATAAAATCTGCCGCCCTAGGCTCCAGCCTACTCAGCCTGGTGGTAAATCCGCCACTGAAATGAATAGTTAAAAAATACATGTTTCACTTATTGATAACATTTTTTTTCTCAAAACACTTTTAACAAGACCATATATTATAGTTCACCAAGTTCATAGTTGCCGCTATTGGCGCTGCTGCAACCTTACTTCGAAATTTCAGCACAAACCCGAATAGCTCTAAAGGCGGGCCTAAACGTAGCATTAAATACAAGTTTGTACATTACATAAGTACAATAGATCTGAAGGATTTTTTGGCGAGTTACCGTTGATAACCGCTAGTTACCAAGTGGTTATAACCCCACTCATTGCCTTGGACAGCAATTTCAGAGGTTTCGTGAAAACATTGCGGTTATAAAAAGAGGTAACTGAATGACAGTTGACAGTTATAGTCTCCATAATGAGTTTGTTTTGGTTAATTCCTGTTTTTTGATGATGTTTTTTTCAACGACAATAGTTGTCTTATTGCAAATTATTTTTTTGACGATCCTGAAGTTCCCATAGTTCTACGTGAAGTCCATTATAGACAGCCCATTAACCACGAAATATGGATAGAATATTACCATGAACTGGAATTTTTTAGGTTGTTTAGGATAAGAAAAGAAACATTCTTTAAATTATTGAATGTGGTGCTGGAAAATGATATAGAAATATAGAGGTGGAAATTATCCCACACATCCAGAAAAAGCGTTACTCGTTTTTCTTTGCTATATTTCCAGGCGGGAGACACTGCACTCAATTGGTGACCGTTTCAACTTGGTACCAAGTATAGTTTGGTTTTCGATAAAATTGCTTGCTTCTTCTGGATCTAAAACCCACAAAGTTCAATACACTAAAAATAACAATAATTTTATTTAGGTACTTACCATTTAATAATATGGATGCTGTTTGTAAGGGGACTACCACGAGATAGTCCTGTCCTTTATTATTTAAGCAGACTTCAACAAGCGATTCGTCGTTGATTTCATTCTCAACATCTAACTGCTGTTCGTCATTGTTTCCAGCTTCTAACACCTCTTTTTCCGCCATATTTGTTTATTATTTGAACTTGTAACCGCATATAACCCACCTATAAAGTTGTGTTATAGAATCTATAACCGTCTTATAAATCATGACGTCAATTTGTGACGTCATTTATGCCTCCCCTGTAACCGTTGCTTCGCGAAAATGGAGCGGTAGCAGATTATCTGTTACCGATTACAAAACGGTAACTCGCCAAAAAATCCTTCTGGAAAAAACAGACCCAAAAAAAATGGTAATAAGCGTTTTGATTATTGGTCAATTGTGTTTATATTTTACGGTGAACTACCTTTACGTTTTGACTGATTTTGTTAAAAATCGATAGTACTCACTTATTTTGAAGATTAGGTTAGGTAAAGAGTACAAAAAAAAACATTCTACCTTATTTTAATTTTCAGTAGTTATGCCATTATAGTGATTAGTGATATAATCTGGAATATTTGTAATAAAGCTTGGTATATTATGGATATGATGAGTAGTTTACAATCTTGAATCAATCTATATTTTGTATGCAGTCAAATCTGAGAAACTTGAATGTGGGTTTAGGCCTGACTTAAGTGATATTAATATTTTTTGTTACTACTCCGGTCGAAAGTACGTGATTTCGGCTCCGATTATACGGCAGAAAGTCTAAATTTTATACATTGATCAAGCTAAATGCGCGCTCGGCGTTACGTTCCTTTGAGCAACGTACTTTGTGCTTCGAGATTATGTATGTATAATTTTAATTAAATAAAAAATCATTATTATTAATTCGTTTAATTATGTGATAAAACCACTTTTTTAATTTTGACATAAATCATATGGTCTTTATACAACATCTTGGTTGACAAATTATTATTTCTTCATAGCCGAACAATATTTTTTTTATGTCTCACAAAAATAAAAATCGTAAATGGAATTTTTTACAAAAAAAGTACACATATACCTACACAGTATACATGTAGCTCATGGAAAGCGTGACGATGATTTAAGCTGAGCTGCAGTATATACGCTTCATTGTAAATTGTGTTGCATAACTAAAAGTATTGCATAAAAGCGTGGCGAATGATCAAAGTATTGTGTGTTGCATAAAAGCGTGACGATGACGAAAAATCCATGTTTTTTCTTCACCCAAAAAAAGTGCTCAACGCGCCTAAAGAAGTGTTCACTTAAAAAAATAATATTTATATTCCTAAATGCTGTTAGGTCTACACAAACAATTCAATAATATGTAGGGGAGCGTGGGGCACGGATGACTTCATAAATATGTCTTTGCTACTCCCATGCTTTAATTGCATCATTAGAAATGCAGGAACTGTACTCGTATCCATTACGACATTCACCAATTTTAATAAACCGGAATCTGGATCATTTAAAAGATCTTCGTGCGGAAACAGAATTTGCAAAACGTTTTATGCCAACTTGTATTTAGCAGTTCGCATAGCTCTATGTTCACCAGCAACAGCAAATAAGAAAAACCTTCTTTGCTGGAAACGAGTGAGAAATTGTCTTAAGATCTACCTCAAGCCAAGAAAACCAAAACGCCTTAGCTTTGTTGTACAAAAAATGTACAAAATGGTATTGTGAAACTTTCATACCTGCTGTGATGGAATGTGATTGACATTATCAGCCGGATTATTACTAGATAATCAAATATATTGCTTTTAAACTTTGATTATTGATTGATTGATTGATTAGTTCGGCACCACCAGTCAGAGGCTTCAAGACCTCGGCACCTCAGCCTTTAGGCTTTTTATGCTCTTGGTTATACCGTTTATATGAAGAGACCAGTAGCACTTATCAGGCTCAACAGTCTTTTCACTAGGTCCTTCTTGGAGAAATCCTCTCTTGGATACTCTAGTCCTAGGAGTCTATATCTCCAATGAGACAGTGCTTCACATTCGAAGATAATGTGTGAGACTGTTTGCTCCTCTTCCATGCACAACCGACAGATAGGTTCCTCCCTACATATGCCAATTGTATGCATGTGCTTCCTTAGGGTAGAGTGACCGGTGAGTAATCCCGTCACTTTCCTTATCTGGCCTCTGCTAAGGTGTAATATTTCGTTAGTCAGCGACTCCGAGGGTTTTTTGACCAAGAGTTTGCTGAGTTCCTGTTTCAGTAAGTGTCTCCAGTACGTCTGATGTTTAGTTTGAATCCACCGAGATGTACAACCACGTGCAGCAGATTTTGATATTCCAAATACTGGTTCAGGACCAGTGAATGCAGTTTCAGACCCTAGCTTTGCTGCCTTTTCATTGCCTATAATACCCTTGTGCCCCCGAACCCACTTAAGAGTTACTCTATTATGGTTTGCCAGGGTTAAAAGTTTTTGTAGGCAGTCCCAGACCAGTCTTGATCTGATCTGGGGACATGCTAAAGATTTCAGTGCTGCCTATGATTATCTGAGAGTATGAGGATCTTTTGGCTTCTCTACGATGTTCATTTGCAAACACGTGTCGATAGTGTAGATTTCTGCCTGGAATACAAACTTCCCCAACGATGCGTGAACATTGCACTTGGGTCTGGCACCATGGACTCCAGCTCCTGTTCCTATGTCAGTTTTAGATCCGTCTGTGTACCACATCAACTCTCCTTCCTGACTGCATGCTTCCAAGCCATGCCAGATTAGCTGGATATGGTATGATTGGTTGTCGTTTTAAACTTTAAGCATTGTAGAGGTCGGTAGGGGCGGCAAAATTTGAATAGCCTACTGGCGGCAAATGTGTAAATCCGCCACTGAACAGATATCAATCTCTGCTATATTGTCGCTCATATAACTTCAAAATTTGTTTACAATAAGTAGCTAATGCTAATGTTGATTAATTGTTTTCGTACTTTTGACCGAGGTAGTAAGAAAAATAGTATACACTACATGGGCATAAAGTTGAGATTCCTGCACTTCGCCTCGGGCATAGGGTTGCCAGAGCGGAACTTCCCGAGTCCGACACAATTCAATTTCGGGCCGTGGCTATAGCTATGAATATATAAAACACGGGATATCTAATTTATACTTGTATTTATTTTTAAAGGAAAATACATTTTATTTTTCAAATTTACACTTTTATTAGTGCAGATAAAAGAACTTTGCTTTTATAGTAGGCAATCACAAGTGCATTATGGATGTACCTACTATCTTATAAACTGAATAAAATCAGACTTGAAAATTAAAAAAAAACACACAAAATGAACCTCTCCTTGTGGTTCGTTGATTAAATAGACTTTGGTAG
This sequence comes from Lochmaea crataegi, assembly GCA_947563755.1. NCBI lineage: Eukaryota > Metazoa > Arthropoda > Insecta > Coleoptera > Chrysomelidae > Lochmaea > Lochmaea crataegi. The sequence continues at coordinate 30,205,554 of OX387422.1, read as the reverse complement.
GAAATCAACATGTGAAGCAAACCCGCTCGCTTCCTGCCGTGTCATTTATTGTTTTTATTAAATTTTTCGGAATCCGGGACAATAGATCGAATTACTGGACACGGGACAAGACGAAAAATTCCGGGACAATCTCGGACATCTGGCAACCTTACACGGTCATCATGGCGCGCAGTGCAGGAATCTCAACTTTCTGCCTTAGTAGTGTAATATACTATTTTCGCCTACCTTACCGGAAAACCAATCATATGAACACCAAAAATAGGGCAGAAAGTATTGTTTAGCAGCCCAAGGGCGGAAAATTCTTAATGCCACGGTTTTTGAAGTTTTACATCATGTGTCACACAGCACACCCTCCTGTCACTTGAGTACTTTGACGTTTCATGTGAATCTTTTAATTAAACGTCAGTGAATGTCAAAGTTTTTGGCTATATTTTCCGATTTTTGGTTTATTCGGTAGGCGAAAAACATTCAGGAAACGCTTTAGCAGCCTTTAACTATCAACTGCCCTAGATTCGCTACGCTCGCTCGTGCATCTAAAGCTCATTTTCTTCTCTTGTGACACAATATACTATAGTGAGTTGAATTTTGAATCCTTATAATCATAATTTCAAACTTGTATCCGCGTTTTTGAGCGCACTCTGAAATCGTTTTGACATTTGAATGTCATGTTTGGATGTAGTTGAGCCATATTTTTGCGATCTAGCGTCTTTAAGCGGATTAACAGTGTAGCTTAAGCGTGACCTCATAACGGTGTCGTCACGCTTAACTTCGCAAAAATGGAAATATCTAGCGATATTCTGACATATGAAAACGACATTTCTCTCACGACACATACATACTTTACTTTGTTTATTTTTTTATTTCCGAAATTCTGAAACTGTAGTAAGCAACATAATATTAGGTATATTGCTTTTGTTAAAACTTGTGATCTTAGAATTTAGAATGAAAAGGAGGAGAGACTTAATGGTGCTGCCCAGTGAGGATACAGCTTTTTCGGTGGTCCTTGTAATGAGAAATCAGCTCTCAAGAAGAATACAAAGTTTACAAATAATTTCTTCAATTCCAAGAGACTATCACATCAGATCAATTTGTGAGGAAGAATAGATAAGCCGTTATCTAAATTATGACTTTTATATTTTATTTCGAATGTCTAAAGAAACATTTGATGAACTATTGAAATTCCATTGGTCCACTCTCTATCAATTTATTATGTCAATGCTGTCAATTGAATGACGAACAACAGCTGAACCGCTTCAAAGTTTTCTGGCGCACTCCCGACCACGCCAGTTTCCGCTTCAAGCGTTTTAAAGCGTGACGTCATTACTTATTCGCGAAAATGAAACGCTTTAATCCGCTTAAAGACGCTAGATCGCAAAAATATGGCTTTGCTGTATGCTGTCATGTGTCAATCTAACCAGTTAACCAGAAAGTGGGAAAGAAAATAATAGTTTATTTAGTAATAAACATACGGTATTTGTATGTTATTGTTGATAACTTTAAAAGAATGTTAAGCTTTCTAAGATAGACTTAGTTTTATAATAAAGTTTATTAAAAAATGTCAGAATCCATAGAAATACGAACAATTATTGGAAACAGAAACATAAATGCAGTAACTGACACTCCTGTAACAGATCCAGCATCAGCAGGCAAGGTAAATGTATTTAAATAATCATATTAAATTAAAATGAAATGTACGGTTTTATTAATTTATGAAAAATAACCCTTAACTGTTAAGGTAATCTACATATTTAATTCAAATGTATGTGGATAAGCGTCGAAATAGTTTTTTTCTTAGCAATCATCCTTGTTTTCAAAAATTTTTAGCAGGTACCAATGAGAATGGAGTAGGCATTATAATTTCTTGAAATATTTGTGCTACATTTATATCTTTGAAATACCAGTCTACTGTCAATTAAAGCAAATAATTAACTTTCATTGCAAGTAAAAGTTTCTTGGGGCACCAAACCTTTTTATGAGATAAAGTACTAAAACTCTAGCTTTAGTACACTTCAAACAATAATTATTTGTTATTCCTTTGAAAAATCATTAATGCAGTATTAGCAAATCATTCTTGAAATTGTATTCAAGTGAACAGTAGAAAAATCAATATTTGTATTAGTATATTTAAACATTTTACATTGTTGGTAGCCTTTAAATGTAATGGTTAGTAAATATGTCATCTCATAGAACACATTAAAAAAATATAAAGATTGAGGAAATAAACCATCCAATATTTTCAAACTGTTAATTACCACATCAATCTATAAAGTTATGCCTTGAGACAATTTTGCTATCAACTAAAAAGCGACTAACATATATGTGATCATTGCTGAAGTGAACTAAGGGATGACACACCTACTTACATACTCTGCTTCTGTCAGAGCTCAGACAGAAGCACTTTGGAGAGGAAATAATACAACCATTAGAATTACTGAAAATCCCCTCAGTCAAAGTAGTAGAAAATATGGAAATGGTCCAAAGATTTAGTTCATTGCCTGGGCTGTTGTACACAACCTTAATGAATGAATAGACCAAATTTATATAGCTTCGAGTTGATAGATTTTGATATAATCTAAAAAATGACAAATGTGTATGTTGTTGCCCATCAATTAGGAGACAAACTAGAAAATATATTTGGGTATGCAGAAATTAGGAAAAAAGTATAATCTTTCTTAATTTCCAAGCTTTCGTAAATGTTTATTAACATCCTCAGGGAACTACAATTCAAAAAAAAAGAAACAATTAATTAAATCTGAACATTTTACAAATAGTCCAAAATGTTCTGATGTAACTTTCCCAAATTGTATATTGAGGAAATTAATCTCAGTTTAGCATTAGTTATAAAACTGTTTTTATGGGACTTATAAAGTTTGGAAAAGCCACATTTGAACATACATATTACACTGCCACTTATCTTTTATAATTTTTGCTTGTCAATATTACCAATTTTATATAAAATTTATTTTTAGGGCTTGGAAGGAAGTAATGCATTTGTTTGCCAAAGGTCTAAGTTGGTAAGAAGTACAATGTGTTTTTAAGTATGCTTTATTCATTTTATGTCTCTGTGTATAGGGATAAATCTTGCATGTTTGCACTATTGTTTTTTTTAGCTAGATGATGTGGAAGTAAAATAGCAATTTGATAGTATTCAATGCTTCTATGAAAAGTATGTATTTGGACAAGTTGCACTGGGAACTAGTTTTTGCTGAACACAAGCTTCTTTCGATAAGAGATCTTTATTTATTATGATCTTTTGAAATACAAAAGATAAGATATGTAGCATAGTTGCTTGCTGATAGGAAAATTTGTTTAGGCTAGGATTATACAGGATGATTAAAAAAGGTGGCACCGCTGCTAGAATAAGTATAACACTGAAAAATAAGTGGGATCGTCCTAGTAAAAAGTTTTCATAATATCATCCGTATTCAATATACAGGGTGTTGAAAAAAAGGTATACACATTTTTACGATTTTGTCGAAACTACTGAGACGTCCCATGAATTTGTTTTGACTCTCATAGGGGACACTACTTACACGTCAAGAGTTGGAGAGAATTAAACATCAATTTAATGACTTCTTAGCTGATTCTCAATAGTCTAGATGTTTAGAAGGTAAATGCAAACGGAGGACATTTTGAACACTTACTCTCGCTGATTGAATATTTCATATTTTTAGTCACATTTATTTTAATTTTCTTATTGTGATTCTTTATTTAATTAATATCTTTAGCATTAGAATAATGCTGTTTAAGTTCACTTAAAATTTGAACCTCAAAAAAGTTATGTTTAAAACTACTGGTTTAATTTATTGATTGATTGATTATTACAGTACACCCAGTCGCCGTTTCGAATCCTCGGCTTTTAAGTTTTTTGTGTTCTGGTTGTACCGTTTATGTGAAGTGAATAGTGTCCTTATCAGGCTTACCAGTCTTTTCACTAGATCCTTCTTGGATAAATCCTCCCTTCTCCCTTGAGTGCTCTTTTCCCAGGATTTTATGTTTTCAATGTGTCAGTCAGTCCTTCCTCTTCCATGCAAACAGATATGTTCTTCCCTATATATGCCCATGGTATTCATGTGCTTCCTTCTGTCACTTCATTTAACTCCTACTCAGATTTAGTATTTCATTGGTCAGCAACTCCAAGGGTTCTTTGATCAGGAATTTACTGTGTTTCTTTTTAGGCACGTGGCTCCTGTACGTCTGATGTTTTGTTTTAATCCACCGAGATATACACCCCCCATATTGCAGTCTTTGATATACCGTATACTGGTTCCTGACCAGTGAATTCCGTTTCAGACCTTTCCTTGCAAGGGTACCTCCCAATTCATTGCCTACTAAACCCTTGTGTCTCGGATCGGAACCCACTTGAGCGTTACATTATTTTGTTTGGCCAGGGTTAAGATCTTTTGTAGGTACGAACCATGTAACTATCGCCGTTTATGATTAAAATGTTGCCAGTAGTATCAGCATAATCGTAAAATATATGTAATTTTTTTTTGACACCCTACATCTTGTTTAGGGATGTCGCTACGAAAATGTTTTACTAAGTAACCCTCTTTTTTTCAGTGTTCTGCTTATCCTAACAATGAGGTGAAGATTTTTCAAACAATAGTGCTTTTTTTGCAAATAATGTACAAATTGTAATACTTCCATCAAATTTATACAATTTTTAGGATACTAAAACAAGTGCATTAAAAAAATCTAGTCGATATAGAAGCCGTTCCCTTTCAGCATCATCCACGGACTCATATAGTTCAGGTATTTTACCATGTCGTCAATGTTTTTTAGATAAAACTGGAAATATTTTAATAACTATTAATTGAAACAAATACATTTATAAGAATATCTCACTTTAAAGAATATTTGTTTTATCAAAATATTTTTTATCGGAAGTCTTCACGTCGAATTAAACTTTAATATTAAAAATATATATTTAGCATCTTGTACAGGAAGTAGTTCAGATGACGATGACGTTTCTCCCAGAGAAAAAATTCAGAAAAATTCGGCTGGTAGTTCTGACTTCTGTGTGCGTAACATCAATCAACATGCATTTGGAAGACGTGAAATAGAAATTGCTGAACAAGGTAATAATAATTAATAGTAATTATTTTATTTTTTTCTTATAGTTAAACAAATACCACTGTAAGTAAATAAATCAAAGCCCTAACCAATATCCTGTTTTTTAGAAATGCCTGGTATAATGGCTCTAAGGAAACGAGCAGCTGAAGATAAACCCCTAAAAAATGCGAAAATTGTAGGATGTACCCATATAAATGCTCAGACTGCTGTTCTTATTGAAACTTTGGCAGCTCTGGGTGCTAGTCTTAGGTGGGCAGCATGCAACATATACTCTACACAGGTATTTTGAAAATTTCTTATACATTATATGTGACAGGATTACTCACTGGTTACTGTACCCTAAGGAAGCATATGCATACAATTGGCATATATAGAGAGGAACCTATCTGTCGGTTGTGCATTGGAGAAGAGGAAACAGCTTCTCATATTATCTTCGAATGTGAAGTGTCTCATTGGAGATATAGACTCCTAGGACTAGAGTATCCAAGGGAATATTTCTCCTAGTTGAGACTGATAAGGGCTACTGGTCTCTTCACATAAACGGTATAACCAAGAGCACAAAAAGCCTAAAGGCTGAGGTGCCGAGGTCTCTAAGCCTCTGACTTGTGGTGCCGAACCAATCAATCAATCAATACATATATAGTAAATTTTATACCCATTTAGAATAAGACCATCCTTATTTATTATTAATAAATCGGTTGAAACAAAAAATTACCAACAAAAATGAACGTCGTAACTAATTTATTAGATGTCACGTTTTTGAAGTTACGTCAAATTTTGATTTCATGTTAATGTCATAACGCAAAATAAGATATAAAAATGCGATATTCTGATGAATCCAAAAAACTTATGCTTAATGTAGTAAACTATTTTCAAAACGATTTAGGATCTCGATTTAAGGCAATTCAAAAAGCGTCCGAAGCACTAAAAGTTCCAGAAAGCACATTATATAATCTTGAAAAACCAAACAGAGCTACAGATTTCGAATTTAGAAGAAATATGTCTGCAAGCGTTTCCCGGAGCAAAACCCGAATTACAAAAAATACCCTGCATTGTTTGAGGGAAGTAATTTATAAAATGTATGCGCGAAAGGATAAAATCACAGTAGAAACTATTTTACGGCAATTTATCGAAGAGTCTCCAGAAACTAAGATTTCCAAAGGTTCGTTATATTTGGGAATTAAAAAAATGGGTTTTCATTTCAAAAAACAGGATGGAAGAAAACATTTATTGGAAATGCCTGCAGTCAGATTAAAAAGAATATTATTTTTGAACAAATACCATGCTGCTAAAAGCGAAAAGCTCTTTACACCTGTTTTTCTGGATGAGACATGGGTTTTTAGTAAAAGCGGGGACAGAAGAATGTGGCAAGATGGTACTAAACACAGTGATTTAAAAATAACTGGAAGTGGGACACGATATGTAATTGTTCATGCCGGTAATAAAAAAGGTTTTGTGGCAAATGCATCGCTTATTTTTAAATGCAATAAAAAAACAGGCGATTGCCATGATAACATGAACACCGAAAATTTTGAAAATTGGTTTAAACAGCAACTAATTGTAAACTTGGAAGAACCATCGTTAATTATAATGGATAACGCAACGTATCACAGTCGCCTGGATGAAGAAATCCCAAGAAAAAGTTGGAGTAAAACACGCATGTTAGAATGGCTCAAAAAAAAAGAATATTCCTTTTCCAGATCACATTTTAAAGGATGCTGTTTGGAATATAATTGAAAAGCAAGTTTTCCCAGAAAAAAATTATCATTTAGACAAATACGCTGCCGAGCATGGTCATTGTGTTCTCAGGCTACCACCCTATCATTGCCATTTTAATGCCATCGAAATGGTATGGTCAGAAACTAAAAGGCATTATGACCAAGCTATTACGAAAACTGCAAGGTCACCTACTGAAGTCTTAAAAGTATGGAATGACGTTGTAAAAAATGTACCGGAGCAACACTGGCAGAATTACATAAATCATACAGAGAAAATTATTTCCGAAGCATGGGAAGTAGAAAACAAACTGGACCTACTAAACATCGAACCTATGGTGATCTCTGTATCCAATGAATCCGATGATGAACTATCACTTTCCGAAAGTTATTCTGATTTAGAAACTAATTAAACTTTGCCTTGAAGATCACGTTGTCATTTTTTTAAAATCTAGAATTTGTACTTAATCGAACTCTGAATTGCCATATTTAAAAAAAAAAACTATGTATCTAGTTAATAAAACAATGTTTTTAAAATTAGTGCGCTTCTTTTATATCCTTTTATTATGTCAACATCTTTAGAATTTTATGAATTTCATAAAATTAATTTGTATTATTACAAACCGCCACTGATAATATGAAATTTCAAGTCACTACGCCAATGCAATAAGAAATATGTCAAGCATTTGACATGACAAAGGTCATAACCTAATTTTTTTCATGCGGGTTCAGATGGTTCAAGAAGCCGCATACGTTAAGTTACTAAAACGGCTGGTACCTCTAAATAGGTATTAATTTTACTATACGAGTATTGTAGTTGTTTATAATACTGTTAATATTATTTAGAATGAGGTTGCCGCTGCCTTGGCAGAAGCTGATTATCCAATATTTGCTTGGCGTGGTGAGACAGAAGAAGACTTTTGGTGGTGTATAGATAAATGTGTGAATTCTGAAAATTGGCAACCAAATATGATACTGGATGATGGAGGTGATGCCACTCACTTAATGCTAAAGAAATACCCCGCTATGTTTAAACTTATAAAAGGTAATAAAAAATGTTTTATGGAATGATTTTGTGTTGCCAAGTGTGAATTTTTCTTTGGTTGTTTTAGGAATAGTAGAAGAAAGTGTAACTGGTGTTCACCGTCTATACCAACTATCTAAAGGTGGAAAATTAACCGTCCCTGCAATGAATGTCAACGATTCTGTGACAAAAACTAAATATGACAATTTGTATAGTTGCCGAGAATCAATTATCGACAGGTAAGTGTTTTTTGAGATAATCAAATTAATAATAAACAACAAATAGCGTTAAATCAAAATCTCATATTAATTCAATTTTAATCACAGTTAAATCAGATATTACCTATGTCGGCGAAATAATATGGAGTTGAATTAGTATTAAATGATAAATGTGCATAAAAAATAACTCCTTGTTTTTTGTTGTACAGCTATTAAATGTTTGTATAATAAGAAATCAATGAAACTATATTTATCGATGTTTTAAAAAAAATTGCTACACAGTCCTATTCAGATTTAATATGATTCTTCTATTTCTTGTAGATTATAAAACGGAGTTGTACTTATCACTTTTTGTTTTAGCTTAAAACGTTCAACTGACGTAATGTTCGGTGGTAAACAAGTAGTGGTATGTGGATATGGTGAAGTAGGAAAAGGTTGTTGTCAAGCATTGAAAGGTTTTGGTTGCGTAGTTTACGTTACTGAAATTGATCCAATTTGCGCTTTACAAGCTAGGTAATATTTTTTGTACTTTATTTAAAATAACTAACATTCCTCTTGTGTTTAAAAAACACCCATGTAACTTCCTGTATTGCTAAATATTTCCAAAGGACGAGTATCGCTTTAAAAAAAATAGACGTTTTGGTCCTTTTTATTTAACATAATATGCAGTAGCACATTCAACTTCTTTTGTAGTATGGATGGTTTTCGTGTAATAAAACTAAACGAAGTTATACGCAACGTTGATATCGTCATAACAGCTACAGGAAACAAAAATGTGGTAACTAGGGAGCCTTCATTTAATCTAACTTCGATTTTATCATTTTAAAATAGTTTCTTTGTTTTATTGTTTGGTCAGAAAATATTTTCTCCACGATCATCACAGAATTTGACAATTCTGAAATACTTTTGGGGAGTCTTCCCTATTATTAAACATAATCGTCAAAGGGCGATTTTTTCCAGGCATAAACTTTCCTATCCTTGATGTTTAAAAGATCCAATATTTTCCACGCTATAGAATAATTCCTTTACAGAAGTAACCTCCTCGGATATTCTATCACTTCGGTTTGTTCCTGTAGTTTCTTTAATATTAAAAATAACATTGTTCATTTGATTTTGGCGTTCCAACATTTCGTTAATAATCTCTTCAGAGACAAAAGAAGATTTCTCTATATTTTCTTTTTTATCTAAAATTTCATCTATGCTAGCTTTTAGTTCAATAATTTCTTGCTTCAGAGAAGACACCTTCCAAAAACCACTCTCGCAATCATCGCACAAGAAGATTAGTTTCCTTTTGGTTTTGAGCAATGAACACTTAATTTAAGTCACCACATGTACCACAATAGTATAAAAAGTACTTTCCCCACATGTTGCACACTATACTTTTTCTACAACTACACAAGTAAAGTGTTTTTATGGTTAGTAAAACAAAAATAACTCTAAAGTATCCTATCTCTAAACTGTTGAATACTTTTATTTAAAATTATAGTTGATGGTGAAATTTGTACAATTTTCTTTTCACTAAATTCTCCGTTATATTAATTAAGTTTTGTGACAACTAAGTAGGTATTTAAAGATGACAGTAGCGTACTAAGTTTTTGTCGATTTTATTTGATTCTCCATATAAATGTATGTGGCGTGGGCAAAGTGCCGTGAGAAATAATATTTCTCACAGTATGAGCAATATTTGGTTCTGAAATTAAGTAAGGTAGTTGTAGAAAAAATCACATGGAAAAACTTGATTTAGCTCATAATCTTCTACATTTATCCATTTTAGAAGTCAACCCCTGGCCTATTTGTATCAATACAACTTACTCACTTTATCAGAACCAGTTTTTGCGATTGAATTTTATGGATGTTTTACAATTTTTATGTGCAATTTGAAGTTTATCAATATACAATTAAGGAAACTTAACAAGATTAACATCAAATGAAAGTATGCACAAAGATCAATAAATTGATCTAAGATTTAAAATTGTTGATGAAGAACTTCACTAGCTATTTACTTTTATTTCTAAATACGATAAAACACGTCTGTTCACATCGACGACTCTGTTGATGTGTTTTGAGGAGACAATAACTTACAAAAAATTTTAAATTTGTAATTTCATCTCCCGAGAAGATATGCAATAAAATGTGTACTTCTTCCGCACCCTTCAGCCTGTATCTCGCAAACTAAGAATGTTAGAGGAGAGTTGTATTTGGGTAATTTAAATATTTCTTATATAACGATCTATCATGCTTCTAATTTACGGTACTTATTTACGGGACACCCTGTATATGTGTGATGAATATATACCAATGATTTCCAATATTTTTGTCATATTATTGATAATGTAGTTACTTTTATTTCCAACCATTGGTTATACTGTTTATGATGACGTTTAAGTTTATGAAAACGTCGATATAAAGTGGACGTAATTTATTCGGTATGTTAATCTCATTTCGTTTAAATTACTACAAATTTGATAAAAAAAACTGTCCGTCAAAAGATGAAGATATACACTTAAGTAGAACGAAGTATGTCAAATTCAAACGTTCATACCATGTCCGTTAGATGTATTATATTCGACCAAAATGTTGTTATTACCATAGCAGAACCATATTGATAAATGATATAGAAGGCAAAGGATTATCATAATGTCGGATATAGTCGAGCAGCCATTCAAGCACTGAATTCTTGTGTAATCAGTTCCAAAATGGTGTGGGATGCCTAGGCAAACTCAATGAACTAGGCGAGAACAAGGAAATGAAATAGCAGATCAACTAGCAAAGAGGGGGACTGAAACACCCTTTTGGGCGGTATCAGCTCCAATGTAATATTGGAAGAAATAGGCAAAGCCGAAAAAAAGAGAAGATCTGACCATTGGAAAGATCTAGTAAGACTTAGACAATCAAAGATTCTTCTGGGTGACTACAACCTGTTGAGATCAAATGAATGCATAAGTCAAAGTAAAACTGCACTAAGAGTTTTAACAGGGATCCTAACGGGACATTGTCGCCTGAATGGGCACCTGAAAAAGCTCAAAATAGTGGAGGAAGAAGAATGTAGATTATGTGGCATGGAAGAAGAAACCTCCATCCACTTACTTGCGAATTGCACAGCAATTCAGAATCCTAGGGCACACCTAGGAGATTACTGGATAGAAGAGGAACATTTACCTAAGTTAAAGCCTGGAGGTATCCTAAAATTTCTCCAGGTAATAGGACTAAAGGAGCTACTAGTCTCTGGAGACTTTCCTCAGGGTAAGGGGGCACAATAGATCTTTTAGGTCTCAGTGAATGTCACCCCAATATACATACATACAACAGAACCATCGTCCCTATGTCCACTGTAAGATTTTCCTTTCTATGCACGTGGATGAGGTTGCTGTAGAAGACACGAAAGGACATCTCATAACGAACTGTGCACGGTTACATGCGCGAACGACCATTTTGAAGCAATCGTGTACATAAAGATACAAAGGTCTCTTAATTCAATACGTTGCTGAGTAAAAATGACTGTAATTGATATCGATCTACTCGAGAAATGTCGAATTATATGACCGGCGTGAGGTAGAGTAGTACCACCGTACACCAACTAACGACAAGTAGATTCACTTGTGTCGGAACGTTTGAAATTTATGGTACATCGTCTCTCTGGCGCCGTACTCCCCGTTATCGCCGCGCAACTCCTGTACTTCCCACTTTCTCGATTTAAACTCGCCAGAACTCAGCAGACGATAGGCGGGGTAAGGAAATTTTCGGCAACCACTGAATCGACCAGAGACAACCCTGAGACGCCCAAGTGCATGCAAAATTTTAGTTCGCAATACTCCACTGGTCCATTTTCTACAAGGTGTGGGGTAGGTGGCGCGCATGTTGTGACAGAGGCAAGAATGGTACGAGAGCCTATTTTCCCGACTCGGCACCCCCTTCCTAGACCATGGAACTGTTTAAAAAAGGGCGCGAACTACGAAGCGATTTAAAAATTCGTTCGTACTACAGAGTTGTTTAAAAAATAATAAGACAAATCAACACAAAGAATTGTTTATTAATAAATATAGCGAAAAATATTAAAGTGCGTAAACATAATACAGTTATATTATTATATTTAAATTGCAGTATTTGAAGAAAAAAATACAAGTACACAAGTTTTTTTTCATGCATTTGATAGGTAGGTTATCAGAAATAAAATTAGTCCGTTAACATACCTTCAATGCTAGATGCTCTTCATTTTTACTGTTCTCCAATGTTTCATTTACCATTTACTTGTTAATGTTTACATGTACTCAAATTCAGGTAACTATCTTGTACTTCATTCCCACCGCTTCTTGTCACAATTTTGACCTATAAATGCATTAAGGCGAGAATACACATGCTTGTAGCACGCATGAAAGCATGCCAGCCACTGGAAGATGCGTGTTACTTGCATGTGTGACTCTCGTTGCCAGTAAAAAAGTATTCTAGAAGTTAGCATGCTAGCAGATCGCAAGACGTTTGATTTTTCTGTGCAAGTAGACCGATTCGTCTGCCGGGTGGGGGGAAAAGCATGCAAGTCGTGTTGGAACCTGTGTGTGAACGACGTGTGCCAGTTGCCAGTATTTAAATATTGTGTGGGCAGAAAAGTCTCGGCTTCAATAATTTTCAATTGATTGTGACAAAATGGCTCGTTGGGGTGACGAAAAAACATTATTGTTTGTTATGCAGTATAGGGAGTATGAATGTTTGTGGAATACATCATCTCCATTGTATAAAAATAAGATTGCCAGAGACAACGCTTACAAAAAGTTGTGCTCAAATATGAATGATGAAAATTTAACAATAAAATTCATCAAAAATAAAATAAAAAATTTGCGAACAACGTATCACCAAGAATTGAAAAAGGTAAAGGATAGTATGCGCTCTGGTGCAGGTTCGTCAGACGTTTACAAGCCTACAATTCCCTGGTTTAAAGAGATGCATTCATTTTTGGAGGATTCAACAGAAAATAGGGAAACCATGTCAACACCTATGGTAAGTACAACAAAATAAAATTCCTTTTAAAATTTTAGAAGTATATTATTTTAAAAGTCTAAGTCTAAAGATGACATTTGCTATATCTAGAATTCGTAAACAGATTACATTATATTTAACATACGATTTTGCCATGGTACCGCTTCTTCACCAACAAAAAGATCAGAGTATTTATTTCTTTTTGCTATTGCTATTCGTGACGCATGATTATGACGTGTTGGAGCTAAGTTTGTCAAAGTAGTACGTAATTGCTGTCTCCAGGATGCTTGTTGTATTGTGCCTAGTTGTCTATCCTCAAAATCAACACACCTTTGTGTTATGTATGTCTCGGTCGTCTTCCTCAGCCAATTGTGTAGCGAACAAGCGGCCAATACAATTACATCAACAGATTCTGGTGGCAATGGTATCGGTTTTTCAAACACTCTAAATCTTGACACTAAAATGCCGAAGGCATTTTCAACGATACGGCGAGCTCTTGATAGACGGTAATTGAATATTTTCTCTTTTTCTGTGGGCGTTGTAGCATACGGTTTCATCAGATAAGACTTCAAGGGGAACGCAGCATCTCCGACAATTACTGCGTGTTCTGGTACATCTAGTTCATTTCTCTGCAAGGCTTGTCCAAGGCTTGATTGGGCAAACACACCACCATCAGAAGCTCGTCCGTTGCAGCCAATGTCGACATACGTAAAACAATATTCATCGTCTACTAATGCCAAAAGCACGATGCTATTAGTTCCTTTATAGTTAAAAAAATTGGAACTATCATCAGGAGCTCGCATAGTAATGTGTTTCCCGTCGATAGCACCGATACATCCAGGAAAATTCCACTTGGTGTGAAAACCATGCTCGATATTCTTCCAGTCATCTCGCGACGGCATCTGTAAATTAAAATAAATACTATTAATATTAAATTACAATATTAATTAATTTCAGTTCATATGCATTACAAGAAACTAACAAAAACATTTTTTTACAGACTAGTCAGACATCGAGAGAAAGCGACCGAGAGCTGCTCTCCGAGAACAATAATTCAGATTCAGATAATGAAACCATAGAACAAACCCGAGAATCAACTATCCAAAAATCAAGAGAACGTACTCAAGACCAAGAAAATAATTCCGGAGAATCTAATCAGTCGGCACAGCTAAGCAGCGAGACTTCCTACAAACGAATTCATAATCAAGGATCGTCTGCAAAAAACCAGCAGTTGACACCCGTTATCTACAAAACACCTCGCACAAGAAAACGATTACATGATAATAGTGAAACAGCAATATCTAATGCACTTCACAAATTAGAAAATATATCGACTATAATACAAGGTGGAACTTCTCGACAAGTTGAGGATGAATTTCATTACTTTGCAATGAATATGGCAGCACAGTTAAGGCAGCTTCCTCTTCACGTAGCTTTGAACCTTCAAAATAATTTTCAAAAAGACTTGTCGTTCGCAAGGATTAATGCAGCCAGTGACCCACAAAGACCGAATTCTTCCTCAAGCACAAACAGTGACCCACAAAGACCGAATTCTTCCTCAAGCACAAATCATTCATATATGATGTCAGGTGATAGTAGTATCGGCTTAGTGAACGCCCAAGACTCTCTATACGGACAAAAAATACATAATTCAGAGGATGTCAGTCAGCAATCATTTTATAACCTCCAACAAGAAGCACAAGAATTGGAAGATACCAGTCGTGACAGTGACATTCCACTTAGTGCGGTAATTAGAAAAGCGTGGGATATGTCTTAGATTATTATACGTCTTTGTATATATTAAATAAAAGCCTTACCTTCATAAAATCTTTTAACGCTGCTCCTATTTCAGAACACACCTCTGGTATAAACTGAGATATTGTAGATTTTCCGACCCTGTACAGTGCTTCCAGTGAAATATATGAATCACCAGTAGCTAAATATCGTAAAGTGATTTCCAATTTGGTTCGCGCTGGAATGGCATTTCGCATATGAGTATTTCTTTTTTGAATCTTATCGTTGATCTTAGAAAGGAGTTCATCAAACTTTTCCGGGGGCAATCGCACATGATTTTTATATGCCTCTAGGTCTTCTTCTCGCATTTCCTTTAACAAACTATTACTTGCTCCATAAACTTGACGTCTACTAATCCAGTCTTTTACCCATATTCTTCTGTTCCTTTTTCGGTTCATGCTTCTTAAACGTATGAGTTTAACTACGCACTGTGTGGCTAATGACACTACAATCCTATTTAATTCATTTCTCAAATGAGAAACTTCCATTTATACACACTTCAACACTTTTTATCTGACCGTAGCATCTAATTTTAACCTGACATGTCCACAACTACGCCTTTTCAATGGCAAGAGTAGTTAGCATACATGTTACTGGTAACTTTACTATGCTGTTTACTAGCGTGTGTATTTTGGGACGTCCAAGAACAAGTAGTTAGCATACAAGTTACTGACCACTAGCATGCTATTTTAATGGCATGTGTATTCTCGCCTTTAGAACTATTATTTTTTACTATAAAAAGACCAAAAATATTCTTACTTTTTATCATCGGAAAGAAAATAATGCATTTTCTCAACCTCTTCTTCACTATTTCCACAAAGCAAACAAAGTTTTTGTGACATCTTAACTTCTAAGCACTTCAAACTGGTCGGAATTTTAATAAAATCAAATAACTAGCAAAACAAAGAGTAACAAATAACAAGAAAAATAAAAATCAGATACGAAGAGCAGCACAAATATAAACCAAATATGGCGACAGGCGACACAGCAAATGTCAGATGTCAGCGAATATCCGATCACGATACAAGAAATGCACGGAATGAGAATAGCAGCGCTACTACCGCCACCTGCCTACACCTTGTGAGCTTTTGAACAAAGACATATTTATGCAGTTCCAATGTATCAGACAAAGAATTCTTCTCATGTTCTCACCGAACCAATTTTCCTATGCACTTGTGTGTCTCAGGGTTGTCTCTGTTATCACCAAGTAAATAGTTGTCAATTACAATTTTTACTGATCTTTCAAAATGGGAAATATAAAAGGTATGTTTTCAACATATATGTAGGTATATTAAATGTTATAATAATGATAACAACAATTTCCATTATATATGCCCTCTTTATATTGTTAATTCAGATCTTAAAATTTAATTTAAAAATTTCCATTGCTCATTCTTAACCATGATTTATCTGGATTCTGGATACACCCTAAATAGTTTCTAAGGTAAAGAAAAGAAAAGTAGCATAACCGATGACCTATATATTATTTAAAATGGTAAACGTGTTTGAATATTTTCACTAAAAAATTTTTTGGTTATTATAATACTTTTTCTGTTTTGGTTATTTAACAAATTGTCTTAGCAGTTTTACTCTTGTCCAGTGAGATGAGAACATTTATTCTTTAAAATAGTTATTGTAAACTTGTTTTAGGCAAAGCAAAACGGCAGAGAAAAGCAGTTGGAAGAAAAAAAAAGCTGCTGGAGGAAAAAAAAATGCTGCAACATCCAAACAACCCGAGCAGCCTCAAACTCCCCAACTTGTAGAACAACAGGTTATTATTTATAGTTACAATATTTTCAGTATCTTTTTATAATAATGTAAAATTATTTCACTTTTTAGATATTTCTAGGTATTCCAAATAATTATTTGGAAAACCTAGAAATATTTAAAAAAAAAGGTGAGCGGTCGTCAGACCGCCGACAGTAGCTTGCTTCTTATGCACCATAGAATGACCATTTTTTAAGAATTTTCACAATTATTGCCAATTTTTGACTATTTTTTCAAATTTTAACAATTATTGACCATTTTTTACAATTATTGACCAATTTTGACAGTTTTGACAATTTTTAACATTTATTGACCATTTTTGATAATATTTGAGCATTTTCGACAGGATCTGACAATTATTGACCATTTTTGACAGTTTTTCAAAAATTATGACCATTTTTCAAAAATTTTGACAATTTTTAACAATTATTTTTATAGTTATTGACCATTTTTTCAAAATTTTGACAATGTTTGACTATTTTTCAAAATTTTAACAATTATTGACCATTTTTAAAAATATTTAACAACTTTTGACAGATTCTGACAATTTTTGTCTATTTTTTCAGATTTTCACAATTATTGACCATTTTTCAAAAATTTTGACAATTTTTAACAATTATTAACCATTTTTGACAGTCTTTTATAATTATTGACCATTTTTCAAAAAGTTTGACAATTATTGACCATTTTTTCAAAATTTTTGACTATTTTTTCAAATTTTCACAATTATTGACCATTTTTCCAAATTTTTGACCATATTTCCAAATTTTTGACAATTTTTCAAAAATTTTAACATATTTGGCAATTAGAGAGAGAGACGCGCGATACTGAGAGAGAGAGGCGTGCCGCTGTGTAGCCTAGGAAAGAAAGAAGAAGAAGGCGGCTGAGGAAGAGAGGGGAGAGAGAGTTAGCGCACCGGGCAGCCGAGAAAGAGACGAAGAATGAGTCATCGCGTGACGAACGCTTTTTCGTAACATCACACGTTTCACGAGTTCACTAGCCTTCCCAAAAGTCCTATGACGTGCGATAAGAAGCAAGCTTCAATTTAAATTTCATTGGATTAGTGAATTATTCAGAAATCTGGCTGCACTGTTGCGTGACGAACGCTTTTTCGTAACATTACACGTTTCACGAGTTCACTAGCCTTCCCAAAAGTCCTTTGTCGTGCAATAAGAAGCAAGCTTCGATATTGTTACTCCTTAGCCTTTCTAAAAACCAACAGCCTACAGGGTGGATCGGGCCCGCGGTAAGGGGCTAACCTCTCGGCATGAATCACCTTGGGCTTACTCCTCGCTGACAAATGGATGCGGTAGACTAGGTCGTTGATTTTCTTGAGAACGGTGTAGGGGCCTTCCCAGTTTTGTTGCAGTTTTTGGCACAAACCTTTTCTGCGCTTGGGATTGAACAGCCATACGGGGTTACCTCTCGAGAAACTTGGGTTTGTATTATGCACGTTTAGTCTAATCTTCACCCTATACCGTTGCAGAGCTTCAAACGTTCACGAGCAAAATTGTGGACCCTTTCCAATTTTTCTTTCAAGCTTTTTATGTATATAGGAGGTGTACATTCTTCCGTTTCTTCATAAGGAGGAAGTCTTCCGAAAGGAAGATCTTGGGGAAGCTTCATTTCTCTGCCAGTGACTAGCATAGATGGACCATAACCGGTTGATTCTAGTTCAGAACTTCTATAGGCTAGCAGAAATAGAGGAACTAAAGTGTCCCAGTGTTTTTGGTTTTCAGAGACAAACATTGAGAGATATTGGCAAATAGTTTTATGATGTCTTTCTACCATTCTATCGGACTGTGGGTAGAGAGGCGTAGAGCGTGTTTTCTTAATGTCTAATGTCTTCATCAACTCCTGCCATAATTCGGATTCAAAATTTCGACCTTGATCAGAATGAAATTCCAGAGGAACTCCCTGTCTCGCAATAACGTTGGTTACAAAAGCCTCTGCTACTGTCGTCGCTTCTTGATTAGGAAGAGGTGCTAATTCGGGCCATTTGGAAAAATAATCCATTACAACCATCAGGTATTTGTTTCCTCTTTCTGTCAAAGAAAGTGGGCCTAGAATATCAATTGCAAGTCTTTCAAAAGGCTCTCCGGAAAGATACTATGCCATTTTTCCTCGGCTTCTTGTTTTAGGACCTTTTCTACTATTGCACAGATCACATTTCTTGCACCAATCTTCCACGTCCGTTCGACAGTTGACTCATTAATATCTTCTTCGAACTCGTGATAGTGTTCTTTTAGTACCAAGATGTCCTCCTGAGTGGCTACTATATGTTCTTCTAACACACTTCTGATGTGTGATATTGGCAGTACCAATTGGTGAACTATACAAAAGTGTCCATGAGCACATTTCAGTCCTATGATGAGGTTTTGAGATACGGGAGGTTAAAGTGGGAAAGTAGCAGTAGTAATATTTCGTTTAGAACTTATTTATTATAAATATTTTGTACGACTGTGGATCCTTATCCAAGAGGCATTAGTTTTAGATTGAATGTTGACCCAAAACTTGATGGTTCCTTGGTGAGTCAAGAAATATTTAAAATGAAATTCTTACTAGCTCTTATTTTTTACAGTATTCAAAAATATTATGGAAAGCAACTTGAGTGCTAAAATAGTAAACATCTGCCTATGTCAAAATTGCAACATTTCATTATTTCCTACAGGGTATGGTCAAAAAGTTGGACACTTTTGTTCTAAAGATCAAACTCTATACATCAAATCTAAAATTTTTAAAAAATTACCTAGATCCATTTTGTATATTTCCATTTTATTTAAAGGTTTACGTACTGACCGAGGTGGTGGAAGATGCCAATGTCGCAATGGAATTACCTGGAGAAGTTACGTACGGATTCGATCCTCAAACTGTGCAATCACTTCTAGGAGCGGTTAGTGATACTGAAACGCAACCAGGGGTACCCAATGATGACGTTTCATCGCCTTCTGCATCTACGTCATGTAGTTTGCAAGATTTTGAAGAAAACGGTGAGTTTTGCCTCCCGGCTATTGGTCAGACATTAAGGTACAATCCAGCTCTGACTAGTAGTTTTTATTTTGTAGACTATTTAGTTACTTTTTAATCACTCCTTGTACATTTAATTTTATTTTTATAAATCTATGTAATTTAATTACATAATTAATTTAATGTCAAAGCAAAAATGTTTTTAAGATATTCATGTTTTTTGAGTTATGTAATTTTGTAGTGATAGATCTGTCATAATTTTTCTTATAATTTCAGGTTTACAAGAGGCAGTGGAAGCAGCAACTAAGCCGATCAGTATCGACAAGGAGTGATAAATTAATTAATTAACTTTATAACTATAACTTATTTTGTAAAAAATATAAGATAGTGCCCAAGGATAGTGGTAATTTTATTACAATACAAGAAATATTTGTTGTGTGACTGATATTAACGAGCCGAGAGAGGTAACGAATGAATTTTTAAAATACAAAAAAAATCTTATTCTATGAAAAAAAGTAATAATCTGCCGGCAGAAGTAAAAACGCAAATAAATTAACCTGAAAATTTCAAGGTACGCCAAATTTTTACAAATAAATTGACCCCTCATAAAATTTGTATCGTACGCACATGATAGATTGAAATTTTTGTAAATCAATCAACCCCTTTTAAAAATTTCATCGTACGCCCATGATTTAGAAATTTTCACAAATAAATTAATCCCTTAGAAAAGTTTTATCGTACGCCTAAGACTTATTATTTTGAAATTTCGTGTAAATTGAAAAAGACGACTAACCTAAATTGCATTTCCTACCAATTTTCTTGGCCAATAATTCAGTGATCCAACACCCTGTATAACAGAACGTAGTACTCGACAATTGACTCACATACAAACTCAAAAACTCACCCTGTATTAGCTGTCGCAAAATCTTTCAGGGACCCTATTATTGACTGAAGGAGTAGAGGTTCACGAGAGAACAAATATTTTGTCTTTTTTGCTTGGTTACTCTGTCACTGCCGTGACAAAGACAAAATATCCGTTCTCTCGGGAAGCTTCACTCCCTCAGTGAAGAATACGGCCCCAGGAAGATATGAAATCCTTTCAAATATATTTCAATCAATGAATAATGATGGTGGCTCAGTGTGCAGACAATATCATGTGTCAGAATCGAATTTAATTGATTTTCTGGCGTTTTGAAATCAACATATCAATTCAAAATTGAAAAATTTCCGAAACAAGTGGGCGGTGATATGACGTACTAACCCCTAACACGCCAGCTGGGCTGAGTTCGAAAAGTACGCTCGGAGAGATCATTCTAATTCCATGATGTGATATTTGTGCGATTGGGTTGTCTGATTCCTTTGATTCATTTTCGAACTGTTAATGTGGCAGTTAAATAATCTAACCTAAGAGACGAAAAGTCAACAAAAAACTCAATTAATGCAAGTTAGAGTATTATAAAAATAATAATTACGAATCGGAAGCGTAAAGTGGTTGCGGCTTTGGCAAATTTGCAATCACACAAAACGTTTCTATCTAAGTCAATATTAATATCCATTTTAAAATGAAACAGCCTGTTTTGTTTTCGTCCTGGAAAATTTACTTAGCGATCGGTAAAAAAAAAATAACCACAAAACCAAGAACAAAACACTGCGCATGTGGTGGTGAATGTTAACTTTGAAAATACTTGGTTGGAAAAAGCGACGCTCGAGCGTTGAGAAACTATATATATATTACAACCGAGAAAAATCCGAAAAAAATTAAAATTTCTACAATATCTTCAAATTACTGGGCGACTCTAATTTTATGCTCGGCAGTGTATTTTTAAATATAAATTGTGTGGATACATGTAAATTTTTCTAAAACTCCTTAGATCTGCGTTTCCAAACATGGACATTGCGCAGCCAAAATACATTTCTCAGTAATAGACGATAAAATAACCAATAAATTAAAAAATGTATTTTCTTAAACAACTTTATTCAATTCTCAATGGAAAACAAACATATATCTTAATTCGTATAACGTAAATATATGTTTTTAAACTTTCTGAACGAATGTTCAGAACAACAACAGCTTTTAATTATCATATAAACAAAACAAACATTTCGTATTTAATATTTCTTCAATAAAAAGGGGAGACTCTTTGTAATGTTATGAATTCTAATATGTCAACCAAAACCATTTCTAAATTTACTTCAACAACAGTTTTAACTGTAACTTCTCCTTTTTGATTGATAATTATCACAGCCCTGGAACAAAAGAATCAACAATAATAATGTATCTGTTTTATCCACAGCCCATCCAACACTAGTGTTAAAAGCACTCATAACATCAATTGCGCCATCTTTTATCCAACGACGATATTGATTGATTGATATATTGACGTAAAATCAGGAGCTCTAATATACATTTTAACCAATCAGACATGATCTTTACAAATATCGATATTTGGATCGAATAACGCGAGCCTTAACATGACAAATTCGTTTTGAAATATCCCTTCCCCAGTGGTAGAAAATTGCAAAATTTTTGGGTTGACCAGCTTGGACTCTTGGACAGTCTCTATTGGTATTCAATCTTCTGACCGCGGAAGTCCTATCCGAACATTTCATAAAATTTATATGTATTTTACGATTTAGGAAAAGAGAAAGAAATTGATCAAGTTGAAGAGTAATGAGAGGTCTAGGAGGGGGGACTTATTGATTTATTGGTTCGGCACCACCATTCAGAGGCTTAGAGACCTCGGCACCTCAGCCATTAGGCTTTTTGTGCTCTTGGTTATACCGTTTATGTAAAGAGACCAGTAGCCTTTTCACTAGGTCCTTCTTGAATGAATCCTCCCTTGGGTACTCTAGTCCTATAGGAGTCTATATCTCCAATGAGATTCGAAGATACTGTGTGAGGCTCTTTCCTCCTCTTCTATGCACAACCGTCAGATAGGTTCCTCCCTATACATGCCGATTGCATGCATGTGCTTCCTTAGGGTCCAGTGACCAGTGAGTAATCCTGTCACATTCCTTATCTGGCCCCTGCTGAGGTTTATTATTTCGTTAGTCAGCTCGCTTTGGCACGTGGCTCCAGTACTTCTGATGATTTGTTTGAATCCACCAAGATGTGCAACCACGTTTGATATCCCAAATCCTGGTTCAGGACCAATGTAGTTTCAGACCCCAGTTTTGCTAGGGTGTCTGCCAGGGATCTGATCTGATGGAATGCTCAAAATTACAGTGCTGCCTGACTATCTGAGCGTACAAGGTTCTTTTGGCCTTGCGTGGATGTGTGGACATTGCACCTGGGTCTAGCACCGCTCCTGTTCCTAGGTCAGTTTTAGATCCGTCTGTGAACCACCCCAACGTTTCCTTCCCGACTGCATGCTTTTAACCCATCCCACTCTAGTAGGGGGGACTATTTTCTTTATTTTCAACAACCTCTATTGGAATCATAAATTCCTCATAATTCCTTTTATTGATGGGTACTTACCTGTAGGAGTGTCCGTTATGATTGAGTACATCAAAAGCTTTACAAATCTTATGATTAGAGTCACCTATCAAAGGAAACTTTATCCTGTCGAAGGATCCTGTATGCAACAGCTCTTTTACATATGCTTTGTGCGTGTAAATCGAATCCACAGAGCAACCCAAAATATTTGTATCCAGTTTTTGAAACTGTTCGAAATGTTCATTGAAGAATTCAATTTCCCTGGGAGGAAAAACGTTAGGTAGCTCACCACTAAAAATAACAATATGTTAAAATAATGAATATTAAACGTTCCTATGAAGATTTAAAAAATATACACTAGTGCTTAAATCTTCAGAAGAAACAAGTTGATACGCGTTAAATTTTAGTATTTAACTAGATGTTTCTTACAAGTCAAAGGGATAGAAGAATAAAACCAAATATTTTCCAATAAATTCTTTGGAGTTGATAGTTATATATTCATCGTCAAAAAATGCCGAAGCAGTCCAGCTAAGATCTGAAACAAACAAAACCCGAATTACTATGTAAAAGGAAATCGAAAATTTGTTACCTTTCGTTAGTACCACTTTTGGTACGTTTTCTTGATCTCTTTGGAAACTGTAGTTGATGTTGTGTCCACTTTCCTCGTTATTTTCTATTTCGTACTAAAATTAAATTAAAAACATTGAATAGTTTCGAATCGCTCATAAAATTTAAAAACGTACATATTTATCAGCATCTTGTGGAATATTTTTGGGTTGTATGCAAATATTCGAAATAATGTGAATTCTTTTATTTTCGGGCACTTCTTTCTTGGGACATGATTTAGAAAGATTATTCCTGCTTGTATATTTAGCTATAATTAAAGAAACATACTGAGATTTTCTTAAAATCATATCAAAAAACAGAGAACGTTTACAGGTGGAAAGGCTAACCTCACTTCAGAGCACAGAACATAGAAAAGGATATTAATTAAGAGAAAGCAACTTACGATTTTTCAAATATTCATTTGCTAAACTTTTTCTGTTATCACTATGCTTACGTTTAGACCCAATGATATTTTGAAATTCGGCCCACTCGCTACCTAAAAATTAAATAATTTTCAAAAGTTTTTCTGTATATTTTCAGAGTTTTCTAATCGAATGTTCTTTGAGATATTGCCACTTACAATCAAATGAAACATCGAAATCATAATTTCTACTAGTAATAGGCTTACTGCGAAATTTCGATTCTACCATCGAAGAATATTTCCTTCGATTCTCCTGATGTTCATAAAATTCGTCAACGTTCGTTGTGTTTGCACGTACAAGATTTCTGCATTTTTTTCTAAACGCTTCTACTTCTGCTTTTTGTTCACTGTAAGTTACTTCATGTTTAGATCTGCGTTTCTTTTTATCGACTTTTTTTAAAGTAGTATCAAATTCTCTTTCCACATTACATTTAACTTCCCTGGGAGTATTCATATTTTTATATGAAATTGGTTTCGTTAATCCTAGAAAGGTACAAAATGTATTTAAAAGTATTTCGATGCTTGTTGGAACGGGAAAAAGTTATACAATGCTGGATTTTTTCTACAAACGTACTACCACCGTACAGTAACTAACGACAAGTAAATTCACTTCGTCGATTCAGAGACAACCCTGTGATAACAATTTTTACGCCAGCCTACTTTACAATTTCACGCTTTATTCAAAAACCAGGATGAGTAATTTGAATTTAAGTTGGTAATTCTGTAGATCTCTGATTGTCAGATCAAATTTAAAAAAATTGCGGTTGAAGGTTCTGTCAAAAAGACAAATTGTTTGCTCTATCATTATACAAGAAAAGTGCACTAGCATATCGCTTCCTATCCAAGTTTTTCAGCTTACCGTCCCGGAAATCTCCTCCTCCTCCTCCAGCATTTAAGGAAATTTATTTGAAGTTATTTGAGGCAAAGAATACACCACTTGGTTGGTGTATTCTTTGTTTGAGGAGATCAAAGATTTCTTCGTCGGAAAGGGTTATGTCAACTCTGGTGATGACAAAGGAGAAGTTTGGAGTGTGAGTGGTGGCCGAAGTCGCTTTTCTAGAAGCGGAAGGTTGAGAATGATGAGGTAGGCATAAGACTTTGTTGACTCCGATGGCATTTTGTATTTTGGACTGGAGTTTTTTGGGCAGATGTCTTTTGGAATTTTGAGGAGGGCTGTGCAGTTTGGATTTGCTTTTAGGTAAGAGATTTTGCCTCCTAGAATTTCGTTCCTGTTCAGAAGGATGAAAAGTTCCTTCTGAGAGCAGAATTTGGATGGGAGATTTCTTAGATTGAAGGTTTGAAGCGGAGTTGTGAGAGAAGGAGAAGTGTGGGATGAAGTTTTTGACGAGGTAGTCCGAACTGAACTGCGAACGGAGGCTACTTCGTAGTTTTGGCGGGTTTTTGTTGCTTCGTAGCTTGACGAGGCTAGGGAAGAATGAGTGGAAGGCGGAGGAGATTTGGCGACATGGGCGTAAGATGAAGATTTGGGAGATTGTGACATTATTGATACGAGATAGGCAGCTTTTTCCTTGAGTAATTCAAGGATAGCTACTTGCTCTGGAGATAATGATGGTTCGGAATGTGTAGAAGTGGGACGTGGAATCGGAGATTCCATTAGAGAGGGCAGTTTGGTTTTTTTGGGCTTGCTGGAGGGTGTCTCGGAGTCATTTTTGGACGATGATTGGCGATTTGATGATTTGGTGGCTGGAAGTTGAGGAAACTCTTCAATAGTGTCGGCGTGTTTGTGCTTGTGTTTGGATGTGGGCATGGTTTAGAGGGTTTTAGGATTTTTTAGGAACACTGAACACTTTTTGCTGGTTAGTACCGGCGTATGTACTTTTTAGAGTGGTTTCTGCAGAGAAACCAGCTCTGGGCGTGGATTTATAGCAGACCGTAACAAGTAACGGTGTGAACCAATGACCGTTAATTTTGCTACGTGTTTGCTTGAAAAGTAAAACCGATTTTAAGTGAAAGAACTGGAGTGTTTTTATACTTCAGTTATATTATACAGGAGCGTCTAGCTGCAGAACATATTCAGCCAATCAAAACGTCTGTTAGATCCCATGATAATTATCGCAATCCAATTGGTTGAAATAAAATGACGCTTTGTTGTTGTATACGTTTGTGTTTTGATTTGAGGTGAGAAATACCAGGAGTTTTTATTGTTAATTTTGGTTTACGGTTAGGTTAGGTTATGTTAAATCAAAATACAAGAGTATACAACAACAAAGCGCCATTTTATTTCAACCAATCGGATTGCGATAATGATCATGGGATCCGACAGATGTTTTGATTGGCTGAATCTGTTCTGCTGTTTGACGCTCGTATATTATACATGTAGTGCTAGTTGCACTCTTAATTTAAAAAAAAGAAGAAAATACCATGATCTGTTGAAAATACGGAGGGAAGAGAAAGCGGCGAGGTTATAGTTACAATATACGTGATAATATGATACACACAGCTTTGTTACTTATGTTAAGCTTTTTATTTTATATAATATATAATAGAATAGAAGCTCACAGTTAATTTAGTGCCCGAATCCTGATACTACAACAGTCTTTCAGAAGTGGGATTAACCGTGTGCACGTCAGTTTTATATTAAATAATTGGAAACCATTCAGCGTTGTGTATTGGCCGGTATTTTCTGACGCTTTATATTCTGGAGTTTGGAGTTGAGGAGAGATTGTTGGCGAGATGCTTTCAATAGGTATTCAATATGAGCTCAGAAAACGTTTACAGTGAAATTGGCGAGGCTGAACAAAATTTAGTATATGTCGCAAACATTTTAGCAATATAAATAAAGTTCTTCCTGGATTTGACCCGGTAAGGATATTCCAATTGATGGATGGAATGAAAAATTGGAATAATATGGAGAACTTTATGATTGGGATCAGTTGTCAATAAAACATCAGGCACTATCCAAACTAGAAGGTGTCGCAAGAAAGTGGAGAGATAGTCTTCCAAGGGAGACAGGAACTTGGGGAGATTGTAAATCCCTGTTTGGAGGAAACCTTTACCATCGAGATAAGCAGTGTTGATTTGTAGATGCAAGCACAAAACTATAAATAGAGAACGAATCAAGATATTGTCAAGTACTATTTTGAAAAATTGTCAGTGTGTTAAATGCAAGATTAATGAAAAAGAAACAATTGAGTGGATAGTACATGGACTGAATGATACAAGATTCCGAGATTATCTAGGACCACTAAGTAGGTACACTAAAGTAAACCAGTTACTACAGAACCTTAAAGCAAGTGCTAGTTACATAAAAAGGTATGTAGGCGAAAATTTTGATAAATTCCATAAAAATTCAAATGAAACCAAAACAGACCCTATGGTTAAACAGAAAAAAGTAACTTGTTTTATTTGTTCTCAAAAAGGACATTATGCGCGTGACTGTCCTAAAAAAAGAAAAGAGTCAAACAATCATAGTCTAGGAAACAAAAACTCTAACAATCAACAGGTATCAAGTACATCTAGTGAAAAAAGAAATCCTAATATTAATGGTAGGTAGTAGTAATATTGTTTTAGCACTTTCTAATGATAAAACTCATGATGAATATTTTAAAGATTGTTTTTTGAATGATAAACAGATAAAATGTTGATTTAGGAAGTAGTTGTGACACTCTAAAATATGATATTGCAAAACAATTGGGTTTTTCATATTTCGAAACAGAAACTCAGCCTTTAATAGGATTTGGAAAGGGACTTGTCAAACCCCTAGGTCTTTTTACTGGAAACTTGTGCATTGAGGGAGTATTAGTCAAAGTAAAAATTCACATTGTACCAACTCTCAGATGGTAATAGTAGGACATCCGTTCACAGAACACCCTGATGTACAAATTATCAGTATAAGTGGGGAGTTGAAAATTGAAAAAGTTAATCTTGAATGTGATTTAGATGTAATTCAAAATAAAACTGTTAAGCCAGAACAAGATGTTTGCATCGCAAATATCTGTTTAGGGCATGTAGCAGTAAGAGCTGATCTTACCAATCAAGAGTTATGTACAATATATTGAAGGGGGTGTACAGGAGGGAAAAGCAATTCCAAGGTGTATAATTCAAACAGACCATAAAGGTTCTGCTATTTTACCAATTTTAAACATTTCGGGAAAAGAATTAGTGTTAAAAAAGGATGTTAAGTAATTTAATTAGGGCTGCGTTTTTACTTCTGCCGGCAGACTATTACTTTTTTTCATAGAATAAGATTTTTTTTGTATTTTAAAAATTCATTCGTTACCTCTCTCGGCTCGTTAATATCAGTCACACAACAAATATTTCTTGTATTGTATTAATTACCACTAGCCTTGGGCACTATCCTATATTTTTTACAAAATAAGTTATAGCTATAAAATTAATAAGGCATCACACGAATAATTAAACTTATGCTATCATTTATCACTCTTTGTCAATACTGATCAGCTTAGTTGCTGCTTCCACTGCCTCTCGTAAACCTGAAGTTATAAGAAAAAATATGACAGATCTATCACTGCAAACTTACATAACTCCAAAAACATGAATATCTTAAAACCATTTTTGCTTTGACATTAAATTAATTATGTAATTAAATTACATAGATTTATAAAAATAAAATTAAATGTACAAGGAGTGATTAAAAAGTAACTAAATAGTCTACAAAATAAAAACTACTAGTCAGAGCTGGATTGTACCGTAATGTCTGACCAATAGCCGGGAGGCAAAACTCACCGTTTTCTTCAAAATCTTGCAAAGCACATGACGTAGATGCAGAAGGCGATGAAACGTCATCATTGGGTACCCCTGGTTGCGTTTCAGTATCACTAACCGCTCCTACAACTGATTGCCCAGTTTGAAGATCGAATCCGTACGTAACGTATCCAGGTAATCCCATTGCGACATCGGCATCTTCCACCACCTCGGTCAGTACGTAAACCTTTAAATTAAATGAAAAAATGGATCTAGGTAATTTTTTTAAATTTTAAATTTGATGTATAGAGTTTGATCTTTACAACAAAAGTGTCCAACTTTTTGACCATACCCTGTAGGAAATAATGAAATGTTGCAATTTTGACATAGGCAGATGTTTACTATTTTAGCACTCAAGTTGCTTTTCATAATATTTTAGAATACTGTAAAGAATAAGAGCTAGTAAGAATTTCATTTTAAATATTTCTTGACTCACCAAGTAACCATCAATAGTTTTGGGTCAACATTCAATCTAAAACTAATGCCTCTTGGATAAGGATCGACAGTCGTACAACATATTTATAATAAATAAGTTCTAAACGAAATATTACTACTGCTACTTTCCCACTTTAACCTCCTGTATCTCAAAAACTCATCATAGCACTGAAATGTGCTCATGGACACTTTTGTATAGTTCACCAATCGGTACTGCCAAGATCACACATCAGGACATTTTGGTACTGAAAGAACACTATCACGAGTTAAAGATATTATTGGGTCAACTGTCGAAGGGACGTGGAAGATTGGTGCAAGAAAATGTGATCTGTGCAATAGTAGAAAATGTCCTAAAACAAGAAGCCGAGGAAAAATAGCCCATTATCTTTCCGGAGAGCCTTTTGAAAGACCGACTTGCAATTGATATTCTAGGCCCACTTTCTTTGACAGAAAGAGGAAACAAATACCTGATGGTTGTAATGGATTATTTTTCCAAATGGCCCGAAATAGCACCTCTTCCTAATTAAGAAGCGACGACAGTAGCAGAGGCTTTTGTAACCAACGTTATTGCGAGACACGGAGTTCCTCTGGAATTGCATTCTGATCCAAGGACGAAATTTTGAATCCGAATTATGGCAGGAGTTGATGAAGACATTAGACATTAAGAAAAAACGCTCTACGCCTCTCTACCCACAGTCCGATAGAATGGTAGAAAGACATCATAAAACCATTTGCCAATATCTCTCAATGTTTGTCTCTGAAAACCAAAAACACTGGGACACTTTAGTTCCTCTATTTCTGCTAGCCTATAGAAGTTCTGAACTAGAATCAACCGGTTATGGTCCATCTATGCTAGTCACTGGCAGAGAAATGAAGCTTCCCCAAGATCTTCTTTTCAGAAGACTTCTTCCTTATGAAGAAACGGAAGAATGTACACCTCCTATATACATAGAAAGCTTGAAAGAAAAATTGGAAAGGGTCCACAATTTTGCTCGTGAACGTTTGAAGCTCTGCAACGATATGGGGTGAAGGTTAGACTAAACGTGCATACTACAAACACAAGTTTCTCGAAAGGTAACCCCGTATGGCTGTTCAATCCCAAGCGCAGAAAAGGTTTGTGCCAAAAACTGCAACGAAACTGGGAAGGCCCCTACACCGTTCTCAATAAAATCAACGACCTAGTCTACCGCATCCATTTGTCAGCGAGGAGTAAGCCCAAGGTGATTCATGTCGAGAGGTTAGCCCCTTACCGCGGGCCCGATCCACCCTGTAGGCTGTTGGTTTTTAGAAAGGCTAAGGAGTAACAATATCGAAGCTTACTTCTTATTGCACGACAAAGGACTTTTGGGAAGGCTAGTGAACTCGTGAAACGTGTGATGTTACGAAAAAGCGTTCGTCACGCGATGACTCATTCTTCGTCTCTTTCTCGGCTGCCCGCTGCGCTAACTCTCTCCCCTCTCTTCCTCAGCCGCCTTTTTCTTCTTTTTTGCCAAATATGTTAAAATTTTTGAAAAATTGTCAAAAATTTTGAAATATGGTCAAAAATTTGGAAAAATGGTCAAAAATTTATGAAAATGGTCATTCTATTGTGCATAAGAAGCAAGCTTCTGTCGGCGGTCCGACGACCGCTTACCTTTTTCTTTAGATATTTCTAGGTTTTCCAAATAATTATTTGGAATACCTAGAAATATCTAAAAAGTGAAATAATTTTACATTATTATAAAAAGATACTGAAAATATTGTAACTATAAATAATAACCTCGTGTTCTACAAGTTGGGGAGTTTGAGGCTGCTCGGGTTGTTTGGATGTTGCAGCATTTTTTTCTCCTCCAGCTGCTCTTTTTTTTCCTCCAGCTGCTTTTCCCTGCCATTTTCCTTCTCCTAAAACAAGTTTACAATAACTATTTTAAAGAATAAATGTTCTCATCTCACTGGACAAGAGTAAAACTGCTAAGACAATTTGTTAAATAACCAAAACAGAAAAAGTATTATAATAACCAAAAAAATTTTTAGTGAAAATATTCAAACACGTTTACCATTTTAAATAATATATAGGTCATCGGTTACGCTACTTTTCTTTTCTTTACCTCAGAAACTATTTAGGGTGTATCCAGAATCCAGATAAATCATGGTTAAGAATGAGCATTGGAAATTTTTAAATTAAATTTTAAGATCTGAATTAACAATATAAAGAGGGCATATATAATGGAAATTGTGGTTAGTATTATTATAACATTTAATATACCTACATATATGTTGAAAACATACCTTTTATATTTCCCATTTTGAAAGATCAGTAAAAATTGTAATTGACAACTATTTACTTGGTGATAACAATTTTTACGCCAGCCTACTTTACAATTTCACACTTTATTCAAAAACCAGGATGAGTAATTTGAATTTAAGTTGGCAATTCTGTAGTTCTCTGATTGTCAGATCAAATTTAAAAAATTTGCGGTTGAAGGTTCTGTCAAGAAGACAAATTGTTTGCTTTATCATTTTACAAGAAAAGTGCATGAGCATATCGCTTCCTGTCCAAGTTTTTCAGCTTACCGTCCCGGAAATCTTTAAACAAAATAATTAATACCTAGTGTATCATTTTTACTAGGAGTGAATAAAAAGATTTTTCCTCATTTGCAAATTGTGATTGATTTTTGGGTTTCCAAAATAGAAATATATCAGGTAAGTATGTGTTTATATTTTGTTATTGTTTCATATCAGATAATTGTAGGTTTTTCATTATTATTTTCTCGTTACAATAACTAGGTAAGTAAACTAAACATAATTTTTATAGTTTTGGCAACTATGTAAATTCTAAACATTTACGTATTTTGATTATGAAAAAAACAAACAAATTCGACTGGGTAGGGGTAGCAAATAAGAACCACAGGTGCCCATACCCTGATAAGAACATTGGGTGGAGGCGCTGAGCAGTCCAATTCATTTCATTGTTTGATATTGTGATTGTTCCAAGCTGCTTTTTTAGGTTGTGCTATCTAGTTCCTAGTTTTATATTGCCTATAAGGTGAAAATAACACCATAAATATGTGTTTTTAGATCTAGGGGCAATTGAATATAACTAATAGGAGCAGATGTTACTTTGTTGTGTATGTCCGGGATAATATAGATCTATATATAGAGGAAATTGAGATAGATAGAAAAATATGGGCCGAAAAAATGCTTCCGAAACTGAAGCAATTCTATACAGAATGTATAGCTCCTGAAATAATCAGAAATCAAAAGGGAAAATGACAGAAATGCTTTGACCCCCCTTATATCAAGCAAGCCATATCAGAATATAAGAAAAAGAAAAGTCTGGCAAGACAGAATCCAGATAATTAGGGCTTTATTAAGGCAAATATATGGATGCCGATACTAATGCGTAAGTAAAAACACTAACAAAACTTATTTTCAAAAATCTAATTACTTTTCATTTTCAGAACTGACAATTTCACTAATATGGAACCTGCTGCAACTGCCCCTCGGGTACATTAATCTTTCATTAAACAGAGATTCCTGATACTATTCCGTAAGTAAAAACACCTACAAGACTTATTTACAAAAATCTAATTTCTTTTCATTTTCAGAACTGACAACTGACACAGGTCCAAATAATTTTCATATAGCAGTGTTCGCTATAACTATTCAGTAAGTAAAAAAATGTCAAAACCTATTTAGAAGAAACATCTAATCTTTTTATTTCATTTACAGTTCCGAAAAAATGGATTCCAAGATAAAATGGATTACTTAAAACTTTTGCTGAAATGAGTGAAATAATTTTGTTAGTAAAAATATTTATTTGGAGTATTTAAAATTAAAAATGTTTTTTTTCAGTCTTTATAACTATGTGGATCAAGACTTCAGTATGTCGATGGGGTCAGCATCCCTTTGTTAGTGTAGTATTGTAAAAAATGGATAATTTTATAAACTTTTTATTTTCTTTTTGTTCTAAGGAGAAATGGTAGAGAAAAATGGAAGATGAACTTCAGTTGCTTTGTACTAATAAATATGAAGACAAATACATTACACATAATGTAATAATAATTTTATTTATTTTCATAGAATATTTTTGATTTGTTTCTTTTCAATAAAAACATACCTACACCAATTTTTGCTGTGATTTTCTTGAATAATTAATAAGGGTTATTGAAAAAGCAGACATGTCTGTTTATTGCTATAATAAACATTTTTATAGTTTACCTAATTAATTAGCATTTCTTTCTGTATTATAATTAAAAACTACCTACTTATACTTACTTACTCTGTACTTCAAATTTGTAATAGGTACTACAATTAAACAAACAGATTACCTAAACGATTTGTTGTCTTTTCAATAAAAGAAGACATTTTTGGTATAATTTACTTGAATAATTAAGATTAAGAAGAGTCAATGGAAAAACAGGCATGTTCGTTCATTACAAACTGGAGGAAAGCTGCAAAAAGTATTTATAATAACATTTCGATACATCACCTGGAAACATTGGTAACATTTTTATTCCTGTGTTTCGAAAATAAAAGATTACAACAGTATAGAATAGAATACGAAATGTCTATTTTGGTCAATTAGTAAAATGTATTTATTACTATTACCAATGTAGTTTTTCCTCACTAACTCGGGTGGCCGATGTATGTATGCTGATGCAGTCTATGGTTGTGTACAGGTCCCCGGAGGAACCAAAAGGCCCCGATATGGGGATCAATAAATATAGGGCACTTTTTGTGGGATCACTAGCAATAGATAAAAATATTTGTGGTTTATTTCATACCTATAGGCACTAAACACGTTACTTGTGATGGAGCACATGTGGAGTAAATATAAAGAGCATTTACGAAGCACAAATTTACTTTTTCAGCATGAAGATTATTTTATTATAACCACTTACAAATACTGACAAGCTATGCTATAAACAATAATAAACAATTTGAAATATTTTTATGGACACAAAACCGTCATCATCTGTCATTGAAGTTCCATACAGCGCCATCCATAGGTAACATAAATAAGTGCTATGCGCACTCGTATAGAAAATTCTTGACCACATTCCATTCGTAGTGCGTGCTCCCTGGCTTAAGAGGGCGATGTGTCGATTTTACTGGTGGCTGAATATGCATTGCAATAAAAGACCTCTTCTGTATGACTTTATCCAACTTTTCGAATAAAAACAACGGTAATCTTTTATTGCGTCCTATTTTTTCATTTATACTCATGGTGTAAGTGTCTAAGTATTCAGCTATCAGTAAATATTGTTTCCAAATAATTTATTCAAAAATCTTTTTATTATCTAGTTCATTGTCTATAGTAGTTGGTTTAGTTTAAATTATTTACTTCAGTGTCTGCCTATAGTAGTTTGGTGTTGTAGTTAATTTGGTGCAAGTTATTTATAAAACTTTTTATTACTTACTTCATTGTCTATAGTAGTTTGGTGTTGTAGTTAATTTGGTGCAAGTTATTTATAAAACTTTTTATTACTTACTTCATTGTCTATAGTAGTTTGGTTTTGTAGTTAGTTTAGTGTATCAATTTAAAAAAACAGTCTTTAGTCCTGGTTTTATTCCTTTAAGGAGGACAATATTAATATTTTTTAGGATGCCCGGAGGAACAGTGTGTTGTGTCTTCGGATGTGAAGGCAAAACATCACCAAAACATCGTTTCCCCAATCCCAATAAAGATTTTGATAGGTACCAAAAGTGGGTGCAGTTATGTGGAAATGAAAAACTAAGGAGCAAGGATCCAAGTTTGGTGTACCGTTCCAATCGAGTATGCCACAAGCACTTTGATCAAAGATATTATTCAAGTAATAACCTTTTAGTGCACACATCTTTGCCAACAATGAATTTACCTAGGCCGTTAACAGGTGAGTAATTAAGAAATGTGTATTTATAATATATCATTATATAAAACCTTCTATTTTATGACAATTTTTCACTTATTGATAAATAATCTATTTATTGCAGAGATTGATGAAAATTTTCCCCCTGAAGGGATTCTGCCTGCATACTTGGTACACAAAGAACACAGCTATCATAAAGGTTTGCAACTTTCATTCATTATCAAAGAAACTACTGTCGTTATTCTACACACTATGCTAATAGCTTGAATGTAATTTTAGTTTTTGGAAACAGAACAAATATCTGTGTTCAAGATAGACCACAAGCTGAGGAAGTTCATGGAAGAGATTTTGAACAAGCAGGACCTTCACATGCAGAAATGGTTACAGACGCAGGACCTTCACATGTAGAAATGGTTACAGATGTAAGACCATCTACCAAAATTCATATAGCAGATAATATTGCCATCAGTACAACAAAAAGTAAGCATAATATTCAGTTAGTTCTATCTGATAATCAAAAATATTAAATTAGATATATGTATATTATTTATAGTTGTTATTTCATATAAAACTCACAACAATTCTCATTGCAGGCAGAAATACATCACTGCTTCAACTTGCCAATGTCACCAGAATTCATAAACTAAGCCCAAAAGAAAAGCTATTATATAAGAAAGCTTTGCAATACAAACGACTTGCACGTTCCAGACTTCATGCAAAATATAGTGTGAAAAAAAAATTGAAGTTTCTTGAAAATTTTACGGAAACCAAAATTTATGGCCAATTGAAAAATAAATATGTTGCAGATTTCATTTGAAGAATATTTATTATGTTGATAAGAATGATAAAAAGTGTAGACCACCCACCCTTAAAAATTGGGTTAGAACCTTACAAGGTCTGATATATTTGCATGAGAAATTATTTTTGAAACAAGGGATTAAGTTTTTTAGTTGCAGAAAACTTAATAAAGACTTGCTTGAAAATTTTTTTTGTCAAATGAGGCAGCATGGAGGAAGGAACTCTAACCCAACACCCACTAATTTTAAAAACTATTATAAATCGCTCTTAGTGAAAACCTTTGTGTCTGGTCATTCTCTAGGAGCTAATTGCGAACATTTCGATAATGATCAAATGTTATTTCAATTAGAAGCATTTCTAATGCAAGGTGTAGAAGAAAATGAAGTGGTGGAATTAAAGTCATTCAATTTTATTATTCCTTTAAATTCAGACAGCCGGAGTGTCGATTTATCTACAATTGGATATGTATCGGGATACATAGCAAAGATTGTTTTAAGATCTGTGCAATGCAATATATGCAAGTTACATATTATAGGTCCTAAACGGAAGGTAACAGCACATGAAATTACATGTGAGAGAGAGTTTGACCAGACAGAAAGATTAAAATATTGTACAGGTACATTTGTAGACTGTATTAAAATGTGCTACACAATAATCAAATACTTTCTCCATAAATTAGATGAAATAGGAACTGTAAATATTTACAGATACATATTTAGGTACATTAAAGAACATATTAAATTTCCTTTTGTTTGTCACAATCATGAAATAGAAAATCTCATAATTTTTTAGTGTATACATCTTGTGATATTTCAGTGGACAAAAGGTCTAAATAGAGTTTTAACTGGAAAAGAAAATTCAAAACATATAAGTTTCTATAATCCTATTTATAGAAAAGCACAAGATATATATACCAAAAAATTAAAGAGAAAAGGATTGTAAATGCTGGTAGGTAGTACATTTTTTACTTTCTATAAGTGTATCTGTCTAATTTATATTGCAAATATTTACTCATTTCTATTGTTGCATATACTCTCTTCCTGTAGGTAATTTTTGCTTTTAAATGTATTATATATTTAGTTTTCTTTGACCATTGGAAATTTTAATTTTTTATGTGTGAAGTTCGTTTTTCATAACTGATGGCTCCACTTCATTTATTTGTTTCACAAATGATTGTTTTTTTTTATATTCCGTTTATAATATAACATTATTCATCATTTCCAGTGTTCTTTATTTAACAATAAAATAGGATAACCTAACACATAAAAAGTAGAAATATCATTTATTTCTGTATTCATTTTTATCATTGTATTGTATTTTTTAATCATTAATTGTATTTTTCTTATTACTGTATTTTATACTGCATTTGTAGGTATTTCTATTATAAAAAATTTTTTTTTCATGTTCACTTTTTTATATGTAATAATTGGGCTTGCCCGTAAATAAATAATTTTACAGTTAAACCATTTGAATAAGTTAACTTTTTTAATTCCATAAACTATACTTTTTGATAAATATGTATGTTGTACGGTTGTTTTTCGTTATCCCACCATGTAAAAATGTTGAAGTCTGGAATGACCAATTTAGCAGTTTGAAAACTAAATTTTTGTTGTTAAAAAAATAGTTTTTATTCTGTTAAATTGGACATGGAAGACCGACAATATTTTTGCGTGAGGGGGAACAACCGTACCGTCCCGCCTATTTTTGAAATTCGCACATGCGTACTGCTAATCTTCTTTTCTCGATGTCTTTTGCATAGCATGACATACAGCCATGGTCTTGACTGAATAAGATTCACAGTTACATATAAGGTTTAATCTTCTGGTCTTGGCTCAACAAGGTTCACAGTTACAGCTATATAGTTCGGTCACCAGACCAACTGAGGGCTTGAAAAACATGGTCAGACATTTTTACATTGAGATGCCTATGGCGCCATCCATCATCCATCAAGACGGTGGAACGTCTGAACTAATGTTCGTTTCCAAAATTTTGTATGCAACAAATCTCAAAAAATACAATGATTTGAGATTTCTTATTTTCAGAATGGAATTCTCTAGGCTTTTTTTGGGGATCAGATCTTGGCGTTCAAATTGGTGACCACAAATTGTCAAAACTGTCAAAAACATACCATCACTTAATGGCTAATATCTTTTTTATAACAATATAAAACTTAACCAAAATACCTGATCGCCAAGGCAAAGGTCCAAGTTATATTGTGTTAAAATTTCAACACTTAGTTTTACTGCTTTCTTTAGATTTGTTGTTTACAAAATGACCTAAATTTTGTTGCAAGTCAGGGGTGCCAACTGTTTTGAGCTGTCTAATTTGGGAGCGCGCATCGTTTCCGTAGCGTCCACGTGTACACCACTTAAAAATCGTCCAGTTTCACCACTTTCCGCACATTAAACATTCTGGGCCCATAACCTGTAGAAACATAAGGCTTCGTGTGGACACTTCCAGTGAAAACACATACGAATTTTTAAGTAGGTACTTTAATCACTCAATATTGGGCTACAAAGCCTAGACAAAATTATAATATGTAAGAATCCCATTTTTCTTACAATGACAAGACAACCACTTTCTTAAAAAAAAGTCAAAGTCACAGATTGACAGACAGCGCAGCGGTGCACACAGAACTATTCCGAGTAACATAATAAGAACATAGAACATGTACCTATGTGTATTAAGAATTGCATAATCAACAAAATCCTCGTCTTCGACTCGGGTTTTTAAAACCACTCTCGCTCATGCTATTTGTTAAAACAAATTACTTAGAAACTCATTTTTCCGAATTTTTCCGGAAAAATTAAATGCACTGTACCTTGTTTTTAAACTATGAGGAGCATTTTAGGAAACCTCAAACACACCACTAAAAGTAACTAGATTGGGAGTGTGTTCCGAAAGGGTCGTGTTCAGACTTTTTGAACGAATTGACAATTACGTGAAATATGTATTGTACTGCTGGTAGTTGTCGTGGCCAATAAGAGATCAGGGCATATCTAAATATCAAATTATCATTGGCCACAGGCCATGGCGAAAGTTGTAAGCAAATGTCACATCATTGGGAAAAAAATGTATGGTTATAATAAGTAGTTTATGTAAAATTTGTTAATAATTTGAGAATAAATAATTGTGTAGAAAATGCAATTGTATGTTTAAATTATTATTAATTTAAGTTTGAAGCTCAAGATATAGCACAAATGCGATAATATTGTACTGTAATGATGTAAAACTTGATATAAAAATATTTAGAAAAATAAGATTTTACTTGAGAACTTATATTATTAACAAGAAAAAACAAGCGTGGATTTTATTTATCTCACTGAATGAATAATAAAAATAGCACTTTACTTGCTTGGAATATAATACTCTGTTAAAAATAAAACCATAAACAACAAATGCAAAAAATAGGTACAGTTAGATTGAAGTAATGAATATTTTCATATGAATAAACACAAAACTGACAAATGTCGTTGACAGTTGTATCAAAAGAGCTGTGTGAAACGGGCTGCAATCTGACCAATCACTAGGCAGCAGAAATGCCAACTTAAATTCAAATCGCTCCTCTTAGTTTAAAAACAAGGATTACCCCCGAAAAAACTGTAGTAACTTTTAGAAAAATGCTTTAATCAAAAAGTCATATCTGACATCAATCAAAAACTGGAAAATATACAGTCAGCTGAGAAGACCTTCGAGTATACCTATCAACTGATAAACAAATTAATTTCTTAATTGAGAGTTGGCCATAATTTTATCTCACAAATAAATAACAAAAACATTCACGTCAAATATTGAACGTCAATCAACGAAATATGGAAGAAACTGGAGATACTCTCCAAGAAGCTGCGGAGGCCCCTAACGTAAGTTTTTAATGATTTTTATTATATTTAACAGTGTCTAAAATATTAAGTTTTGGCTTATATCAATCTTTACTAAATTTATGTCAAAAACTATACCAATAGGTACTTATCTAACTAACCCTGATTGCATATAAGTAAAGTAAATTGATCTTTTAATTAAATCTAAGATTTTATTCTGTATCTCTAAATAGTATTACATAAAACCCTTAAGTGACACTTCATTATTTAATTTTTTTTGTCAATATGAGGGCATTTTGATAAGACAGGTGCATTTTCAAATTTCCGTGCAGTACTACTTTAAAAATGACAATTCAGAAAAAACCATATATATAGTGAGTTGGATTTTTTTATTATACTCCATTGTAATCGTGGTAGTGATGGAGGAAGCCCTGAATATTGTATTAAATCGCAATGAAAATTGACACGATCAACCAAATGTCAAAAGCAATAACAGATTATTTCAAAATTAAAGATCGCTGCATTCCCCTTACTCGTGTTGTCAGATTTCCGTTCAACAAATAAAACTTCAATTTATACTTCAATTTATAAATATATTTTTTCATGGTAAAATTGTGTCGGTGGTTCGAAAAATACCAATGTGAGGATATTTTTCGTCTTATTTTGATAATAGGGTCTTTAATGAATAATTATGCTATCAAAGACGAAAACTAACTTGAATACGGAATACGTTATCGTAATTAACGTTAACGAAAGCTTCAAATTCTTCAGCGCATGCTCCGAATAGCGTTAACCGTAACGACAGAACAATTAAGGGTTCCAAAAACTCTCTATTTGGACGAAAAGGTGACCTTTTCAGTAAGGTATTAAATAATTAATTGTTCCCTAGGCAACACTTTTCGTCCTAGGCCGAAATAGTTATTTGTGTATTTAGAGCGTAAAGTAACAGATTGCCGCTTGAGAAAGAATGTTGCCGCGCGACGCGGAGCGGAGCGCGGCGACCTTTCGAAAGCGGAAATTTTCTTTTCGCTCGAAAAACACACATAATTTTTTCCACAGTAGCCCTTATTGGATTTTGATGTTGAATGTAGTCGAATTTACACGCTATAAGTCAAAAAATCATAGAGCCCATAATAAGTGGAATTTCCTTGTGCAAAGGATACCTAAGCCCAACCTTTT
This sequence comes from Lochmaea crataegi, assembly GCA_947563755.1. Lineage (NCBI taxonomy): Eukaryota > Metazoa > Arthropoda > Insecta > Coleoptera > Chrysomelidae > Lochmaea > Lochmaea crataegi. The sequence continues at coordinate 30,164,773 of OX387422.1, read as the reverse complement.
CCCTCATATACCTATCAACCAACCTCTCCAGTGTTTTTAGCACAAAGGATGTTAGACTGATAGCTAAAGGACTTAGCCACGGTGTACGTAGTACGACCGGGCTTGGGTATGAAGACAACTCTTACCTGTCTCCACTGCTCAGGAACATATCTGCTTGCCAAAAAGGCCCGAAATATATGCACTAAGATTGAACCAATAGCCTCCCAGCCCTGCTGTAGCAGAGCCGGAAAGATTTGGTCCTTCCCCGGAGATTTATAGGGGCTAAACGTACGTATAGCCCAAGTACTCCGCTCGTAGGTAACTATTTCTTTGGCTAGAATATAGTCCCTCTTACATGGTCGTTTTGTTTCCACACGCCCCATGTCAGGACCCTCCTGTCCGACTGCCTTACAACCGGGGAAGTGAGTCTATTAGGGGTTGCAAGGTATCCCCCTGAGTTTCCGTGAAAACACTGGGTGCGATTTCCAGGCAGCCAAGAGCACTGTCAGGAGACTTCGTTAAGATTCGACGTAGCCTTGACATTTGAGGTACCGAAACGATATCCTCGCAAAAAGCCCGCCAAGCATTTCTCCGAGCCAGCCCAACAGCGCTCTTATATTCATTTCGTTTCTGGCGGTATAGTTCCCAGTCCAGATCCGACTCTGTCTTCCTAGCCCTATTAAATAGGCGCCGGGTTTGTTTCCGCAGCGAGTCCAGAGAGTTGTTCCACCACTTGTGGCCCTTACCCCCTTTCCTCGTTTTTTCCGCGCAGTTCTTTTCATAAGACGAGACTATACTCGAGCCCATCTCCGCTACGGCCCAATCAGTCTCATATTTATTACTGAGACTCCTAGGGAATCCATCGAGCCTCCTCGTGAGATCCAGTTTATACCGTTCCCAGTTGGTAGTCCTAGGGTCCCTATACTTTACTGATTGTTCTTCAACATCAGCATTGTATCTGAAACATATATAGCTGTGATCCGACAAAGACGGATCATCATTAACATGCCAGTCCTTTACCATACTAACAACGGTACTTGACGCAAGCGTCACATCCAAGCCTTCAGTCCGAATCCTATTCCGGAAGGTCGGCGTCGTCCCTCGGTTGAGTAGCTGAAGATCAGTGGTGCCCAGGTAGTCAAGCAAAGCCTCCCCTCTGCATACTCATGCATGGCCCGGCTTGGTCCCGCTGCCGCCACCTCCTTGCAAGGGCCAGTTGGGCCACCTTTCGGTGCCCCCTTTGCAGCCCGGCGTCTCCGCCTCTTCTCGGCACCGCAAACGGCTTTGCGGTGCCTTTTCGGACCCTCAGGTGAAGGTGCAGTTGTTTCCGGCATCGCCTGGGCCCTCACCGCTCCCTCCACCTCGTCCTGCGCCACCGGGGGCCCGGTCCCAGGGCCCCTCTCGGGAGACTTCGTCTGAAGGGCCCTGTAAAGGTCGCCCATCTCAAGAGTCTCCTCCGAGGTCCCCTCCTCCGGAGCCCTCCCCTCCTCTTCTGTCTTCTTCATTGTGGTGTCCATATCTGGTCCCACGAGCAGCTAGGGAAATTCGGTCCACCCCCGCAGAGCCCCGCATGCGGGGGTAAGGCTAATTACAATGGGGTGTCGCCCGGTACCCCAAGGTCAGAACCAGTAGCTGCCGATCCTCTGTTCGGCCACGCATCCTATGGGCCCGGTCCTCCCCCACTAGATATTAAAAATGTTCTTGTTGTTTTTCTAAATTAGATTTTGAATTTTCTTGTTGGTGTTCTAAATGGTCTTCTCTAGTATTAAGCTGTCCTACCTCTAGCTTTAATGTTTCTTTTAATTTGTGTTGGGCCATTCATATTTTCTACATCTGCTTGTCTACGCCTCTTCTCCTTCTGTGTTTCCTTCTCTTCCTTTTCTGATTCTTTCTCCTTTCTGCGTTTTTTCTTCTGCTCCTCGCGCCTTTCTTTCTCTTCCTCCATCTTTTAAAAACCATGCTGGGGTACCGGAAGTATCCATGTTTCTGTCGTATGCGGTGGATCTAGTATTTACCACAAACAGATATAAATATTTCTTAGATCCCACCGCTGTCACCAATGTTTCTCCTTATCCTTTCTTAAACTGTCTTTATTTCTATAACTCTTAACTTTTACAACACAATACTATGAATATACACGTCTTACTTACTAAAACTACTACTACTTACTAAAACTAACTAATGTCAATTATTGTCCCGCCTTTTATACTTTTCACCTGTTCCAGACAGTTCTCGACTTTTCGATGACAGTTCTAGATGATTCTAGATGTAGATATGTCTTCTTTTTTTTATTCATGGACCCCTACATATCCTCAGTGCAGGTCCGACGTAAAAATATATTCATTTTGAGAGATAGAATATAACATACTGAGCAAATGATTAAGATTATAAGAATAAAGACTTAATTTATCACAAAAAGTATGTGGTATTTTGTTATATAGTTTTATAAATATGTAGCTAATAATGAAATATCTATGACAATGGATATCGATCACCCCAAACTTGAAAATTATTTTTTACTTTTTTGTTATATTTGTTATAAGGGTGTGTATTTTCACACTATTATTTATTTATTATAATTCTAACCATAAAACCATCGAAGTAACATTGTATTTCATGTTATATATTATTTATACAAATAATTATTTGTTAATATTGGTTTGCAGCCTCAACAAGATTGCCAGCATCAACAGCAGGATCCTCAACCATCACAAGAAGGTCCTTCCTCGGCAGCATGGGGTGAAACCCCACCCACATGGGGTCAAAAACAACCAGGTTTGGCAACTGTTAATATCAATTATTTTCATTAATCGCAATAATATTCGGGTTTTGAAAATTTACTAGTACATACATGTTTTATTTAAGATTGATATATTATGGGTTTTCTTACAAAACTTGTTTAATAATATTGTCTACGGCTGGCCAACCAGACTGAGAAAGGGGAAGGGGGAGGAAATAGTCAAGCACCAGCAGATTAATTTTTTTGTATTGGCTTAAAACAAATAATCGTAAATAACTGTTGACTATACATAAAATATTTCATAAGGCGTATAAAGCTGGTATAGCCAAGGCATAGATTGAAACGTGACCTAGAAAAACTAAATCAAATTACACACTAAATATTAATGAGAGATTTCAAGAATTTTACAAACATAATACATAGTGTGTTATTACTATACTAATAAGTAGCCACTAACACGTTACTAAGTTACTAAATGTTTCCTATTCATAGTTAGTACTTTAGTATTATAGTTGACATTTTCCATGCGCATGACGCATATATTGTACGAATATTCGGGGGTAATACCACGAGTGCTTAAAAATTACCGATAATTTCCATGAAAGCTTGTTGTTAATAATTGTTAATAACTATTAACAAGCTTGAATGGAAATTATCCGGTTAATTTTTAAGCACAAGCGATATTTAGGGAGAATATTTCTCGAATAAAAATACAAATTACTGTATATCTCCACTATATTCAGATAGATAATGTAACTGCTTTAACTTAAAAATCTTAATAAAAAACAAATTATTTATTTATTGAAACAGTAACGTAATACATTTTTGTCAATTTCCCGTTCTGTTATATCTCCGAATCGATTCATGACCTCTAAGAAACTCTTTTTTGACGTTTCACGTTTATTATTTTAATGTTGTCTGACAATGGTTGTCATGGCAACGTGGAATTTCCGCTGAATTTCCATTTAATAATTTAGCATTCGTTGGATTGATACAACATGTATGAGTGAAATATTCAGTAAAAAATTAACTTTTATTACTTTTCTACTTGCACAAAAAATATTTAAACCATTTTTATATGTACACTGTACCTATATTTACATTATTTGAAACCAATATTAATTGAAATAGTTATTTGTGTATTTAAAGCGTAAAGTAACAGATTGCCGCTTGCGGAGCGCGGCGATCTTTCGAAAGCGGCAATTTTACTTTACGCTCGAAAAACACACATAATTTTTTCTGCAGTCGCCCTTTTAATAATTAAAACAGTTTTTTATATTATCTTAGGTTATAATAGGAGTGCTAGAAGAATAATCGTCATTTTGCTATTCATCATGATTAACCTTAAAAAGATCTACTGACTAGGAATGTTAAAAAATAATCGATTAATATATTTTTATAGTTCTGACAATTATCGTACATTTTTCAATATTTATCAATTTTTGAGCAATTTTGACAATAATTGTCCATTTTTGACAGTTTTTATAAATAATTGACCACTTTTGATAATTATTGACAATTATTGACCATTTTTCCAAATTTTTGACCATTTTTGACAATTATTGATCATTTTTGACCATATTTCAAAAACTTTAACAATTTTTGACAATTATCAACTATTTTTAAAAATTTTGACAATTTTTAACAATAATTATCCATTTTTGACCATTTTGGATAGTTTTTGAAAATTTTTGAGAGTTTTTCAAAAATTTTAACAATTTTTGACCATTTTTCAAAATTATTGACCATTTTTGATAGTTTTTGACAATTATAGAACATTTTTCAAAATTTTTACAATTTTTGACCAATTTTGACAGTAATTGTCCATTTTTGACAGTTTTTGATAGTTTTTGAGAATTATTGACCTTTTCTGAAAATTTTTTACCATTTTTTAAAAAATTTTAATATTTTTGACAATTTTTGAGATTGTTTGACCATATTTCAAAATTTTTTTAAAGTTTTTGACAATTATCGACCATTTTTGACAATTATTGACCATATTTTTGACAATTTTCATATAATTTTATTTAATTTTTAATCTGATAAATTGTTAATTATTCACCAATTGAGTTAATTCAGAGGGCGTGGTTTGATTAAATAAGCGAGCGAAAAAGATTCCTTTTTTGCGCTAGATCGTAAAGTAACAATCCTCGGCATTTATCGACTTTACGATTTCATATAGTAATTAGTCATTTTACGCGCGACTGTAGAAAAAATAAATTATTTATCTCAACCGAACACAAAATTTACCTTCTGTCAAAACACGTAGTTTACGCACCTAAACATAACCAAACACGCTGCCAAATATTTAAAACGTTACTAGCTAACTACGACTATGAATAGGTTATTTGTGATTGTTCAACTAGTAGAGTCTTAGTAGCCACTAACTTTTACTATGAATAACGCTGTTTATGTTTAAGTATGGTGGAAATTTTAGCTTGTATAAATACGAAGGCTAGTCATTTTTATTATTTTTAGATATGCCAGTAGTTGATGCATTGATAGAAATTTTGAGTAATGAACATACTCGATTTGAACAATTTGAATTTACAAGACCCCTCAACGCATCTAATAAGGAAATATTTGGGAAGTTTATTGAGGGATTGCAGGTTGTATTTCAAATTCCTGGTCGGTCAGATACCAAAAGAGTTTTCCGTGTTAATGGATTAGAAGATTGTGCAAGTCGAAAAACTTTCGATCTGGATGATAATGGCAGAGGTATAAAATTCGACACAATAATCATTATAGTCGGGTCGAAAATGCATTTTTCTGACTCCGATAACACTGCAACTTTTACATAGCGCTGTTGTCCCCTGTCACCTGACTGATTTATTATTATTGTAGTAAGAAACATAACAATCAAAGAATATTTTGAAGAGTACAAAAGATGTCCATTAAAATATCCAGACCTGCCAACACTCTGGGTAGGATCTCGGGATAGAACGAACCCCATATTGGTACCACTAGAATTGTGTTGCTTGAAAGGCGGTAAAGCGTTGAACCGAAAAATGACTGGAAATCAAACTGCTGAGATGTTCAGGTATTGTATATTTACATCCCCCATTCCTGAGTTCAACCACCATTTCAATTCGAATTTTTATAAACGCGCTAGTTCATCCTACAGCTAAAACTACTTTGCAAAAAAATTGTTTTCGTGTTCATTTGTCGCTCTCGTCTACATAGCGACGATGGTTAGATTTCATCACAATATAACCATGCAAGAGGGAGGAGATTCAATGTACACAATCATCAGCCACGTTGTCAAACTTCTCCTAACTTGATCGCCAGATACGTAAATGTACTATTCTCCATTACTGTTTCCATATCTTCAATATACAAACCCCCCTTTATTCCCCGTTATCCCCTTCTTTAGTAACTGCCCATCGGCTCTTTTCAGTATATCCACATAAATGGTTGGCCTTTGAAACATTGTTTTGAACAATGAGCTAACTGTTATGAACAATGTGACAATATACCATACAAGTTTTCTTTTTTTAAACACTTGAACCGTTTCAAGTTTTGTCACATTTTAAAATTTATTACTCGAAAATACATTTCGAACGTTGGTTCATAAACCCATTTACATCTGATTATCAAAAATCCAATTACCATAGTATATGGTGTAGGGTATACTTTTACACTTATTTCAAGTACATTGAATTATGCTTAAGACATAAATATATCCATTTTTTTATGGATGCTTTGTCGGTCCAGCTACATTTTTATTCATGTACAAATTTAGCCCATTGATTTCTATCTCTTGCCATTGTTTTTGCCTCTGTCCATGTTTTTCCCTTTTCTTGCCTACCATAACACCATCCCATGTTTATTTTGGTCTTCCCTTTTTCGTTTTTTTTGTACTTTTGATTGTCATACTTTTTTAACTGGTCTTGTGTCGTTCATTCTGTGTAAATGTCCCCACCAGCTCAATTGTCTCTTTTCAATAAATTTAAGTGTTGAATCTGTGTCAAGGTCTTCTCTTATTTTCGCATTTCTTAATTTATCTTTCTTTGTGACTCCTTTAACTCGTCTAAACTCGGTTTAAATAAATATATCTTTGTTTTATTGGAATTTTTATTCATTTATAAATGTCAAATTCATCGTGTGATAAAGTTTCATTGTTCTTTGTACTCTATTGTTAATTTCAACTTCCTGCGTTCCAAATTCCAAATTCTTTAGATTCCGTGTTCCAGATTTCCATATTATTTTGTAAATCTTTTTCTTTCCCTGCCATAATTATTAAATCATCTGCAAAAGCTACTTGTGATATATTCACTCTTATTAAATGTCTATGTCCCACGTGTAGTTTTGCCATTTTGGTTGACAATTTTTTAATTATTTCATCAATGAAAATTGTAAATAATAATGAACTCAGTGCCCCTCCCTGCCTTAATCCTTCTTGTGTTGAAAATGGTTCTGATTTTCTATTTTTGTATATTACACAATATCTGTAGATGTTTTCTTATTATTTTGTGGTTGACTTGGAACTTTATCAAAAGCTTTTTCTATATGTACAAATCCTATATAATATATATATATATATATATATATATTTATATATATAAATGGGTTTAAAACTACTTTCGAAATGTATTTTCGAGTAATAAATTTTAAAATGTGACAAAACTTGAAAACGTATATATTTACTTTATACGTTTTCAAGTTTTGCCACATTTTAAAATTTATTACTCGAAAATACATTTCCAAAGTAGTTTTAACATTGTATAAAGATAGGCCTATCTTTATACAATGATTTTAAACCCATTTCCATCTGATACAATATGATGGCGGATATTTGGTGGTAGATAGTCATGAGACTGCCAGTGATGGGAGCTGATATAAATCAGTAGATGATTTTTTTTGAAATTCTAGATATTCCGCTACAGACGCGGAAAGGAGAAAGAATGACGAGATTGAACCATCTAACTATAATGCACATCCGGTACGTGAATTTTGGTTTTGTGTGTCTGATAAATTTGAAAAGGTGGTTGCTAGAGTTTTGGATCCACCACAAGTAAATCCTTACTGGAAGAACGAAAAATTTGTTACTACAGCGATAATTAAAACTTGGACTATAGTTTGCGCTGATAGTAGAGACCCAAGACCTGATGAACTTCGTAATTTAGAAAAACGGGTAAGATTTCACTTTATATAATTAGTATTAATAATAAATAACTTTATTACTCGACACAATAATTTATTTTTCTATAGTTATTGGATGCAGCAAGAGGAACTGGTATGCAGTTCCCACAAGCTAAACAACCATTTCTAAAAATAGGAAGTATGCCAAGGGACATAGAAAGTTACTTTGAAAGTGTAAAAGGCAGATACGACGTTATTTTCGTGGTAGTACCAGATATTGGTCCGCAGTATTCTTACGTTAAAACCGCCGCCGAGATCACTGTCGGATGCTTAACAGAGTGTATTAAATTGAGAACCTTGGACACAGAAAACTTCCAAACTTACATCAACATCTTATTAAAAGTAAACACTAAATTAAACGGAACTAATCATTGTTTGGACACACATCCACCAATGTTGTCCAGACTATGTATGATTATGGGCGCTGATGTTACTCATCCCAGTCCCGATTCCCAAAATCGTCCCAGCATTGCGACTGTAGCAGCTGCATTTGACGCCGATGCTGTCAAATATAATATTTGTTGGAGACTACAACCTCCAAGGGTTGAAATAATAAAGGAACTAGAAAATATGGTTTTTGAACAATTGATGTATTTTTACAACGCTAACAATCAGATGAAACCGGAGAGGATAATATTTTACAGGTTAGTAACCTACGCCCTCGGAAAGCGGAAAACAATATATTGTAAATAAAAAACGAACATATTTTTCAGGGACGGAGTGTCGGAAACACAATTTGAACAAGTAAAACATGCAGAGATTCGAGCTATTAAAGCTGCTTGTAAAAAATTACAACCTGACGGTTACGAACCAGCTATAACGTTTATAGTAATTCAAAAAAGTCATAATGCCCGAGTGTCTCCTTCGAATCCCAAAGATTCAGAAGATAGGAATTGCAATGTTCCGGCAGGTAATAATAGTAATTATGCGCCGAGGCAGAAAAGTGAGGTATTATTGTCGAGGTTCATTAAAAACCGAGAAGCGAAGCTTCGAAGTCTTTAATGGATCCGAGACATTAATACACTTTTCTACCGTGGCTAATAGGGTAAATCAGGGTGTTATGGTGAATCGGGTGATATGGCGAATTGCTCTATTTCCTTTTCGGGCGCACAGATGTCGTTGTAATTATTTATATTGACAGTTTATGATCGTCTGTTTAGCGAGCACCTGTCGGAAATCAGTCTCATCTTAAAAACCGTAAGTAATTAATAGAAAACTGTTTTAGATGCTCAATAATTTTTATAAGGTGCAAGCGTTTGTAGATTTTGCTTAATGTAGCAAAGTTCGCGAGGTATTTTTCTTTATGTTCCGTCTTCTTAGACAGTTAATATACGACATAACCTAAAAATCTTTGCCTCTAAAATCTGGAATTTTTTGCCATGCTATTCACCATTTCACCCATAGCAAATTGGAGATACTGTGAATTCGGGCACGGGTGATATGGCGAAAGACTTTTCTTATACATAACGCGTTTATTCACATCCCAACAAGTTTTTGCAAACGCATGCATTTTAAGTGTTTTCTCTATTGGAAGTTAGTTATATTCTGATCTATCCAATGTTCTGCTGTAGGAATATGGACCAATGAGAATCTCGGCGTAACGTCACCTTTTACTTTTTCAAGCGCAGAGGGTTTAAGTCTAGTCTAAATTTTTTCTGTTTGATTTAATGGGGTTTGGATTGGTTTGTTAGTCATAATAAAAATAGAATACTGTACTCGTATTTCGTGGTCTACGTTCAAGATCCATCTATCACAATTGTTCCAGGAAAAAATGCCTACGTTTTATAAAAGGAAAAGAGGACCCAGTCGTGCTGATTGGACAGAGTAGCAGCTTAAAGATTCCGTAAAAGCAGTTCAAAATGGAATGAGCGTCAATGCAGCCTCAAATGAGTTTGGCGTTCCATGGTCAACGCTGAAAAGAAGAATAGCAAACGGGTGTTTAACAAAAAAAGCTTTGGGTGGACCGCCTGTCTTAACACAAGAATGTGAGAAGAAGATGGTGGAACATATTCTAAAATTACAAAAATTCGGATTTTCACCGACAAGGACAGAAGTAAGGCGTATGAACTGGCTGAGAAATGCAGCCAGCATCACAAATTTAACAAAGAAATGGAAATAGCTGGAATGGATTGGCTACATTTATTCTTAAAAATAAATCAAGAACTCTCGGTTCGCAAAGCGGTACGATCAAGTACGATCAAGGGGTTTAAGCAAGAGAAACGTTTCAGACTACTTTTCACTGCTGCAGAACATCTTGATTGAGCACAACCTTCTTGATAAGCCAGGAAACATATTCAACGTGGATAAGTCCGGACTTCATCTAAATAATAAAGCAGGTTATGTGCTGACAGCAAAGGGATCCAAGAGCGTTCCAGCAATAACATCCGGTGAGACAGGCGAAACTATATCTGTGATTGCTTGCTGAAATGGGGAGGGCATGTTTTTAACTCCTTTTGCTCAAGGGCAAAAATGAAAAGACCGAGTACAAGGACGGTATGCCACCGGGTTCTATTATCTTCATGTCACAAAAGTCGGCGTACGTGACCACTGATATTTTCCTTCTGTGGCTAAGGAACCATTTTACACCCAGGAAGCCCGAGGGAACAGTCGTGCTCATTTTGGACGGACATAGCTCACATTGCAGCAGTGTGGATACATTGGAGTTTGCAGAAGAGAATAACATAGTTTTGCGCTGTCTACCAAGCCACACGACCCACTATCTGCAGACTAGACAGGGCCTTTTTTAAAGCTTTCAAATCCTATTATTATAATGCGTGCAATTCATACATCAAAATGAATCTACATAGAAAGATTTCAAGACTCGTGTTTGGAGGATTGCTCACAAAGGCATGGGTACAAGCAGGTACGACAGAGAATGCCATAGCGGGTTTCAGAACTACAGGAATCATCCCCTTCAATCCTGATGCAATTCCGTAATACTCATTTTTGATATCCGCGTCGGAACAACAACAGGAAAACATGGAGCGACGTGAGTCTATTTCACCTCAACCAGGTTGTTCACACTGGCATGAAGTCCCGAATTCCGCGGAAGCAGCAACTGCAGAAGTAGAGAGTCATCAGGAATTTGAACAGGCGGAGAATTCACTGGGAAAAATGCAACCCCTAGTGCAACTCTCATTAGAAGCCAGCAATCAAACTTCAATAGTGGCTACAGGGCAATCTGAAATACTGGGAAACTCTTGGATCAAATTTCGCCGATACCTATCCTAAAGCAAGTATAATCTACTAGGAAGAATTCCAGAGCTTTAGCTGAGATTTTCTGAGAATTCTCCTTTAAATATCGTCAATCTACGAAGAAAATGACTAAACAAAACCATCAAGTCAGGGAAGAAAGGACCGATCGCTAAAAAAGGCGAAAGGAATAAACATTAACAAATGGACTACCAAAAGGAAGAAGAAAATCAAGCAGGCTAGGAAACGAAAAGATTTTACGACTGAATCCGACTCTTCACTGGATATTCACTTGGAAGACGATGATGATGAAGAGTGTTTTTGTGTAGGGTGCGGTTGCAGTTGCACTAAAAAGGACGTGGACTGGAGATCAAATGTATTAGTTGCCAACTTTGGCTGCACGAATACTGATCCACGAATATGAATCCACGTGTGATATATGTGGGAAAAGGCAGGAGAAATAAGTTCGCCATTTCACCCAAAGTGCATTCGCCAGTTCACCCTTATGTATGGGTGAAATGGTGGATTTGATAAAAATCCCATTTTGTTTTTTTTTCACTTTTGTTATGCGTTATAGAATATTTGGCACTCCTATGTTATGGCCTATGAATCTTTGAAGAAAGAGTATTTTTATTTAGTTCAAATAAACAGTTTCTTGCATTTTATGAAGCTCAATATTTTTCTTCGCCATATCACACTGATTTACCCTATAGCATTTTTTCACTACTTCACTACTGGCATTTTATTTTATTAGTTTTTAAAACTAATAAAAATCGAATATGAATTTCAAAATTTTCTCAAAAATCAAATCATCCATGCTATGAAAACTGCATGGATAAGTCAATTGATTTTCATTTTTGAAGAGGTAGATGGATATGACCATTAAATAAGTAAGGACAAATATTTTTTCATTTTGTATTTGCATCAGTTAACGTCACATTCTGTCAAATGGATTGAGATTTAGTTCTAATCAAATAGGCTCTGTATTTTTCTACCTTGGTTAATAATGAACAACTTTTCTACCTCAAGAAAAGTCAATAAAGTTAGGTTTAGAGGCTAGTAGTGATAAAAAGTCATTAGAATATTTTACTTTTTCAGTTTTAACAAAGATATCATTTTTTAAATAGGCCTTTATCATAAATTGATTACCATTAATGTATAGTTGATTTTAAATGCTACAAAATTACAAAACACCACCATTTTGCAAAAAAAAAACAAAAAAATCTAGTGATACTAACAGCAATTTGCGTGAAAACACTGACATTAAACCTTCGATCATTAAATCTTAATTGATGGTTTTACATACCTAAATGTTGCGGTGGATCGTATTTTGTTGCAATCTAGCGGCGCATGTCGAAAATAGCTATGAGGTAAAAAAGTAGGTAACCAGAAAGTGTAATTGGTGTCTACATTTTACGTTTTACGTTTGTAATAGTTGAATAATTTTGTTGCTGTTTTGGATATTGAACGATCATTATTTTTAGGAACTTGCGTGGACCAACCAAAAACAGATCCGTCTTTACAAGCACATTCGTCTTTACAAGATTTCTATCTTGTGTCTCACGCCAGTAATCAAGCAGTAGCTAAACCTACGAAGTATTGCACTCTCTGGGATGAAAATAATTTTTCGAATGAAGAGATTGAAGAATTGACGTACTTCTTATGCCACATATTTGCGCGTTCCAATAGATCCGTCAGATATCCTGCTCCAGCTTATTATGCGGATCTAGCTGCAGCTAGAGTAAAAGTTTACATCGAAAATGATACATTCGATCTAAACAATTTACAGCAAGAATATGAAAAAATTACTGTAAAGGATAGCTTAAGAAAGGAACTGCCAATGTTCTTTGTGTGAAAATTTTGGTTTATTTTTTTTATCATGAATTTATTTTTATTTATTTATAATTTGAAGCATATTTATGGAATTAAATTTATCTACAGTAGAAACGCTGAAGCTTTTCCATCACGTGATCCAATCTACGATTTATGCAACACATATTTTCTACATGCTATCTTCTTCTATCAATATAAATCAAACATAACAACGTACGATCGATTGTCTTCTTCGCAAGACCAACTACAAGACATACGTAATAGTTTCTTTAAATTTGCCGTAGTAATCGTAAAAAGAGACAACGATATAATTGACGTAACGTGAATAACTGATCGTACTAAAACTTGAATTTGACATTACCGCATTTGAGGTTAGTTTACTGACTTGTTTTCAGCGATTTTTTGGATTCAAAGTGTATCAATTGTTAAAATCAGTTCTTGTAAGAACTAATTTGACTTTTCATTCCATTTAACATTGGTAAGTACTAATTTATTACATTAACAACTTATAAACTTTTGACATTTCATAACACCTAAAATGCCGTGAGACGGGAATATTACAATGCTTATTATTTTACTACTTATTGGTGGTAAATAGTATTTATAATTCTCTACAATTTGTAAATCTCTGCAGAATTTTCAAATTTGCATGAATCAAGTGTCTGATTGTACTTGTAACGGTAAATTAACCAACAGTTATTTTCAGAAAATGCCTGGAAAGTGGCTTAATTCACGAGCACAGGAGTTTGTTATGAACTTGATTGAATATTTTGAGATGGAAAAAAACAACGGCGGACCCTTTCAACCTATTTCATCTGTTTAGGAGGTATTATACTTAAGTTAACATCTATTTAAGGACATTTCTATTTAATATTATATTTCAGAGAGTGGCAACTGCATTGAAAATATCTGTGAAAACGGTATGTTCCCTTAAAAAAAGTAAGGAAAATATTCCAACTTTCCCAACGTCACTCAGTCAAACACCTCGATTAAAACTAAAAACAGAGGATTTACCCGAGGGAACCAAAATGGCAGTACGAAATACCTTATATAATATGTATGAACAAAGTAAGTAAACAAACATGTGAAACAATAATACAAGAACATGGGAGTTCTTAAGCCTTACATTACAGTCAGCTTACACTTTAAATAAAAGAGAAGTGAAATCATAGTAGGTACCTTAATAATGTGCTGATTTCTAAGTTGAGTACTGTCCATAAATGTTTACCAATTTGAATGTTCTGAGTGTAGATTGTGTTTCACAATTTAGTTTTCTAATTTAAATTTTTTGATGTCACATACGGAGTTGTTCTATACATTATTTGGTACAAATAATAAAAAAATCTGAATATCAAAAATTTGTGTTCAAGTTTAGTATGAAGTAAATATAAAAAAATCTTTTTTTTGTTTGAGATAATGATAATTTAAATTTTCTTATTTTTTCAGGGAAACATGTTACTGTTAAAACCATAAATGATGAACTAAAAAATAAGGAAATTCTTTCTGTTGGAAATACCTCTTTATTGGTATTATTGAAACATTTGGGATTTAAATATAAAAAGGAAGATAACAGAAGAGCATTAATAGAACGAACAAATATTGCTAGCCAAAGAGCATGCTTCCTTCGAAAATATAGAGAAAATAGTGATAGTGTTTTTTCAAGACAAATTATATTTTTAGATGAAACATGGATATATGCAAAAGGAACTAAATTAAGTTCTTGGCAGGACAGTAATGTTAAAAGTGTACGTAAACCAGGAGGTTATGACGGTAAACGTTTTATTATTGTTCACGCTGGTTCATCCAAAGAATTTGTGGAAGATGCCAGCTTAGTGTTTTCCTCTAAATCATCGTCGTCAGATTACCACGGTGAAATGAACGGTGAAATATTTACAAAGTGGGTTACGAAACAGTTAATTCCGAATTTAGAAGAACCGTCGTTAGTGGTAATGGACAATGCGCCTTATCATAGTATACTAGAAGAAAAGCAACCTTCCACTTCGTCAAAAAAAGATGAAATTATCACTTGGTTAAAAGCCAACAATATTGACTTTAATGAAAACCTCTCAAGACCTGAACTATTACAAGTTGCTAAAATGAACCGGAAAGAAAATGTATATGTTGTTGATGAATCGTTCCGAAAACATGGTCATGAAGTCTTAAGGCTACCGCCCTCCCATTGCGAATTTAATGCCATTGAGCTCATTTGGGCCCACTGCAAAACGTATTATAATAAGTATATTGGCAGAGACGGATACGGCGATGAAAGGGTCTTGAGTATGTGGAAAGAAGCATTGGAAAATTGTGGTGCAAATGTTTGGGATAATTGTGTTAGGCATACCGAAAAAATAATCGAAGACTGGTTTACTCGAGAACGAAATTTGGTGAACATACATATTGAACCAGTGATAATAAATACTGGTGAAGACAGCTCAGATTCCGAAATGGATGAACTATAAAGCAAGATTTGTCATATTTGATGTGCTTTTTCGTTTCTAGTACCTATATGTGTTTACATTTTATTTTTGATGTCTTTTGCGGATATTTCTGTTTTTTACTTTTAATATGAGGGTTTCCATTTGATGTGTTGCCCTGATGATGGTAATATATTTATCGAAACGTCCACCTTCAAGCTGTGTGGGAATCTTATTCTATTTACAATCTATAGCCCATCCAAAAAAATTATTACAATAAAATCAGTTTAGAAAGTGTTATTTTAAAAGTTTTAGAGGACACCCTGTCAGTAGACTAAACATTACGTCAGTTTCATGAACTTCATAAATTGTATGTACTTATATAAAATACAAGATATCCTACAAAAAATCAGCTCTCCACTAATAAGCCAGCATGGTTAATATTAATTTTGGATTTTGTAACTTATTCGCCCAGTATATCGATAGTTTTAATAAATATGTCGATGTTAACCATATAAATAAAATAAATACAATTAAAAAAGTTAAATTTCTTGTTTAATTACCAATTCGTAAAACGCCGACCTTTGGAATATTAGTCATAACGATTATTCCTATTGAGTTGACACAAGTTTTGATTTAATTCATATGAACAATATTGCTGACGTAACAGTCACGTGATGGAAAAGCTTCAGCGTTTCTACTGTACTATGGTTGGCAACATTTATTTTTTATCGATTGATTAGTCTTTTATAGTTAGTAACTTTTAGTTAGTAAGTTTATGTTATCCGCATTGGAATTTTAAAATAAATAGGTACTTCACACAATTGAGTTTCTTATTTTTTATTTGTGGTGGCTACAGATTTTGTAATTAAGTATTTTTGGTTTAATATAATAATTACTCCTACATCTGACATTTCTGTCTTGACAGAAGAGTCAAATGTAAACGTACCTTAAAGGGAAGTGTTGATTATTCACCGATCACTTGAAACACTATTGGCTTGTCAGTGTGCGACACTGGATAATTCGGAAAATCAACTTTTGTGTGGAAAAACCGAGAGTCAATTTCTTATTTTTTACTAATTTTGTAAAAAGGTGTCTTTACTAAGAACACCGAAATATGATTTTGGTTACATTATTTACAGTTATAATTTGTCTAAAATCAATTGCTCTCCCTTGCCGACTTATTCTTTTGATCGGCATATTCCACTGTAATTGATTTTGGACAAACTCACAAATATTCCCATCCATAGAAGAGAGACCATAACGTACGATCAAAGACTTTGGCAACATTGCCTAAATACTCTCGCATACAGAAAATTTTTTTCGTCATTTGTAAACTAAATTATTTAACAAAATGATTGTTTCCTCCCTTACTATGTGGAATATTTTCATAATTATCAAATAAAATAAATCAACAACAAATTCCACAACAGAAATATAACATTTAATACTCTTTAGTTTGTATTCCACATGAAGTTTTTCAAAAAGTTTTTGTGCCGAATTAGGATAATTAGGAATAACATATCTTTTACAAATAATAATCATAACAATAGTTTTCATAATTCAATTCATCATCGCTTCCCGACCAACTGACACCGATCAAAGTGTAACTATCTATAACAATATCAGAAAATAAGAAACAGAAAACAAATAAGAAAATAGTAAATAACAATAGAAATAACGTCAATAAATAATAGTAATGACAATCAATAGTTTTTAGACGACGCCATCTGAAAGTTGCTCGTTCTGTATTCATTTACATACCGAAAGTTGCGTTTTGAGTGTTCCATGTAGTGAAAGTGACAATTCCGTACTGCAAAACACTTTCGGGACGCTCTGGAGTAGACAACTTTAACTTCCTTAAATGTGACTCTAGCCACTTCAATGTTGACAGTTGACAGTTTCACTTCGATGATTTTGCATAACCTTAAATTTTTAATTTTCTGAAATTATGTGTTTTATCCGAAGTTTTATCTAAATTAATGAATAACAATGAATGATGATGAAAAAGAAAACATCAGCGATGAAGAGTTACTCGAATCCACGCCACCTGATCTCACCGAAGAAAGCAAATTCTCTATTATTTATTTTCTTTCCTCAGTGTAATTGAAAAAGTTTTGGATCTTATGCGTCGTCTAAAAAATGGTGTGTACGCCGCGGCTGAAATACTACTTTGTTGGACTCGTCTGTTGCTCGCCTCGCAATTTTCAGACTCGTCCAACAAAGAAGCACTTTCAGTCCTTGGCATACAAATAACTATTTCATCATAATCCAACACATATCGCTTCCCGACCAACTGACACTAGTGTAACTAGAACCAAAATCTAACCTAACTTACATGAACCAAATGAAACTCAACAATGAGGGCGCTCTTAACCCTACTTTTTGTTTGACAATACTATAGTATGACTAAAGATAACATAGTAAATATTGAATAATAAAAACTAGAAAGATTAAAAATTGAAAATTGGCGAGTTGTGTTTAATTAAAAATTTAAATATTGGTTGTGTGTGTGATTTGGATTCCCTTGGCTGCCGATACTAAGTCCATTCGCCAGCTTGATGAAATATTGGATGGTAGTGCAGCTTCATTTAAAACTGAGACGTGAGTTGTCTTTAAGAAAACGAGGAATTTTTCAGTTCCTACCAAAGGTAATTTAAAATATTCTAGGATAAAGTAGGAATAAAAATTTCATATAGGTTTGAAATTACATTACTTGTGAGAAGCACATGTACAGGTTTAAGAAAACTGAGAATTCGGAGAGAACTAACATCTTTTAATAATAATGATTAGATTTGTCTATAATTTATTACAGATTATGTGCTTGATACTACTGATCTATTTTCTGTTATCTCTCAAGTAACAGTTTGATTCAGAACAGAACAAAAAGACAAATAGAAACAACAATTATATTAGCTATGGTAAAAGTGGAGTTAAATATTTAACAATAATACACAAAATATCATATACAACAACCTAAGCAATACAAAACTTATGAAATTAAATACTTATATATAAGCAATCGTTGCCCATCATGGTTGGAAGTTATTCCCTTTATCGGTAGAAAATATAATCAACCGGTTAAAATATTCACAACCAATGGAAAATATTCCCCACCGGTGGAGGAAATCACAGACAAAACTAGAAAATGCGCCCCCCCCCTGAAAGCTGGATGTTCTCTACCTGCTGCACTAAGCCAGACTTTATCTTTACTCTAGCAAAGTGCAGATATATACATTTACAAACAAGATAAAATAAATGCAAACTTAGCAATTATAAAAAAAGATATGTTTAATATCAATAAAATATTAACATTTACATTTTTTTATAAGAGCCGAAAAATTGAAATTATATTTTTACATACAATATTTTATAATTAAAATACTAATACCCCTAAATCTACACTACTTTACCACCCTCATGCACATTTTAAACCCATGCAGCTAAGAAAAAATCATGCAAAGAAAAACTTTACCAAATATTAATGAAAATTCTGTAGCTGCAAAATGCAAAGTCGCTTTTGTAACCTAAAAAATCCTTTCCTAATTAGCATTCTAAAACAAAAAACAAAATTAATAAGAAACTTTTTAATGTAAGCCCTAGGACAAAAAAAAAGTAAACTTATAAGATAGGCCTATCAGCAAGTTTAAATATATGCATATATTCCAAATAAATCCATCCCTAAAAAAATTCAAATCAAACAAAATCAAACAAAATTAAAAATATACCAAACATTTGATGACATCTTAAAGCCTGTATGCCTGTAAGAGAAGTGTTAGTAATGCTGAAAAGGAAGCGCTGAAAAAAATTGTTAGTAATAAAGTGCCAAGAATTGCCATTTTGCATGTACCAACTTAGAAATCTACGATATTTTGATAACCCATACTGGGCAACTATTCTCCCTAATTGTCAACTCACACCCATTCAACAAACGGAAAACACTTAAGCGTACTCGCCCATCTGGATGACTGCTCGTTTTGGAGGGGAGACTTACGGACAACCTAGGCAAAGATTACAAAATATATATAAGATAGTTCACTTGAAGGCGGTCTGATTCTTCTTAGTGTTTTAAACGATCGCCGCACTCATAAATCATATTTACGGCTCCCCTTTGTTGTAAATAACGACACCGCTAGGTACCAGGGAATTAGAAGAGTATATTTTATTCCAAGCTATACAGGGGTAACTTGAGAAATATATATTCAAAGTAATGGGATGATTTATTAAAGGTTTTTTTTATATAATGTTTTTAAATGTTAATTATTTCGAAAAAAGTTCAGGATATGAATTTGAAATGGAAAGTTTAGGTATAAGTAAAAAATACATTAAAATTTTTAAAATGAATCAATTGACAGATTTTATTCAACATTTTAGTAATTTTGTGATGCTTATTGATGATCTAGCGGTTATTTATACAGAATATCACAAATTAAATTATACATACTTATTGGCCACCAGAATAATAGGACCACTAAAACAATTTTGATCTTTAAATTAGACACTCCGTATTTTTTAGATTCACAAGGTTAAAACAGTAAAAACATATTATGCAGCTGCAGGATATATTTATTAATAAATTAGATGTGTGAATTTTCAAATTTCTATGAATACCCAGTACCTATAAGTACTAAATAACTAACTAATTTTTTATTATCAAATATCTTTGTTACAATAGTTTTGAAAAAGTTTAATTCCGTATTTGATAATAACTAATTTAATACCCACCTCTCAACGTCTTTGGGACAACGATAAAAGGATATTTCTGGTTTTCCCACCTTGCTGGAACAACCGATCACAGCACAACACACAGGCATTTTAAAACCACAATTATAATATTATTAATGTTACTTTTGGAAGACAGGAGTTAAAATAATGCGAACAAGAAATTTTACTTCCGGAACGTTTCCCGAAAGACTAAATGAAATACTTATACAAAGTTCCTAGAGATTGTAGGCACATTTCTGGCCCTTAATTGCTTCTCTATATTTTTATCATTGTTTACATTATAAGTACTTAAAATCAAGACTGCATTCAGAATTCGTGGGAAACTGATAAACTACCATTTATTATGTATACAACTAAGACTATTAACAAATATAACAAAATATTTATTTTATAAGTTTTGCTATTGAAGAGGAAAATATGAATATTATTTTTTCCTTATTGCAATAATTAATTAATAAATTTAAAATATCTATAAAACATAAACACGAACAACGAATTCTAAAATACCAGCGCTCGATAGGCGACAACCCGTATAATATGCAAAATTAAATGCAAGTAAGGATTTAGCGACATACTGTAGCATGGCGCCAACCGATAAGTCACCAGACAGTAACCAGCGGTATGAATCCTTTGATCGATAGAATTCGTACGAGTGAACAATCTTATATATATTTTGTAATCTTTGACCTAGGTAACGAGCACTTTCCCACAGTGTCGTAATACATGTATCCGTGCGGAGACAAGTCAATCGTAAACAAAAAAAGTAGGTACATGTGGCTTACTTAACAATTGCAATAAAAAAATAATTCACAATTCCAAAGCGAATGACACCAACAGGGGAAAAAGGACAGAAAAAAACAACAAAAAATACGAGGAACGACATAGCTTTTGAAAAAAGTACCTACTTGTTAACAAAAGACTGGATAGTATTCAGAAAATTTTCGGATTGACATAGCTTACCTATGTCTTTTGAAAAAAGTACCATTTGCAAAAAAGGGCTGAATAGTAATTAGGAAATATTCGGATTGTCATAGCTTACCTATGTCTTTTGAAAAGTACCAACTTATTAACGAAAGGAATAGTATTTAGAAAATATGAGGAATGACAAAGCTTTTGAAAAAAGTACCAACTTATTAACGAAAGGCATAGTATTCTACGATATTTTGATAACCCGAGACCAACAGGGGAAAAAGGACAGAAAAAAAACAACAAAAAATACGAGGAACGACATAGCTTTTGAAAAAAGTACCTACTTGTTAACAAAAGACTGGATAGTATTCAGAAAATTTTCGGATTGACATAGCTTACCTATGTCTTTTGAAAAAAGTACCATTTGCAAAAAAGGGCTGAATAGTAATTAGGAAATATTCGGATTGTCATAGCTTACCTATGTCTTTTGAAAAGTACCAACTTATTAACGAAAGGAATAGTATTTAGAAAATATGAGGAATGACAAAGCTTTTGAAAAAAGTACCAACTTATTAACGAAAGGCATAGTATTCTACGATATTTTGATAACCCGAGACCAACAGGGGAAAAAGGACAGAAAAAAAACAACAAAAAATACGAGGAACGACATAGCTTACCTATGTCTTTTGAAAAAAGTACCATTTGTAAAAAAAGGGCTGGATAGTATTTAGGAAATATTCGGATTGACATCCTATGTCTTTTGAAAAGTACCAACTTATTAACGAAAGGAATAGTGTATAGAAAATATGAGGAATGACATAGCTTACCTATGTCTTTTGAAAAAAGTACCAATTTGTAAAAGAAAGGGAGGGTGATACTGAGCGATATGATGTCATTTGATAGAAATTGAGAATTATACTGTATACTCACACTCATTTGGAGTAGACCAATACTTTACGAAACCTAAAACAAAGAATAAAATAATTATTAAAGAACGATTCTAAATAATTTTAATAAAATAATAATTTTAATAAAATAATAATTTTAAGAAATCATGTTTTCTGAAAAACAAAACATTTGCTAGGGTTATTTTATAAAGAATCATTCTGTATAATAATTTTTTGCTCGTTATTTCAGCTAAAGAAATCTTGGGAATTGAATTAAAATATACGCAGTTTGTAACATTATTATAAGTTCGTATGTTTAAAATCAGCATTAAAAAATTATTTATGTATACAGGGTGTTCCAAATTCAGGCGAAAAAATTCAGAAGGTGATTTCCAGTATAAAATTATGATAAGTCTTTCCTAATTCCACCCCTTTCCAAGATATCATCCTGAATCAAATTGAGTTTTTATTTTTTTTCTCAAATTTAAGTAAAGATGGAAACCACCGGTATTTTCTCAACATTCCTGTTACATTATAAGGGAGTTAAATTATCAACCCTTACTTATTCAATATCAAAATTTTCAAGATTGAGTTTTGTGAAATAAAAATATTATTTAAAATCTCAATTGTCTTGAAAAACTTTTTTTACTCTTGAAGTTTTTTCCTCGATCCAATAGATTCAGAGAAAAAAAATAGAATTTCTAAATCTATTGGATCTAGGAAAAAACTTCAAAAGTAAAAAAGTTTATCAAAACAACAAAGATTTTAATAGTAATTAGGCGACAGTAGAAAAGTGAAGTATTATTGTCGAGGTCCATTAAAGACCAAGAAGCGAAGCTTCGAGGTCTTTAATGGATCCCAGACATAAATACACTTTTCTACCGTGGCTCATACAGCATTTTTTTCACTACTTCACTACTGGCATTTTATTTTTTTGTTTGTTTGTCGACTCCCTTTTCACATGACATGACAGCTGTGCACAAGTTAACCTCACATTCTATTAAATGGATTGAGATTTAGTTATAATCAAGTAGGCTCTGTATTTTTCTACCTTGGTTAATGATGAACAACTTTAGTACCTCAACAAAAGTCAATAAAGTTAGGTTTAGAGGCTAGTAGTGAAAATATAATATTTTTATTCCGCACAAAACTCAATCTAGAATGAAAGATTTATTATTAAATAAATTACAAAATTTCAACTTTACTTAAACTTAGATAATAAAATAAAAACTCAATTTCACTCAGCACTTTTTAGGGTGGTAGAGTGAGGAAATTTTTTCATATGAAAGACCTATTATAATTTTATATGGACAAGCACCACCTGAATTTTTTCGCATAAATTTAGAAACACGACCCTGTATGTAGTATAAAATATTATAGAAACTTCTGTTATATATAAGGTGAGTCAAGAGGAACTGTACATATTCCTACCTCGTATTGATTCTCCTACGGGGTATGCCATAATATATTTATGTCTTAAGCATAATTCAATGTACTTGAAATAAGTGTAAAAGTATACCCTACACCATATACTATGGTAATTGGATTTTTGATAATCAGATGTAAATGGGTTTATGAACCAACGTTCGAAATGTATTTTCGAGTAATAAATTTTAAAATGTGACAAAACTTGAAACGGTTCAAGTGTTTAAAAAAAGAAAACTTGTATGGTATATTGTCACATTGTTCATAACAGTTAGCTCATTGTTCAAAACAATGTTTCAAAGGCCAACCATTTATGTGGATATACTGAAAAGAGCCGATGGGCAGTTACTAAAGAAGGGGATAACGGGGAATAAAGGGGGGTTTGTATATTGAAGATATGGAAACAGTAATGGAGAATAGTACATTTACGTATCTGGCGATCAAGTTAGGAGAAGTTTGACAACGTGGCTGATGATTGTGTACATTGAATCTCCTCCCTCTTGCATGGTTATATTGTGATGAAATCTAACCATCGTCGCTATGTAGACGAGAGCGACAAATGAACACGAAAACAATTTTTTTGCAAAGTGGTTTTAGCTGTAGGATGAACTAGCGCGTTTATAAAAATTCGAATTGAAATGGTGGTTGAACTCAGGAATGGGGGATGTAAATATACAATACCTGAACATCTCAGCAGTTTGATTTCCAGTCATTTTTCGGTTCAACGCTTTACCGCCTTTCAAGTAACACAATTCTAGTGGTACCAATATGGGGTTCGTTCTATCCCGAGATCCTACCCAGAGTGTTGGCAGGTCTGGATATTTTAATGGACATCTTTTGTACTCTTCAAAATATTCTTTGATTGTTATGTTTCTTACTACAATAATAATAAATCAGTCAGGTGACAGGGGACAACAGCGCTATGTAAAAGTTGCAGTGTTATCGGAGTCAGAAAAATGCATTTTCGACCCGACTATAATGATTATTGTGTCGAATTTTATACCTCTGCCATTATCATCCAGATCGAAAGTTTTTCGACTTGCACAATCTTCTAATCCATTAACACGGAAAACTCTTTTGGTATCTGACCGACCAGGAATTTGAAATACAACCTTCAATCCCTCAATAAACTTCCCAAATATTTCCTTATTAGATGCGTTGAGGGGTCTTGTAAATTCAAATTGTTCAAATCGAGTATGTTCATTACTCAAAATTTCTATCAATGCATCAACTACTGGCATATCTAAAAATAATAAAAATGACTAGCCTTCGTATTTATACAAGCTAAAATTTCCACCATACTTAAACATAAACAGCGTTATTCATAGTAAAAGTTAGTGGCTACTAAGACTCTACTAGTTGAACAATCACAAATAACCTATTCATAGTCGTAGTTAGCTAGTAACGTTTTAAATATTTGGCAGCGTGTTTGGTTATGTTTAGGTGCGTAAACTACGTGTTTTGACAGAAGGTAAATTTTGTGTTCGGTTGAGATAAATAATTTATTTTTTCTACAGTCGCGCGTAAAATGACTAATTACTATATGAAATCGTAAAGTCGATAAATGCCGAGGATTGTTACTTTACGATCTAGCGCAAAAAAGGAATCTTTTTCGCTCGCTTATTTAATCAAACCACGCCCTCTGAATTAACTCAATTGGTGAATAATTAACAATTTATCAGATTAAAAATTAAATAAAATTATATGAAAATTGTCAAAAATATGGTCAATAATTGTCAAAAATGGTCGATAATTGTCAAAAACTTTAAAAAAATTTTGAAATATGGTCAAACAATCTCAAAAATTGTCAAAAATATTAAAATTTTTTAAAAAATGGTAAAAAATTTTCAGAAAAGGTCAATAATTCTCAAAAACTATCAAAAACTGTCAAAAATGGACAATTACTGTCAAAATTGGTCAAAAATTGTAAAAATTTTGAAAAATGTTCTATAATTGTCAAAAACTATCAAAAATGGTCAATAATTTTGAAAAATGGTCAAAAATTGTTAAAATTTTTGAAAAACTCTCAAAAATTTTCAAAAACTATCCAAAATGGTCAAAAATGGATAATTATTGTTAAAAATTGTCAAAATTTTTAAAAATAGTTGATAATTGTCAAAAATTGTTAAAGTTTTTGAAATATGGTCAAAAATGATCAATAATTGTCAAAAATGGTCAAAAATTTGGAAAAATGGTCAATAATTGTCAATAATTATCAAAAGTGGTCAATTATTTATAAAAACTGTCAAAAATGGACAATTATTGTCAAAATTGCTCAAAAATTGATAAATATTGAAAAATGTACGATAATTGTCAGAACTATAAAAATATATTAATCGATTATTTTTTAACATTCCTAGTCAGTAGATCTTTTTAAGGTTAATCATGATGAATAGCAAAATGACGATTATTCTTCTAGCACTCCTATTATAACCTAAGATAATATAAAAAACTGTTTTAATTATTAAAAGGGCGACTGCAGAAAAAATTATGTGTGTTTTTCGAGCGTAAAGTAAAATTGCCGCTTTCGAAAGATCGCCGCGCTCCGCAAGCGGCAATCTGTTACTTTACGCTTTAAATACACAAATAACTATTTCAATTAATATTGGTTTCAAATAATGTAAATATAGGTACAGTGTACATATAAAAATGGTTTAAATATTTTTTGTGCAAGTAGAAAAGTAATAAAAGTTAATTTTTTACTGAATATTTCACTCATACATGTTGTATCAATCCAACGAATGCTAAATTATTAAATGGAAATTCAGCGGAAATTCCACGTTGCCATGACAACCATTGTCAGACAACATTAAAATAATAAACGTGAAACGTCAAAAAAGAGTTTCTTAGAGGTCATGAATCGATTCGGAGATATAACAGAACGGGAAATTGACAAAAATGTATTACGTTACTGTTTCAATAAATAAATAATTTGTTTTTTATTAAGATTTTTAAGTTAAAGCAGTTACATTATCTATCTGAATATAGTGGAGATATACAGTAATTTGTATTTTTATTCGAGAAATATTCTCCCTAAATATCGCTTGTGCTTAAAAATTAACCGGATAATTTCCATTCAAGCTTGTTAATAGTTATTAACAATTATTAACAACAAGCTTTCATGGAAATTATCGGTAATTTTTAAGCACTCGTGGTATTACCCCCGAATATTCGTACAATATATGCGTCATGCGCATGGAAAATGTCAACTATAATACTAAAGTACTGACTATGAATAGGACACATTTAGTAACTTAGTAACGTGTTAGTGGCTACTTATTAGTATAGTAATAACACACTATGTATTATGTTTGTAAAATTCTTGAAATCTCTCATTAATATTTAGTGTGTAATTTGATTTAGTTTTTCTAGGTCACGTTTCAATCTATGCCTTGGCTATACCAGCTTTATACGCCTTATGAAATATTTTATGTATAGTCAACAGTTATTTACGATTATTTGTTTTAAGCCAATACAAAAAAATTAATCTGCTGGTGCTTGACTATTTCCTCCCCCTTCCCCTTTCTCAGTCTGGTTGGCCAGCCGTAGACAATATTATTAAACAAGTTTTGTAAGAAAACCCATAATATATCAATCTTAAATAAAACATGTATGTACTAGTAAATTTTCAAAACCCGAATATTATTGCGATTAATGAAAATAATTGATATTAACAGTTGCCAAACCTGGTTGTTTTTGACCCCATGTGGGTGGGGTTTCACCCCATGCTGCCGAGGAAGGACCTTCTTGTGATGGTTGAGGATCCTGCTGTTGATGCTGGCAATCTTGTTGAGGCTGCAAACCAATATTAACAAATAATTATTTGTATAAATAATATATAACATGAAATACAATGTTACTTCGATGGTTTTATGGTTAGAATTATAATAAATAAATAATAGTGTGAAAATACACACCCTTATAACAAATATAACAAAAAAGTAAAAAATAATTTTCAAGTTTGGGGTGATCGATATCCATTGTCATAGATATTTCATTATTAGCTACATATTTATAAAACTATATAACAAAATACCACATACTTTTTGTGATAAATTAAGTCTTTATTCTTATAATCTTAATCATTTGCTCAGTATGTTATATTCTATCTCTCAAAATGAATATATTTTTACGTCGGACCTGCACTGAGGATATGTAGAGGTCCATGAATAAAAAAAAGAAGACATATCTACATCTAGAATCATCTAGAACTGTCATCGAAAAGTCGAGAACTGTCTGGAACAGGTGAAAAGTATAAAAGGCGGGACAATAATTGACATTAGTTAGTTTTAGTAAGTAGTAGTAGTTTTAGTAAGTAAGACGTGTATATTCATAGTATTGTGTTGTAAAAGTTAAGAGTTATAGAAATAAAGACAGTTTAAGAAAGGATAAGGAGAAACATTGGTGACAGCGGTGGGATCTAAGAAATATTTATATCTGTTTGTGGTAAATACTAGATCCACCGCATACGACAGAAACATGGATACTTCCGGTACCCCAGCATGGTTTTTAAAAGATGGAGGAAGAGAAAGAAAGGCGCGAGGAGCAGAAGAAAAAACGCAGAAAGGAGAAAGAATCAGAAAAGGAAGACGTGAGGAAGAGAAGGAAACACAGAAGGAGAAGAGGCGTAGACAAGCAGATGTAGAAAATATGAATGGCCCAACACAAATTAAAAGAAACATTAAAGCTAGAGGTAGGACAGCTTAATACTAGAGAAGACCATTTAGAACACCAACAAGAAAATTTAAAATCTAATTTAGAAAAACAACAAGAACATTTTTAATATCTAGTGGGGGAGGACCGGGCCCATAGGATGCGTGGCCGAACAGAGGATCGGCAGCTACTGGTTCTGACCTTGGGGTACCGGGCGACACCCCATTGTAATTAGCCTTACCCCCGCATGCGGGGCTCTGCGGGGGTGGACCGAATTTCCCTAGCTGCTCGTGGGACCAGATATGGACACCACAATGAAGAAGACAGAAGAGGAGGGGAGGGCTCCGGAGGAGGGGACCTCGGAGGAGACTCTTGAGATGGGCGACCTTTACAGGGCCCTTCAGACGAAGTCTCCCGAGAGGGGCCCTGAGACCGGGCCCCCGGTGGCGCAGGACGAGGTGGAGGGAGCGGTGAGGGCCCAGGCGATGCCGGAAACAACTGCACCTTCACCTGAGGGTCCGAAAAGGCACCGCAAAGCCGTTTGCGGTGCCGAGAAGAGGCGGAGACGCCGGGCTGCAAAGGGGGCACCGAAAGGTGGCCCAACTGGCCCTTGCAAGGAGGTGGCGGCAGCGGGACCAAGCCGGGCCATGCATGAGTATGCAGAGGGGAGGCTTTGCTTGACTACCTGGGCACCACTGATCTTCAGCTACTCAACCGAGGGACGACACCGACCTTCCGGAATAGGATTCGGACTGAAGGCTTGGATGTGACGCTTGCGTCAAGTACCGTTGTTAGTATGGTAAAGGACTGGCATGTTAATGATGATCCGTCTTTGTCGGATCACAGCTATATATGTTTCAGATACAATGCTGATGTTGAAGAACAATTAGTAAAGTATAGGGACCCTAGGACTACCAACTGGGAACGGTATAAACTGGATCTCACGAGGAGGCTCGATGGATTCCCTAGGAGTCTCAGTAATAAATATGAGACTGATTGGGCCGTAGCGGAGCTGGGCTCGAGTATAGTCTCGTCTTATGAAAAGAACTGCGCGGAAAAAACGAGGAAAGGGGGTAAGGGCCACAAGTGGTGGAACAACTCTCTGGACTCGCTGCGGAAACAAACCCGGCGCCTATTTAATAGGGCTAGGAAGACAGAGTCGGATCTGGACTGGGAACTATACCGCCAGAAACGAAATGAATATAAGAGCGCTGTTGGGCTGGCTCGGAGAGATGCTTGGCGGGCTTTTTGCGAGGATATCGTTTCGGTACCTCAAATGTCAAGGCTACGTCGAATCTTAACGAAGTCTCCTGACAGTGCTCTTGGCTGCCTGGAAATCGCACCCAGTGTTTTCACGGAAACTCAGGGGGATACCTTGCAACCCCTAATAGACTCACTTCCCCGGTTGTAAGGCAGTCGGACAGGAGGGTCCTGACATGGGGCGTGTGGAAACAAAACGACCATGTAAGAGGGACTATATTCTAGCCAAAGAAATAGTTACCTACGAGCGGAGTACTTGGGCTATACGTACGTTTAGCCCCTATAAATCTCCGGGGAAGGACCAAATCTTTCCGGCTCTGCTACAGCAGGGCTGGGAGGCTATTGGTTCAATCTTAGTGCATATATTTCGGGCCTTTTTGGCAAGCAGATATGTTCCTGAGCAGTGGAGACAGGTAAGAGTTGTCTTCATACCCAAGCCCGGTCGTACTACGTACACCGTGGCTAAGTCCTTTAGCTATCAGTCTAACATCCTTTGTGCTAAAAACACTGGAGAGGTTGGTTGATAGGTATATGAGGGAAAAGGTTGGGCTTAGGTATCCTTTGCACAAGGAAATTCCACTTATTATGGGCTCTATGATTTTTTGACTTATAGCGTGTAAATTCGACTACATTCAACATCAAAATCCAATAAGGGCTACTGTGGAAAAAATTATGTGTGTTTTTCGAGCGAAAAGAAAATTTCCGCTTTCGAAAGGTCGCCGCGCTCCGCTCCGCGTCGCGCGGCAACATTCTTTCTCAAGCGGCAATCTGTTACTTTACGCTCTAAATACACAAATAACTATTTCGGCCTAGGACGAAAAGTGTTGCCTAGGGAACAATTAATTATTTAATACCTTACTGAAAAGGTCACCTTTTCGTCCAAATAGAGAGTTTTTGGAACCCTTAATTGTTCTGTCGTTACGGTTAACGCTATTCGGAGCATGCGCTGAAGAATTTGAAGGTTTCGTTAACGTTAATTACGATAACGTATTCCGTATTCAAGTTAGTTTTCGTCTTTGATAGCATAATTATTCATCAAAGACCCTATTATCAAAATAAGACGAAAAATATCCTCACATTGGTATTTTTCGAACCACCGACACAATTTTACCATGAAAAAATATATTTATAAATTGAAGTATAAATTGAAGTTTTATTTGTTGAACGGAAATCTGACAACACGAGTAAGGGGAATGCAGCGATCTTTAATTTTGAAATAATCTGTTATTGCTTTTGACATTTGGTTGATCGTGTCAATTTTCATTGCGATTTAATACAATATTCAGGGCTTCCTCCATCACTACCAACGATTACAATGGAGTATAATAAAAAAATCCAACTCACTATATATATGGTTTTTTCTGAATTGTCATTTTTAAAGTAGTACTGCACGGAAATTTGAAAATGCACCTGTCTTATCAAAATGCCCTCATATTGACAAAAAAAATTAAATAATGAAGTGTCACTTAAGGGTTTTATGTAATACTATTTAGAGATACAGAATAAAATCTTAGATTTAATTAAAAGATCAATTTACTTTACTTATATGCAATCAGGGTTAGTTAGATAAGTACCTATTGGTATAGTTTTTGACATAAATTTAGTAAAGATTGATATAAGCCAAAACTTAATATTTTAGACACTGTTAAATATAATAAAAATCATTAAAAACTTACGTTAGGGGCCTCCGCAGCTTCTTGGAGAGTATCTCCAGTTTCTTCCATATTTCGTTGATTGACGTTCAATATTTGACGTGAATGTTTTTGTTATTTATTTGTGAGATAAAATTATGGCCAACTCTCAATTAAGAAATTAATTTGTTTATCAGTTGATAGGTATACTCGAAGGTCTACTCAGCTGACTGTATATTTTCCAGTTTTTGATTGATGTCAGATATGACTTTTTGATTAAAGCATTTTTCTAAAAGTTACTACAGTTTTTTCGGGGGTAATCCTTGTTTTTAAACTAAGAGGAGCGATTTGAATTTAAGTTGGCATTTCTGCTGCCTAGTGATTGGTCAGATTGCAGCCCGTTTCACACAGCTCTTTTGATACAACTGTCAACGACATTTGTCAGTTTTGTGTTTATTCATATGAAAATATTCATTACTTCAATCTAACTGTACCTATTTTTTGCATTTGTTGTTTATGGTTTTATTTTTAACAGAGTATTATATTCCAAGCAAGTAAAGTGCTATTTTTATTATTCATTCAGTGAGATAAATAAAATCCACGCTTGTTTTTTCTTGTTAATAATATAAGTTCTCAAGTAAAATCTTATTTTTCTAAATATTTTTATATCAAGTTTTACATCATTACAGTACAATATTATCGCATTTGTGCTATATCTTGAGCTTCAAACTTAAATTAATAATAATTTAAACATACAATTGCATTTTCTACACAATTATTTATTCTCAAATTATTAACAAATTTTACATAAACTACTTATTATAACCATACATTTTTTTCCCAATGATGTGACATTTGCTTACAACTTTCGCCATGGCCTGTGGCCAATGATAATTTGATATTTAGATATGCCCTGATCTCTTATTGGCCACGACAACTACCAGCAGTACAATACATATTTCACGTAATTGTCAATTCGTTCAAAAAGTCTGAACACGACCCTTTCGGAACACACTCCCAATCTAGTTACTTTTAGTGGTGTGTTTGAGGTTTCCTAAAATGCTCCTCATAGTTTAAAAACAAGGTACAGTGCATTTAATTTTTCCGGAAAAATTCGGAAAAATGAGTTTCTAAGTAATTTGTTTTAACAAATAGCATGAGCGAGAGTGGTTTTAAAAACCCGAGTCGAAGACGAGGATTTTGTTGATTATGCAATTCTTAATACACATAGGTACATGTTCTATGTTCTTATTATGTTACTCGGAATAGTTCTGTGTGCACCGCTGCGCTGTCTGTCAATCTGTGACTTTGACTTTTTTTTAAGAAAGTGGTTGTCTTGTCATTGTAAGAAAAATGGGATTCTTACATATTATAATTTTGTCTAGGCTTTGTAGCCCAATATTGAGTGATTAAAGTACCTACTTAAAAATTCGTATGTGTTTTCACTGGAAGTGTCCACACGAAGCCTTATGTTTCTACAGGTTATGGGCCCAGAATGTTTAATGTGCGGAAAGTGGTGAAACTGGACGATTTTTAAGTGGTGTACACGTGGACGCTACGGAAACGATGCGCGCTCCCAAATTAGACAGCTCAAAACAGTTGGCACCCCTGACTTGCAACAAAATTTAGGTCATTTTGTAAACAACAAATCTAAAGAAAGCAGTAAAACTAAGTGTTGAAATTTTAACACAATATAACTTGGACCTTTGCCTTGGCGATCAGGTATTTTGGTTAAGTTTTATATTGTTATAAAAAAGATATTAGCCATTAAGTGATGGTATGTTTTTGACAGTTTTGACAATTTGTGGTCACCAATTTGAACGCCAAGATCTGATCCCCAAAAAAAGCCTAGAGAATTCCATTCTGAAAATAAGAAATCTCAAATCATTGTATTTTTTGAGATTTGTTGCATACAAAATTTTGGAAACGAACATTAGTTCAGACGTTCCACCGTCTTGATGGATGATGGATGGCGCTGTATGGAACTTCAATGACAGATGATGACGGTTTTGTGTCCATAAAAATATTTCAAATTGTTTATTATTGTTTATAGCATAGCTTGTCAGTATTTGTAAGTGGTTATAATAAAATAATCTTCATGCTGAAAAAGTAAATTTGTGCTTCGTAAATGCTCTTTATATTTACTCCACATGTGCTCCATCACAAGTAACGTGTTTAGTGCCTATAGGTATGAAATAAACCACAAATATTTTTATCTATTGCTAGTGATCCCACAAAAAGTGCCCTATATTTATTGATCCCCATATCGGGGCCTTTTGGTTCCTCCGGGGACCTGTACACAACCATAGACTTCATCAGCATACATACATTGGCCACCCGAGTTAGTGAGAAAAACTACATTGGTAATAGTAATAAATGCATTCCACTAATTGACCAAAATAGACATTTCGTATTTTATTCTATACTGTTGTAATCTTTTATTTTCGAAACACAGGATTAAAAATGTTATATATTTTTGATCTTCAATTTTTCCAGGTGATGTATCGAAATGTTATTATAAATACTTTTTGCAGCTTTCCTCCAGTTTGTAATGAACGAACATGCCTGTTTTTCCATTGACTCTTCTTAATCTTAATTATTCAAGTAAATTATACCAAAAATGTCTTCTTTTATTGAAAAGACAACAAATCGTTTAGGTAATCTGTTTGTTTAATTGTAGTACCTATTACAAATTTGAAGTACAGAGTAAGTAAGTATAAGTAGGTAGTTTTTAATTATAATACAGAAAGAAATGCTAATTAATTAGGTAAACTATAAAAATGTTTATTATAGCAATAAACAGACATGTCTGCTTTTTCAATAACCCTTATTAATTATTCAAGAAAATCACAGCAAAAATTGGTGTAGGTATGTTTTTATTGAAAAGAAACAAATCAAAAATATTCTATGAAAATAAATAAAATTATTATTACATTATGTGTAATGTATTTGTCTTCATATTTATTAGTACAAAGCAACTGAAGTTCATCTTCCATTTTTCTCTACCATTTCTCCTTAGAACAAAAAGAAAATAAAAAGTTTATAAAATTATCCATTTTTTACAATACTACACTAACAAAGGGATGCTGACCCCATCGACATACTGAAGTCTTGATCCACATAGTTATAAAGACTGAAAAAAAACATTTTTAATTTTAAATACTCCAAATAAATATTTTTACTAACAAAATTATTTCACTCATTTCAGCAAAAGTTTTAAGTAATCCATTTTATCTTGGAATCCATTTTTTCGGAACTGTAAATGAAATAAAAAGATTAGATGTTTCTTCTAAATAGGTTTTGACATTTTTTTACTTACTGAATAGTTATAGCGAACACTGCTATATGAAAATTATTTGGACCTGTGTCAGTTGTCAGTTCTGAAAATGAAAAGTAATTAGATTTTTGAAAATAAGTTTTGTTAGTGTTTTTACTTACGCATTAGTATCGGCATCCATATATTTGCCTTAATAAAGCCCTAATTATCTGGATTCTGTCTTGCCAGACTTTTCTTTTTCTTATATTCTGATATGGCTTGCTTGATATAAGGGGGGTCAAAGCATTTCTGTCATTTTCCCTTTTGATTTCTGATTATTTCAGGAGCTATACATTCTGTATAGAATTGCTTCAGTTTCGGAAGCATTTTTTCGGCCCATATTTTTCTATCTATCTCAATTTCCTCTATATATAGATCTATATTATCCCGGACATACACAACAAAGTAACATCTGCTCCTATTAGTTATATTCAATTGCCCCTAGATCTAAAAACACATATTTATGGTATTATTTTCACCTTATAGGCAATATAAAACTAGGAACTAGATAGCACAACCTAAAAAAGCAGCTTGGAACAATCACAATATCAAACAATGAAATGAATTGGACTGCTCAGCACCTCCACCCAATGTTCTTATCAGGGTATGGGCACCTGTGGTTCTTATTTGCTACCCCTACCCAGTCGAATTTGTTTGTTTTTTTCATAATCAAAAAACGTAAATGTTTAGAATTTACATAGTTGCCAAAACTATAAAAATTATGTTTAGTTTACTTACCTAGTTATTGTAACGAGAAAATAATAATGAAAAACCTACAATTATCTGAAATGAAACAATAACAAAATATAAGCACATACTTACCTGATATATTTCTATTTTGGAAACCCAAAAATCAATCACAATTTGCAAATGAGGAAAAATCTTTTTATTCACTCCTAGTAAAAATGATACACTAGGTATTAATTATTTTGTTTAAAGATTTCCGGGACGGTAAGCTGAAAAACTTGGACAGGAAGTGATATGCTCATGCACTTTTCTTGTAAAATGATAAAGCAAACAATTTGTCTTCTTGACAGAACCTTCAACCGCAAATTTTTTAAATTTGATCTGACAATCAGAGAGCTACAGAATTGCCAACTTAAATTCAAATTACTCATCCTGGTTTTTGAATAAAGTGTGAAATTGTAAAGTAGGCTGGCGTAAAAATTGTTATCACCAAGTAAATAGTTGTCAATTACAATTTTTACTGATCTTTCAAAATGGGAAATATAAAAGGTATGTTTTCAACATATATGTAGGTATATTAAATGTTATAATAATGATAACAACAATTTCCATTATATATGCCCTCTTTATATTGTTAATTCAGATCTTAAAATTTAATTTAAAAATTTCCAATGCTCATTCTTAACAATGATTTATCTGGATTCTGGATACACCCTAAATAGTTTCTGAGGTAAAGAAAAGAAAAGTAGCGTAACCGATGACCTATATATTATTTAAAATGGTAAACGTGTTTGAATATTTTCACTAAAAATTTTTTTGGTTATTATAATACTTTTTCTGTTTTGGTTATTTTACAAATTGTCTTAGCAGTTTTACTCTTGTCCAGTGAGATGAGAACATTTATTCTTTAAAATAGTTATTGTAAACTTGTTTTAGGAGAAGGAAAACGGCAGAGAAAAGCAGCTGGAGGAAAAAAAAGAGCAGCTGGAGGAGAAAAAAATGCTGCAACATCCAAACAACCCGAGCAGCCTCAAACTCCCCAACTTGTAGAACAACAGGTTATTATTTATAGTTACAATATTTTCAGTATCTTTTTATAATAATGTAAAATTATTTCACTTTTTAGATATTTCTAGGTATTCCAAATAATTATTTGGAAAACCTAGAAATATTTAAAAAAAAGGTGAGCGGTCGTCAGACCGCCGACAGTAGCTTGCTTCTTATGCACCATAGAATGACCATTTTTTAAGAATTTTCACAATTATTGCCAATTTTTGACTATTTTTTCAAATTTTAACAATTATTGACCATTTTTTACAATTATTTACCAATTTTGACAGTTTTGACAATTTTTAACATTTATTGACCATTTTTGATAATATTTGAGCATTTTCGACAGGATCTGACAATTATTGACCATTTTTGACAGTTTTTCAAAAATTATGACCATTTTTCAAAAATTTTGACAATTTTTAACAATTATTTTTATAGTTATTGACCATTTTTTCAAAATTTTGACAATGTTTGACCATTTTTCAAAATTTTAACAATTATTGACCATTTTTAAAAATATTTAACAACTTTTGACAGATTCTGACAATTTTTGTCTATTTTTTCAGATTTTCACAATTATTGACCATTTTTCAAAAATTTTGACAATTTTTAACAATTATTTACCATTTTTGACAGTCTTTTATAATTATTGACCATTTTTCAAAAAGTTTGACAATTATTGACCATTTTTTCAAAATTTTTGACTATTTTTTCAAATTTTCACAATTATTGACCATTTTTCCAAATTTTTGACCATATTTCCAAATTTTTGACAATTTTTCAAAAATTTTAACATATTTGGCAATTAGAGAGAGAGACGCGCGATACTGAGAGAGAGAGGCGTGCCGCTGTGTAGCCTAGGAAAGAAAGAAGAAGAAGGCGGCTGAGGAAGAGAGGGGAGAGAGAGTTAGCGCACCGGGCAGCCGAGAAAGAGACGAAGAATGAGTCATCGCGTGACGAACGCTTTTTCGTAACATCACACGTTTCACGAGTTCACTAGGCTTCCCAAAAGTCCTATGACGTGCGATAAGAAGCAAGCTTCAATTTAAATTTCATTGGATTAGTGAATTATTCAGAAATCTGGCTGCACTGTTGCGTGACGAACGCTTTTTCGTAACATTACACGTTTCACGAGTTCACTAGCCTTCCCAAAAGTCCTAAGTGGTGGAATAAGAAGTTCAATATTGTTACTCCTTATCCTTTCTTAAACCAACAGCCAGAAGGGTGGATCGGGCCCGCGGTAAGGGGCTAACCTCTCGACATGAATCACCTTGGGCTTACTCCTCGCTGACAAATGGATGCGGTAGACTAGGTCGTTGATTTTATTGAGAACGGTGTAGGGGCCTTCCCAGTTTCGTTGCAGTTTTTGGCACAAACCTTTTCTGCGCTTGGGATTGAACAGCCATACGGGGTTACCTTTCGAGAAACTTGTGTTTGTAGTATGCACGTTTAGTCTAACCTTCACCCTATATCGTTGCAGAGCTTCAAACGTTCACGAGCAAAATTGTGGACCCTTTCCAATTTTTCTTTCAAGCTTTCTATGTATATAGGAGGTGTACATTCTTCCGTTTCTTCATAAGGAGGAAGTCTTCTGAAAATAAGATCATGGGGAAGCTGCATTTCTCTGCCAGTGACTAGCATAGATGGACCATAACCGGTTGATTCTAGTTCAGAACTTCTATAGGCTAGCAGAAATAGAGGAACTAAAGTGTCCCAGTGTTTTTGGTTTTCAGAGACAAACATTGAGAGATATTGGCAAATAGTTTTATGATGTCTTTCTACCATTCTATCGGACTGTGGGTAGAGAGGCGTAGAGCGTGTTTTCTTAATGTCTAATGTCTTCATCAACTCCTGCCATAATTCGGATTCAAAATTTCGTCCTTGATCAGAATGCAATTCCAGAGGAACTCCCTGTCTCGCAATAACGTTGGTTACAAAATCCTCTGCTACTGTCGTCGCTTCTTAATTAGGAAGAGGTGCTATTTCGGGCCATTTGGAAAAATAATCCATTACAACCATCAGGTATTTGTTTCCTCTTTCTGTCAAAGAAAGTGGGCCTAGAATATCAATTGCAAGTCGGTCTTTCAAAAGGCTCTCCGGAAAGATAATGGGCTATTTTTCCTCGGCTTCTTGTTTTAGGACATTTTCCACTATTGCACAGATCACATTTTCTTGCACCAATCTTCCACGTCCCTTCAACAGTTGACCCAATAATATCTTTAACTCGTGATAGTGTTCTTTCAGTACCAAAATGTCCTGATGTGTGATCTTGGCAGTACCAATTGGTGAACTATACAAAAGTGTCCATGAGCACATTTCAGTGCTATGATGAGTTTTTGAGATACAGGAGGTTAAAGTGGGAAAGTAGCAGTAGTAATATTTCGTTTAGAACTTATTTATTATAAATATGTTGTACGACTGTCGATCCTTATCCAAGAGGCATTGGTTTTAGATTGAATGTTGACCCAAAACTATTGATGGTTACTTGGTGAGTCAAGAAATATTTAAAATGAAATTCTTACTAGCTCTTATTCTTTACAGTATTCTAAAATATTATGAAAAGCAACTTGAGTGCTAAAATAGTAAACATCTGCCTATGTCAAAATTGCAACATTTCATTATTTCTTACAGGGTATGGTCAAAAAGTTGGACACTTTTGTTGTAAAGATCAAACTCTATACATCAAATTTAAAATTTAAAAAAAATTACCTAGATCCATTTTTTCATTTTATTTAAAGGTTTACGTACCGACCGAGGTGGTGGAAGATGCCGATGTCGCAGTGGGATTACCTGGATACGTTACGTACGGATTCGATCCTCAAACTGGGCAATCAGTTGTAGGAGCGGTTAGTGATACTGAAACGCAACTAGGGGTACCCAATGATGACGTTTCATCGCCTTCTGCATCTACGTCATGTGCTTTGCAAGATTTTGAAGAAA
Organism: Lochmaea crataegi; assembly: GCA_947563755.1. Taxonomy (NCBI): domain Eukaryota; kingdom Metazoa; phylum Arthropoda; class Insecta; order Coleoptera; family Chrysomelidae; genus Lochmaea; species Lochmaea crataegi. The sequence continues at coordinate 30,125,987 of OX387422.1, read as the reverse complement.
ACGGTGAGTTTTGCCTCCCGGCTATTGGTCAGACATTAAGGTACAATCCAGCTCTGACTAGTAGTTTTTATTTTGTAGACTATTTAGTTACTTTTTAATCACTCCTTGTACATTTAATTTTATTTTTATAAATCTATGTAATTTAATTACATAATTAATTTAATGTCAAAGCAAAAATGGTTTTAAGATATTCATGTTTTTGGAGTTATGTAAGTTTGCAGTGATAGATCTGTCATATTTTTTCTTATAACTTCAGGTTTACGAGAGGCAGTGGAAGCAGCAACTAAGCTGATCAGTATTGACAAAGAGTGATAAATGATAGCATAAGTTTAATTATTCGTGTGATGTCTTATTAATTTTATAGCTATAACTTATTTTGTAAAAAATATAGGATAGTGCCCAAGGCTAGTGGTAATTAATACAATACAAGAAATATTTGTTGTGTGACTGATATTAACGAGCCGAGAGAGGTAACGAATGAATTTTTAAAATACAAAAAAAATCTTATTCTATGAAAAAAAGTAATAGTCTGCCGGCAGAAGTAAAAACGCAGCCCTAATTAAATTACTTAACATCCTTTTTTAACACTAATTCTTTTCCCGAAATGTTTAAAATTGGTAAAATAGCAGAACCTTTATGGTCTGTTTGAATTATACACCTTGGAATTGCTTTTCCCTCCTGTACACCCCCTTCAATATATTGTACATAACTCTTGATTGGTAAGATCAGCTCTTACTGCTACATGCCCTAAACAGATATTTGCGATGCAAACATCTTGTTCTGGCTTAACAGTTTTATTTTGAATTACATCTAAATCACATTCAAGATTAACTTTTTCAATTTTCAACTCCCCACTTATACTGATAATTTGTACATCAGGGTGTTCTGTGAACGGATGTCCTACTATTACCATCTGAGAGTTGGTACAATGTGAATTTTTACTTTGACTAATACTCCCTCAATGCACAAGTTTCCAGTAAAAAGACCTAGGGGTTTGACAAGTCCATTTCCAAATCCTATTAAAGGCTGAGTTTCTGTTTCGAAATATGAAAAACCCAATTGTTTTGCAATATCATATTTTAGAGTGTCACAACTACTTCCTAAATCAACATTTTATCTGTTTATCATTCAAAAAACAATCTTTAAAATATTCATCATGAGTTTTATCATTAGAAAGTGCTAAAACAATATTACTACTACCTACCATTGATATTAGGATTTCTTTTTTCACTAGATGTACTTGATACCTGTTGATTGTTAGAGTTTTTGTTTCCTAGACTATGATTGTTTGACTCTTTTCTTTTTTTAGGACAGTCACGCGCATAATGTCCTTTTTGAGAACAAATAAAACAAGTTACTTTTTTCTGTTTAACCATAGGGTCTGTTTTGGTTTCATTTGAGTTTTTATGGAATTTATCAAAATTTTCGCCTACATATCTTTTTATGTAACTAGCACTTGCTTTAAGGTTTGGTAGTAACTGGTTTACTTTAGTGTACCTACTTAGTGGTCCTAGATAATCTCGGAATCTTGTATCATTCAGTCCATGTACTATCCACTCAATTGTTTCTTTTTAATTAATCTTGCATTTAACACACTGACAATTTTTCAAAATAGTACTCGACAATATCTTGATTCGTTCTCTATTTATAGTTTTGTGCTTGCATCTACAAATCAACACTGCTTATCTCGATGGTAAAGGTTTCCTCCAAACAGGGATTTACAATCTCCCCAAGTTCCTGTCTCCCTTGGAAGACTATCTCTCCACTTTCTTGCGACACCTTCTAGTTTGGATAGTGCCTGATGTTTTATTGACAACTGATCCCAATCATAAAGTTCTCCATATTATTCCAATTTTTCATTCCATCCATCAATTGGAATATCCTTACCGGGTCAAATCCAGGAAGAACTTTATTTATATTGCTAAAATGTTTGCGACATATACTAAATTTTGTTCAGCCTCGCCAATTTCACAGTAAACGTTTTCTGAGCTCATATTGAATACCTATTGAAAGCATCTCGCCAACAATCTCTCCTCAACTCCAAACTCCAGAATATAAAGCGTCAGAAAATACCGGCCAATACACAACGCTGAATGGTTTCCAATTATTTAATATAAAACTGACGTGCACACGGTTAATCCCACTTCTGAAAGACTGTTGTAGTATCAGGATTCGGGCACTAAATTAACTGTGAGCTTCTATTCTATTATATATTATATAAAATAAAAAGCTTAACATAAGTAACAAAGCTGTGTGTATCATATTATCACGTATATTGTAACTATAACCTCGCCGCTCTCTCTTCCCTCCGTATTTTCAACAGATCATGGTATTTTCTTCTTTTTTTTTAAATTAAGAGTGCAACTAGCACTACATGTATAATATACGAGCGTCAAACAGCAGAACAGATTCAGCCAATCAAAACATCTGTCGGATCCCATGATCATTATCGCAATCCGATTGGTTGAAATAAAATGGCGCTTTGTTGTTGTATACTCTTGTATTTTGATTTAACATAACCTAACCTAACCGTAAACCAAAATTAACAATAAAAACTCCTGGTATTTCTCACCTCAAATCAAAACACAAACGTATACAACAACAAAGCGTCATTTTATTTCAACCAATTGGATTGCGATAATTATCATGGGATCTGACAGACGTTTTGATTGGCTGAATATGTTCTGCAGCTAGACGCTCCTGTATAATATAACTGAAGTATAAAAACACTCCAGTTCTTTCACTTGAAATCGGTTTTACTTTTCAAGCAAACACGTAGCAAAATTAACGGTCATTGGTTCACACCGTTACTTGTTACGGACTGAAAATAAGCCTGGCCTTGAAAAAAGTAAATCCAAATCCGCTATAAATCCACGCCCAGAGCTGGTTTCTCCGCAGAAACCACTCTAAAAAGTACATACGCCGGTACTAACCAGCAAAAAGTGTTCAGTGTTCCTAAAAAATCCTAAAACCCTCTAAACCATGCCCACATCCAAACACAAGCACAAACACGCCGACACTATTGAAGAGTTTCCTCAACTTCCAGCCACCAAATCATCAAATCGCCAGTCATCGTCCAAAAATGACTCCGAGACACCCTCCAGCAAGCCCAAAAAAACCAAACTGCCCTCTCTAATGGAATCTCCGATTCCACGTCCCACTTCTACACATTCCGAACCATCATTATCTCCAGAGCAAGTAGCTATCCTTGAATTACTCAAGGAAAAAGCTGCCTATCTCGTATCAATAATGTCACAATCTCCCAAATCTTCATCTTACGCCCAAGTCGCCAAATCTCCTCCGCCTTCCACTCATTCTTCCCTAGCCTCGTCAAGCTACGAAGCAACAAAAACCCGCCAAAACTACGAAGTAGCCTCCGTTCGCAGTTCAGTTCGGACTACCTCGTCAAAAACTTCATCCCACACTTCTCCTTCTCTCACAACTCCGCTTCAAACCTTCAATCTAAGAAATCTCCCATCCAAATTCTGCTCTCAGAAGGAACTTTTCATCCTTCTGAACAGGAACGAAATTCTAGGAGGCAAAATCTCTTACCTAAAAGCAAATCCAAACTGCACAGCCCTCCTCAAAATTCCAAAAGACATCTGCCCAAAAAACTCCAGTCCAAAATACAAAATGCCATCGGAGTCAACAAAGTCTTATGCCTACCTCATCATTCTCAACCTTCCGCTTCTAGAAAAGCGACTTCGGCCACCACTCACACTCCAAACTTCTCCTTTGTCATCACCAGAGTTGACATAACCCTTTCCGACGAAGAAATCTTTGATCTCCTCAAACAAAGAATACACCAACCAAGTGGTGTATTCTTTGCCTCAAATAACTTCAAATAAATTTCCTTAAATGCTGGAGGAGGAGGAGGAGATTTCCGGGACGGTAAGCTGAAAAACTTGGATAGGAAGCGATATGCTAGTGCACTTTTCTTGTATAATGATAGAGCAAACAATTTGTCTTTTTGACAGAACCTTCAACCGCAATTTTTTTAAATTTGATCTGACAATCAGAGATCTACAGAATTACCAACTTAAATTCAAATTACTCATCCTGGTTTTTGAATAAAGCGTGAAATTGTAAAGTAGGCTGGCGTAAAAATTGTTATCACCAAGTAAATAGTTGTCAATTACAATTTTTACTGATCTTTCAAAATGGGAAATATAAAAGGTATGTTTTCAACATATATGTAGGTATATTAAATGTTATAATAATGATAACAACAATTTCCATTATATATGCCCTCTTTATATTGTTAATTCAGATCTTAAAATTTAATTTAAAAATTTCCATTGCTCATTCTTAACCATGATTTATCTGGATTCTGGATACACCCTAAATAGTTTCTAAGGTAAAGAAAAGAAAAGTAGCATAACCGATGACCTATATATTATTTAAAATGGTAAACGTGTTTGAATATTTTCACTAAACAATTTTTTGGTTATTATAATACTTTTTCTGTTTTGGTTATTTAACAAATTGTCTTAGCAGTTTTACTCTTGTCCAGTGAGATGAGAACATTTATTCTTTAAAATAGTTATTGTAAACTTGTTTTAGGCAAAGCAAAACGGCAGAGAAAAGCAGCTGGAGGGAAAAAAAAAGCTGCTGGAGGAAAAAAAAATGCTGCAACATCCAAACAACCCGAGCAGCCTCAAACTCCCCAACTTGTAGAACAACAGGTTATTATTTATAGTTACAATATTTTCAGTATCTTTTTATAATAATGTAAAATTATTTCACTTTTTAGATATTTCTAGGTATTCCAAATAATTATTTGGAAAACCTAGAAATATTTAAAAAAAAAGGTGAGCGGTCGTCGGACCGCCGACAGTAGCTTGTTTCTTATGCACCATAGAATGACCATTTTTTAAGAATTTTCACAATTATTGCCAATTTTTGACTATTTTTTCAAATTTTAACAATTATTGACCATTTTTTACAATTATTGACCAATTTTGACAGTTTTGACAATTTTTAACATTTATTGACCATTTTTGAGCATTTTCGACAGGATCTGACAATTATTGACCATTTTTGACAGTTTTTCAAAAATTATGACCATTTTTCAAAAATTTTGACAATTTTTAACAATTATTTTTATAGTTATTGACCATTTTTTCAAAATTTTGACAATGTTTGACCATTTTTCAAAATTTTAACAATTATTGACCATTTTTAAAAATATTTAACAACTTTTGACAGATTCTGACAATTTTTGTCTATTTTTTCAGATTTTCACAATTATTGACCATTTTTCAAAAATTTTGACAATTTTTAACAATTATTGACCATTTTTGACAGTCTTTTATAATTATTGACCATTTTTCAAAAAGTTTGACAATTATTGACCATTTTTTCAAAATTTTTGACTATTTTTTCAAATTTTCACAATTATTGACAATTTTTCCAAATTTTTGACCATATTTCCAAATTTTTGACAATTTTTCAAAAATTTTAACATATTTGGCAATTAGAGAGAGAGACTCTCTCTGTCTCTCTTCCGACCGTTTGGGAATTCCTCGTGCCGGCGTGTATGAGAGAGAGAGGCGTGCCGCTGTGTAGCCTACGAAAAAGAAGAAGAAGGCGGCTGAGGAAGAGAGGGGAGAGAGAGTTAGCGCACCGGGCAGCCGAGAAAGAGACGAAGAATGAGTCATCGCGTGACGAACGCTTTTTCGTAACATCACACGTTTCACGAGTTCACTAGCCTTCCCAAAAGTCCTTTGTCGTGCAATAAGAAGCAAGCTTCGATATTGTTACTCCTTAGCCTTTCTTAAACCAACAGCCTGCAGGGTGGATCGGGCCCGCGGTAAGGGGCTAACCTCTCGACATGAATCACCTTGGGCTTACTCCTCGCTGACAAATGGATGCGGTAGACTAGGTCGTTGATTTTATTGAGAACGGTGTAGGGGCCTTCCCAGTTTTGTTGCAGTTTTTGGCACAAACCTTTTCTGCGCTTGGGATTGAACAGCCATACGGGGTTACCTCTCGAGAAACTTGGGTTTGTAGTATGCACGTTTAGTCTAATCTTCACCCTATATCGTTGCAGAGCTTCAAACGTTCACGAGCAAAATTGTGGACCCTTTCCAATTTTTCTTTCAAGCTTTCTATGTATATAAGAGGTGAACGTTCTTCCATTTCTTCATAAGGAGGAAGTCTTCCGAAAAGAAGATCATGGGGAAGCTTCATTTCTCTGCCAGTGACTAGCATAGATGGACTATAACCGGTTGATTCTAGTTCAGAACTTCTATAGGCTAGCAGAAATAGAGGAACTAAAGTGTCCCAGTCTTTTTGGTTTTCAGAGACAAACATTGAGAGATATTGGCAAATAGTTTTATGATGTCTTTCTACCATTCTATCGGACTGTGGGTAGAGAGGCGTAGAGCGTGTTTTCTTAATGTCTAATGTCTTCATCAACTCCTGCCATAATTCGGATTCAAAATTTCGACCTTGATCAGAATGAAATTCCAGAGGAACTCCGTGTCTCGCAAAAACGTTGGTTACAAAAGCCTCTGCTACTGTCGTCGCTTCTTGATTAGGAAGAGGTGCTAATTCGGGCCATTTGGAAAAATAATCCATTACAACCATCAAGTATTTGTTTCCTCTTTCTGTCAAAGAAAGTGGGCCTAGAATATCAATTGCAAGTCTTTCAAAAGGCTCTCCGGAAAGATACTATGCCATTTTTCCTCGGCTTCTTGTTTTAGGACCTTTTCTACTATTGCACAGATCACATTTTCTTGCACCAATCTTCCACGTCCGTTCGACAGTTGACTCATTAATATCTTCTTCCAACTCGTGATAGTGTTCTTTTAGTACCAAGATGTCCTCCTGAGTGGCTACTATATGTTCTTCTAACACACTTCTGATGTGTGATATTGGCAGTACCAATTGGTGAACTATACAAAAGTGTCCATGAGCACATTTCAGTCCTATGATGAGGTTTTGAGATACGGGAGGTTAAAGTGGGAAAGTAGCAGTAGTAATATTTCGTTTAGAACTTATTTATTATAAATATGTTGTACGACTGTCGATCCTTATCCAAGAGGCATTAGTTTTAGATTGAATGTTGACCCAAAACTTGGTTGCTTGGTGAGTCAAGAAATATTTAAAATGAAATTCTTACTAGCTCTTATTCTTTACAGTATTCAAAAATATTATGGAAAGCAACTTGAGTGCTAAATTAGTAAACATCTGCCTATGTCAAAATTGCAACATTTCATTATTTCCTACAGGGTATGGTCAAAAAGTTGGACACTTTTGTTCTAAAGATCAAACTCTATACATCAAATCTAAAATTTTTAAAAAATGACCTAGATCCATTTTGTATATTTCCATTTTTTCATTTTATTTAAAGGTTTACGTACTGACCGAGGTGGTGGAAGATGCCAATGTCGCAATGGAATTACCTGGAGAAGTTACGTACGGATTCGATCCTCAAACTGTGCAATCACTTCTAGGAGCGGTTAGTGATACTGAAACGCAACCAGGGGTACCCAATGATGACGTTTCATCGCCTTCTGCATCTACGTCATGTAGTTTGCAAGATTTTGAAGAAAACGGTGAGTTTTGCCTCCCGGCTATTGGTCAGACATTAAGGTACAATCCAGCTCTGACTAGTAGTTTTTATTTTGTAGACTATTTAGTTACTATTAATGTTATAAATGAAACTAACTGTTTCTAATTAATTCCACTATTTAATTGAAAGATTTATGAAAATTATTAAAGGATATTGATAATTATTTCGATACTGACATATCATCGTCAGAATGACAGAAGTTACATTTTATGTGATACCTACTTGATGTTTAATATTTTGGCTATACCAAATAGTAAGTGACCTATCTTGTGATTGACTTAATATATATGAATAGAAAAAAGAAGAAGATATGATTTTACAAATATTAAAGCTTAGGTATTATTAGCCCTATGGGGATATCCTGGATATCTTTTTCCCATTTAAGATCAGTATAACTGTGCAATGATATAGAAAACCAAGGAAAACTATATCTGCTGATCTTTACAATAGTTACTTAAGAAGACAATTTATTAGTGGAGAGCTCCCTAGATTTATCTGTTCATTGACAACTTCATATTGTAGGTCTCTTAAGTGTCTTCTTATTTCTAGTTCTTCAAGGAAATCTAGTTCTTGTTTCTTATCACAAATATGCAGTACTTCTAGTTCTGTGTTAGGTGTTAATGAATGTTTTGTGTCAAGAAGGTGTTTTGCGTAATGTGATTTATCTGGCTGTTTTAATCTGTATGCTCGTGAGTGTTCATTGTATCTAATTTCAAAATTTCGAATTGTTTGACCAATATAGACAGCATTACATTCTGGACATTTAAGTTTATATACTCCAGACTTTTTTAATGGGGGTATTTTTGTTTTTACATTTAACAATTTTTTACTCACATTGTTTTCTGTTTTAAAAGAAATTGCTGTATTTGTTGAACAAGATATTATCTTTGAAATATTATTAGAAATATTACCAGCATATGTGATGGTTTTGTAATTTTGTATTTCCCTAGTATTTTCAGGAAATATTGATTGTAATGCCACTTTTTCCTCTTTTTTATTAATTAATTTATTTATTATATGTAATGGATAACCGTTGGATGTGGCTATTTGCTTAATTATATTAATTTCTCTATCAAAATTATATTTGTTCATAGGAACTGAAAATGCTCTATGTATCATTGAATTATATGCTGCTAATTTATGTGACATGGGATGATTGGAACTATATGGTATAGTCACATCAGTATGTGATGGTTTTCTGTAAATTGAAAAATCAAGTATATTATTGACTCTTTGAATTTTAATATCAAGAAAATTGATTGAGTTATTTTCTTCAACTTCTAATGTAAATTTAATTTTCGGATGTAAATTATTAATATGATTGAACAATATATCTAATTGTCGTTCACTACCTACAAAACAAGCTAATATGTCATCTACATACCTATACCAAAATAATATATTTTTTGAAATGTTACATTCAAAGATTTTTCTTTCTAAACTGTCCATAAAAATGTTTGCTAAAATTGGTGATATGGGGCTTCCCATTGGTAAACCTTCATTTTGAATATATACCTTATTATCAAAAGTAAAATAATTCTGATTAATACATACATCAAACAAATTAAGTATATCTGATATTATTCCTGGATTGATATTTTTATCCTCTAGTAATTTTTTAACAAGTGTTATGCATTCTTTAGGAGGAATTTTAGAGAACATATTGGTAACATCAAATGAAATAAGTTTAGAGTTATCTTGTAATTTGTATGTTTTTAATTTTTTGATTAGTTCTATTGAATTTTCAATTGAGTATTTAGATATACCTCCATAGCTATTAAGTATATTGTTTAGTTTTTTAGCTAACTTATTATTAGGAGTATTAACGTAAGAAACTACAGGTCTAATTGGTTTCGATACTTTATGTAATTTAATAATTTTATAGAATCTTCTGATGTAAAAATTCTAAGGGCTGACCCAACAAAAAAGTTTTCTAATAATGTTAGAGAGATTGTC